>CM033453.1:15372956-15891063 GCA_019425755.1 Amaranthus cruentus | reverse complement strand
TGTTATTTTTATTGTTGATTGTACCCGGATGAGTTGGATTTATTTTGTGAAATATAAGTCTGAGGTGTTTAATGTCTTTGTGGAATTTTATAATATGATATGTACCCAATTCCAGACCCAACCCCGTATTTTGAGGACAGATAATGGTAGAGAATATGTTAACTCTGGCTTGCATCAATTTTTTATTAGCAAAGGCCTTATCCATCAAACCTCTTGTCCCGATACACCACAACAAAACGGTGTAGCTGAACGCAAAAACAGAACCCTTCTTGAGATTACCCGGGCCATTATGCTTGATTCACATGTCCCTAAATCTTTTTCGCCAGATGCCATAGCCACTGCAAACTACCTCACAAATCGACTACCCACAAAAGCCTTACACCTAAAAACGCCCTTAGAAGCCCTTCAAATGCATCACCCCATCCCATCCTCACACTCTTTACCTCCCAGAATCTTTGGGTGCATAGTCTATGTTCACTGTCCTAAACGGGTTCGTACCAAGTTAGAGCCGAGAGCGGTCGAATGTGTTTTTGTGGGCTACGGGAGAAATCAAAAAGGGTATCGTTGCTATAACGCTTTGGATCGAAGGGTACACACTACTATGGATTGCGAGTTTCTTGAATCAGACTTCTACTACACCCATCTTCGGTGTCAAGGGGAGAAACAGGATGACGCTCTCAGATGGTTAACTAGTCCATGTTTGTCAGACCTTAACCCGAAAGAGCAAGTAGGCGGAGTCACTGAACCGACTTATCTAGCTGTACAGTCTCCACCACAACCAATCCTGTCTGATCATCAGGTGAGTAACTTAATAGATGAGCAGGAGTCGTTTGATACTAATATTGTTAATATGCCAAGTGAGATTGTGGAGACAGATCAGGAACAAACAGGAGGGAAGCAATACATTCTCCCCCCTCGGAGTACTCGTGGTGTTCCCCCCAAAAGATATGATCTAGATTATGAGGCGAAGAGATCGAGATACCCAGTTAGGCCACAAAGTGAAGCAAACATGTCACAAAGTGCTCTTGCCGTTAATACAGCCTTATATGAAACCAAGCTTCCTAATAGTGTTGAAGAGGCCCTAGAAAGTGATCACTGGAGGAAAGCCATTGAGGAGAAGATCAGTGCATTGCAGAAAAACAGCACTTGGGTCAAATCTACTTTGCCAGATAGGAAGAAAGTTGTTGGATGCAGATGGGTCTTTACAGTGAAATATAAAGCAGATGGAACCATTGAGAGATACAAGGCTCGTCTCGTAGCTAAGGGATATACCCAAACCTATGGGGTTGATTACTCGGAAACGTTTTCGCCAGTTGCTAAACTTGATACAATCAGGGTCCTCTTCTCTATAGCAGCAAACTTAGATTGGCCGCTTCACCAATTCGATGTAAAGAATGCTTTTCTACATGGGGAACTGAAGGAAGAAGTATATATGCAGGCTCGACCAGGTTTCTCTATGGGTTTTTTAGATAATGAAGGATGCAGACAACAAAAAGCATTGTATGGTTTGAAACAGTCACCAAGAGCATGGTTTGGTAGATTTACATCAGCTATGACGAGATTTGGCTACAGACAAAGCAACTCCGATCATACCTTGTTCTTAAAGAAAAATGGGAGAAAACTAACATGCTTAATCATTTATGTGGATGATATGATCGTTACAGGAGATGACAAAGAGGAAATCAAAGCCCTCAAAGGCAAGTTGTTCCAGGAGTTTGAGATGAATGATTTGGGAAGACTTAAGTACTTCTTGGGAATAGAAGTCTTAAGGTCAAACAGAGGTATTTTTATTTCTCAAAGGAAATATGTTCTCGACCTACTAGCTAAAGCTGGAATGTTGGATTGTAAACCTATAGAGACTCCGATGATAGCAAATCATGGGTTACAGATTCTACAAGACGGAGAACCTACTAATTGCACTCAGTATCAGCGATTGGTAGGAAAGTTGATATATCTTGCTCATACCAGGCCGGACATTGCCTATGCAGTTGGAGTATTCAGTCGATTCATGCATAGACCCCAAGTTCAACATATGGAAGCTGTGATCAGGATTTTGAGGTATTTAAAGGGAACCCTGGGAAGAGGGATTTTATATCAGAAGAATGGTCATTTGGATCTCATGGCTTATACAGATGCAGACTCGGCAGGAGATAGAGATGAAAGAAAGTCAACATCGAGGTATTTCACCATTGTAGGAGGAAATCTTGTGACTTGGAGAAGTAAGAAACAGAAAGTCGTTGCCCTATCAAGTGCTGAAGCAGAATTCAGAGGAGTAGCAAAAGGGATAACAGAAGTGCTATGGCTTAGAAAGTTGTTAACAGAACTGGGGTTTACCCCCACCAAGAGCTGCGAGTTATATTGTGACAATCGAGCTGCAATCGAAATTTCAGAAAATCCAGTACAACATGATCGCACGAAGCATGTGAAGATTGATAGGCACTTCATAAAGGAGAAGTTAGAGAATGAAATTATCAAGCTTCCGCATGTCCGCTCTGAAGATCAATTAGCAGACATACTCACGAAAGCAGTAGGGACTCAGTTCTTCGAAGAAGTCTTGAACAAGTTGGGCATTGGTGATCCTACTACCCAACTTGAGGGGGAGTGTTAGAATATACAGAAATATTCTAGCAATATTCTAGCAATATTTACACAATATTTGTATATATTCTAGGCTTATTTTAGGGAGTAATATATTCCTGTAATATTAGTATTATAGGCAAGTATTAGAATGGCTCTTGTATATATATTCATGTATGGAGGATTATATATACATACAGAAATTGAAAACCCCAAAACTACTGTTATTTTTGCTTTTAGTAACATTTGTTATTTCAAGCAGTCTAATGCACTAATTCAATCTTTAATATCTCTAATTATGTTAATAAAAAATTATAAATTTTTTTAATATTAATAATAATATTAATAAAGTCGGAGTATGTATAATCCGAGCCGAGTCCGACCCATTGCCATCCCTATCTAAATTTATTTATTGATTTCAAGTTTTCGTGAATGAACTTCATCCATGTTTTCCCTTTTCATTTTTTTGGAAATTTTACTTCCACCAGATGATCATTTTGTAGCTTGCTTGTTCAAACACTTAGGCCATAGCCTCCTTCACCTATTGCCACTAAATTGTTTCATCCAAGCGGTTTTTTTTGTAGAAAAAAAAATTAAGGCTTAAAAATCCAATTAAGGACATAAAGTGTTAAATCTAAAAAACCTTGCAATTGGTATTTTAAGTTTTGAATTTAGTCTCTTAAACCTTTGATTTAGTCTTATAATTCTTGGAATTATATGTTGTTTTTTTTATCATAATATGAAATTCAAGGCTTAAAAAGCTAAAATTAAGACTTAAAATGTCGAATTCAAACTATAGTCGATTTGATCTTTTAAGTCTTCAATTTGGACTTTAAGTTTTAGATTTGGTTTTTATCTCTAGGATTTGGTCTTTTAAGCCTTACATTTGTCTTAAATCTTGAAATTGGATTTTGTTTTTTATTTTTTAGTACATTTAAGACTGAAAATAAATTCTTTTATCTATAATTTAAACAATTTAGTATCAGATGTACTATATTTTTTAGAGTGGTCATATATATATATATATATATATATATATATATATATATATATATATATATATATATATATATATATATATATAAAATTTAAAATTTAAATAATATTTTTTTTTTTTGATTAGGAAATTTTTTAACAAAGTAAAAACACCAGATATCAAAGTGATCATAACCACATTTCATAAAAAAAAAATTACCTATAATAATTCAAACTATTCATGATTTTCCTACAATAATTCCATCTATTAATTAACCATGAATAATCCCAACTTTGAGGGGTATTTTCCTAAAGTAAGTTTGGGTAACCCAATGACCTGCTATAGTAGGTAATTCACCAAAAAAAATTATATATTAATTTAAAATTAGAAAATATTTTTGAAAATTTACATAAAAAATTCTAAATAATAAAAAAATCATAAATTTTTATGAATATTTTTTTAACATTTTTTTCGACATTTTATTTTAATTTATCTTTTTTTAAAGAAAATAAAACTTGCTAGAGCAAGTCATCCGATCACCGGGTTTACTCTTGAAAAATGCCCCTTAAAGTTGGGATTATTCATAGTTAATCAATAGGTGAGATTATTGTAGGAAAATCATAAATAGTTTAAATTATTATAGGTAATTTTTTTTAAAAAAAATATGTGCTCATAATTCATAACCACCAACATAAAAACTCTGGAACGTGAAATGGTCATAGGAAGGAGACCAAAAATATACAGGCCCGCCAAACCCACGTGATGGAAAAAAAAACAGAAAAAGAAAAGTCAAGAGGTACTATGCCACAAGAACTTGACGATAAATGATAAACCCTAAAAACACCAATCATGCATAAAATAAATCATAAACGCTAATTTACTTTTTCATAACTCTAAGTTTATTTTTTTATGGAAATTCCACATGGTAGCATCCAGTTTTGATGAAATGTCAGTGGTAGCACTTTTTAAAGAAAATTTCACATGGTAGCATCCAGTTTATGCACTATCTAATTGCCGTAGCATTTTCCGTTAAGTTCTTGTTAAATTCCGTTAAATTCCGTTAAGTTCTTGTTAAATTCCGTTAAATTCATCATTTTGTAAGTTTTTTTCCACATGGTAGCATCCAGTTTTTGTTAATTTACTATTTTAACTTTTAATTCACCATTTTAATGTTTAATTCACCGTTTAATTCATTAACACTCACAAATGTTTAATAATTTTATTGAAAAATTATAAGAAACTATCTAATCGGGTCGAAACAAGTACTTATTCGCCTATTTTTCATACTTGTTTAATAATGTTTAATAATTTTAATAATTTTATTGAAAAATTATAAGAAACTATCTACGGCAATTAGATAGTGCATCAACTGGATGCTACCATGTGGAATTTTCTTAAAAAAGTGCTACCACTGGCATTTCATCAAAACTGAATGTTACCATGTGGAATTTCCCAATTTTTAAAGATTAAAATGCCTGAGGTATAGGCTACAAGCGTTTAAAGATATCCAAACCACAAATGACAAGCCAAACACCAATCATAAATCATAATCATAATCATAACTATAATCATTATAATAAATTCTAATAAAATTAAAGAACCGGAAAATAACATGTGGCGACTTCTTTATTATATACACCAAAGTAATTGAAAAAAAACTTTATTTTATTTTATTTTTTTAATTTTTCATTTTCAGTTTTAATTTTTTATTTTAATTTTTAATTAATTTTAAATTTTTTAATTTTTTAAGACTAGAATGGAGTGGGTGGGATGGAGTGAAATGTAAGAATATAAGAGTAGAATGGAAGAGACAAGAGAGTATAAATATTAGTCCATGTTAATATTAGTGTGGACTAAGTCCATACTAACTTAGACGTCAGGATTAGTGGAGGAGGAGTGGACGACCGTGAATGAACTTGGAGGGTTGGCAGTTAGTGGGAAAGGAAGGGGAGGAGGTAATTTTCCTTTTATTCTTTATTTTACTTTCATTTTTTTAGTATTTTTATTATCTATTTGTGCTTTTTCTTTGTTTTTAAAGCACAAATTCTTGTGAAAGAAGATCTCTTTGAGAGACTATCTCTATTGGGTTGACCCATTAGGAAAAATATAGAGTAAATATAAGTAATAAGCTTTAATGGATTGGGTCTGAGAGACGTCTCTCCAAAAGGCGGTCTCTCAGGAGACTAACTGATTTTTAAATAATTAATCTACAATTACAAGTTAACAATTAAACAATAAAATTCTTGCTCAAGTGATTCAAAAGTTGAGAATTTTCATGATTAATTAAAAGGTGAGATTATTGTAGAAAAATAAAAAATATTAAACTATTGTAGATAATTTTTCTTAATTGCTATTCTTCTTCTATAAATAAAATAAATTAATTAGATTATTCTTTTGTAGTGTAGTAAATATATCATAATATTTTTTATACATTTACAAGAGACAATATCTTTATATATACCATTAATAATATGTTGCTTAATATCAACAAAATAAATATTTATATTGTTATTATTTTTTTTTGAGTAGAATATTTATAATACTATTAATATTAAATAGAAGTACTCTATTTTACGATTTTTAGGAGAAAAAAAATTGCATATTAAACCCATTTTCTATTCAATTGCAATTGCAAATTGCTCGTCACTTGGTGGTTTTTCTCTCAATCTTCTTTGACAAGGCACAGATTGAACGAAACAGAGAGATCTAACGATGGCTGAAGAAGGACAAGTAATCAGTTGTCACACCGTTGGATCCTGGGAAGAACAACTTACCAAAGCCAATGAATCTAAAAAACTGGTATTCTTTTTCTTAATTACTTTCACTCTTTTTCATTCGTAATTCTAGGTGAACAATTAGATCTGGAAATAGAATTGTTTTCATGGGAATTCTCATCATAATATTTCTTTGTTTTGTGTTGTATGCTTGTTATCTGATTCGATTTGTGAGATCATTATCATATATTGTTGAGATTCTATACTTTTAATATGATAAGTTACGTTTTTTGATGAAAAAAGTATATGATCTGGGTATTTGTTTATTTGTTCTTGGATCTTGTACGTAGTCTGTAGAATTCTGATTTCTAGATTAGTTTAGAGGGGTTTAGATGTAAAACTTACCCGACATTTTAACCGAATTGGATTTGACCTGAATACAAAAGTGATTTACAATTATGCCAAAAACAATATGGACACAAACCAGATTTCAAACCGTCCGAAACACCTAACCTAAAATCAATCGGATTACCCGAAGGAGGACCTCTAGACCTCTAGCCTAGCCAGTAGCGGTGTAAGTTCGGTGTTTGCTTTGGATTCGATATAAATTCAAATCAAATTAATAAATCATCTCTTTTATAATCCAAATTGAAATGAACTGATTTATAAAATGTCGATCCAAATTTAACTGAGTTAACCGAATTTGACCAAATTGCATAGAATTATCCTATTTACACTGATTGTCACTAAAACTACTACTAGTTTGCATCGGATTTTGGTTTGAAATTTGTAACAATATAATTGAGCTATAAAAGAATTGCACCAAATTTTCCAACTAAACTCCATCAATTCCCATACATCGAGATCAAGCCAAACAAAACTATATATAAAACATTTCTCATTTTTCAACTTCATCAACCTAGTTGTACAGAGGATTAAAGTCGGTTATTTTTCGCTTCAACACTTTCATATTTCATCGATAATTGTTGCATCACAAGAAAGAAACTACCACTAGGTTACTTTTTTGTTTAATGCTTTTCTGATCGTAACTTCTTAAACGTGCATTGTATAAGTCAGTGTCCTACTTGAAATTCGGTGTTTGACTTTTTTCAGTTTAAAAACCTCAAAACCAAATCCAAACCGAACATTGAAATAAAATCAAATTTTAGTCCAACCGAACAAAAAGAAATAGTCGAACCAAATTGCTTATTCGATTTGGTTTAGTGTTAGGTGTTTGGTTTTTCACCAAATTACTTACACCCTAATGGCTTGTTTGTCGCAAACACAAGGTAGTTGTGTGGGTTGTTGTCAGCCGTCTAACTGTGTAAATTACTTTAAGTGAAACTAATGCAAATGTGAATATGTGATTAGAGGCAAATTTGGTTGTTTTCCTTGTTCCATTGAATTTGCGTCAAAGATGTTACAAAACTCTCACTTTGGGGTATTTGAAAGGGCAATCACAAGAATAGTGGATTAGTCTAGTAGTCGAAGAGTCTCTTTTAACGCCTTGTGACAAGTGTTTGATTCTAATTCTCACTGTCTTCTTGCCTGTAAAAGATTCTCAACATTTTTTTTCTTCCCTTCGTTCATTTTTAAGATCCGAGTTTTACGATGTACACAGATGGTGGTTGATTTCACTGCTTCATGGTGTGGACCTTGCCGTCTCATAGCACCAGTACTAGCTGAGCTTGCTAGAAAGCTTCCTCAAGTGATATTTGTTAAAGTGGATGTGGATGAGCTAAAGGTAAGAATGTCCATTGTCCAGTTGTTTTGTGATTGTATATCTTCCATTAGAGTCTAAATATCTCCGTTAAGGAAGCAACTTTATCAAAAGCTTAAGATGATGATTGAGGCTCCAACATATGTTATATACTCTAACAATGCTGCTTACTAGGACATTGCGAGAGATTGGGCTATTGAGGCAATGCCGACATTTATGTTCCTTCGAGATGGGAAGATAATCGATAAAGTTGTCGGAGCAAAGAAGGAGGAGCTGCAGATGGCTGTTGCCAAGCATGCTGCCGCCTGACTACTACTTAACTACAAGTAGGGCCAAATCGTCATGTAATAAACTTAACAACAATAATCTATCATCTATCAAGATCTTGTTTTCGAGCAGGATATTAGATTGATGATGATGATGAATTTGTCATATGTGTTGCCCGTTTTATCGTCTAATTGGATACTCTAGTCACTAATGGTTATTTGGTTTACCTTTTTGCTCATTTTTCATGTTTGAGAGCAAAATTTGAAAGGAAAATTACGAAAACTCGTTAATTTTCGTGTCAATTGCAAATATCTTTAAATGAAGTACATATTGAGTGCTAATTACAGCTCACTTATTAATCTACTTCCTACACTTCATGTTTTATTCCATTAAAGAGCTAAAACTTTTAGTTTCATTCTTGAGAGTAATATAATTTATCAAAATAGTATGTTTCATCTTGCATTTCTTTCTTCTTACTGTAGTGAAAATTATTCTCAAATCTAGTGAAAGCTATTCTCTCATGATATCCTCTTATCTATGTGATTTAACTTGAGATCCTCATCATACTTGGTGCTACTCGCACTACTAAAGTAAACCTCATATAAGTACTCCATAGCTTGTGAACTAAAAGTGGTACATTCTCCGTTCTGAAATACTTGTTATATTACGATTTTTAACACTATTTATCGTTTAAGCTCGTTTTATATACTGCAACTGAACTAGTGTCAACATTCCTTTACAAGACTTCTGGAAATCATAGAATGAACTATAGCTTGTGAACCGAAGAGGTATGGATTTACTACGGTCCCCAATCATCATCGAATAATACGGAAAAAAAAAACACACATACACCATAATCTTATCCTAAAAAATAGCCAAAAAAGATTTTAAAAGACAAAAAGAAAATCACACCATTTTGTTTTTCAGCCCCTGTTTAAAGGCCAAAGGCTGGAGCCACAAATTGATGATGAAGCTCTGAACACAGTTACTCCACCACAAACTGGCCTTGCCTAAAAAAACGAATTTACAGTTACAGAATACATAACAAAACAAAACATTTTCTCGATGGCTGGCTCGACCTAAAATCTAATCTAAACAACTACAATTTGAACCTATCTAATACACGTACACTTAGAGGTTGAATATCCTTCGTATCCTGTGTGTTTTTGTTGAACTATCATGTGTTGTGAGTCGTGATTCAATGGTGTTAGGTGTATACTAGTTTGTACTAGAGGCACAAAGTGCTTGAACCGATAATTGCTTCAACATGTTTGGGCATGGGTCCTTTCCGAAATTGCTGTTAGTTACAGTCACCGCACAACTTTGCTTCCCTACGCATTTCTGCAAGAGAAGTTGGAAAGAAAGTATCATCATACCTGCTATCAGTGTCACATGATTTGCTAATCTCCTATCGAATCACGAATTGGAAAAGAAGAGCAAAATATGGTTGGTTTTGGGCTATTCTTGGACACATTTGAGCGAATCGCGAATGTTAAAAGCGAATCATGTTACATTGCCTGCTATATCCCGCTCATAGAAGCAATGATGAGACAGTTGGATGCCGGTAGACCATACCCTTATCAAAAGAGATAAGGAGGTTGCGGTCACTAAGACCCTCGGTTGGACAAAAAGTATGTATATCTATGATAACCTTGACGAGATGAGACGAACCAACATGAAAAAGAAGTGAGTAAATTTGTACCTTTTCTAAGACTGCACTAGAAGTAGAAGCATGGCAATCACCCTTCTCGAAACTTCCACATGTTCCAACAGGTGTTCCAAAACTAGCAAATGTGATAGCGGAAATGCGCTGGTTGGGAGCACATTGTAAATGGACCTTTGGTATATAGAATTCTTGTACCGTATCTCCATAGCTTTCCACCTGAAAGCTTTTGATGGTTCGATGGGTCTCAGAGACTTGTGCACAAACTGTGTTCATTGATCTCTTCACAAGGGATATTTTTGTAGGATCACCGCCTATTTCTTCAAACAGAACAATCAGATTTCTCGAAGGTTTTAACCATGATCGAGGAACGTGGTACCTGCACAATCAAATCTCTTATGATTTTATCTTTAATAGAATACGAGTATCTCGCTTTCATAATGGCCATTGTATTCGGTTTGAGGGATTACCATCTTTGCGTTGGTTTTCCGCATCCAACTTGACACTTGGGTGGTTCAAATCGCCCAGTATAGCTGCACCCCTTACATTCACCAGTAGCATAATTTGTCCAATATCTTCCGATACTTTCTCCGTTAATCCAGACTTGACCCTTTCCCATACTTTCCATGTCCAATGCCAATGGCTCATTTCCGTGAGGTGCATCAAAGTAAGCCTGCAATAGAACAAGTTTCCAAATTCAAGGATTAGCCGATTAGGCCTAACTCAGAACGGAAAAGAAAGGAGGACGAAAGATGCCTGATACTGATACCTTGTGCCACATCAAGGGTTGCTGGTCTCGCACAGCAATTTTACTGTCCATCCACTCTACCATAGATATACCATTTGGAGTCGCAAGATTCATAGTTTCACCCTTCAGACCGATCTGAAAAAGGGATAGCCAGTGATACAAAAAACCTCATTTAAAACTAGGGGTGTTTAATGGGCTAGATACGGGCCGGGCCTGGCTTAAGTAAATATGGGCAAGATTGGATAAGGGCCCTTTAAATTAAATATGGGCTTTAAAAGCCCAGCCCAGTCCAATCCGACCCATTTATCTTACCAAAATGTATTTTAATCCTATCAATTTATAACAATTAAATTATCATTTATAATAATTAAATTGAAAAAATATTTATAATCCCATTGACATTGTCATTTATAATATTTCCATTTAATTATACTATTTACAAAAGCCAGTTTACGACCCTTATTGAGCCCTATATAGCCCGTTTCATTTTAATTATTGTAGAACCCAGTTTTCGACCCAGCCCTTACAAAGCTCTTCAAAAATCAGGCGGATAAGGGCTCAAAATGGGGGCCGAGCCATTGAACACCCCTATTGAAAATCAACGGAACCTATTGCTTTACACTTCTCTCACCTGATAAGTCCATCTTTCCCAGGATAAGTCGAGTTTTCCTTGATCAAGTCCATGCAATACAACTGGACCGAGGATTCCTGTGTTCCAAGACTCAAAATGTCCTCCTACATTCTTCAACAACCAAATACAAAATTTTACTTTTGTTTCTTACCGAATCGAAATGTAAAAAGGATGAAAAATATTTACTTGTAAACCAACTGATATGCTTAGTAGAGCAATTTTATTTGTTCCTTGTTGCAAATTTACTTTTTGACTGAAGGTAAATCTTCTACTTTTCCTTCCCCCAAAACCAGATCCTGCAAATGATTGTCAATCATTGTCTATTACAGTAGAGCGGATTTTGAAGCTATTTCCGGTATGCTTACCTATAAGCTGTCCATTCACAAACACGTGAACAGCATGTCCTGCCGATCCAACTATGAGAGTCGGGAGTTCCTCACTATTAAAGAATGACTCCGATGGATTGATATCAACACTGCAACATATTGTAAGGATACGATGAGTAAACAGATCGATCTTTTAAAACAATGAATCGTTGATGATTTGAGAGCCTATAAACTAGCCAAAATTAGAAACTTTTTAGCTTATGGGCTTGGGTTAAATAGCCCAATATTAGAAACTTTTAGCTTACGGGCTTTTTGTTTTGAAGTCGTCTTACCGTGAGATGGTCTCATACAAGACGGGTTAAAAGATTAATGCCTACCTTGTTTTGTACCAAAGATAGTCGGTTCTATCTCGGGTCATATTTAACTGCTCTAAAAGACCAACGGCTGTTATCGTCGATCCATCATTATCTAAAGCGGATACATCTTCGTTATAGCTCTCCCATGATGATATTTGCGAGTCACTCGGCAGCATTTCCATGTGCGATGTTTGTTCTCCGACCTATTGTCGTGCAAAAGGACAGTTATTACAGCAAAGTCATTGAGCTTTTAATTAGGATTTAACGAGCCTACACCTACCTTTGCTGTATTGAAAACTACGTTTCGACAGTCAGGAAGTATGCTGATGGACCAAGGAGGCAAGCTATAGTGCTTGTTATTGAATAGGACTCTTACTCCGGAATCTGTATCATAATTCGAAAGAAAGGCTGCACAACCTCCATTTTCTGGGTAAAATACATGAGCCTGAAAAGTATGCACATAAGTTTGTCAGCATAATATGATCAAAAGTCGGGTTCCTAGTTTAAGTCGCAGAGTTGAAACCTGCTGATGATCTCCCAACTGAGTAACAATAGGATCGGCTGAAATCAATGCGGGTTCACATAGCTTGATTGCCTTGTGAAGTTGCTTTAAGTGACCATATTTTGGTTGCCTGATCAAACCTATATGTATAACAGAACATACACTTACATTTGCATTTCCATTCTTGGTACATATATTCTAGGTATTGCTTACAGGGGTAAATTGTTAATAATAAATTAGCCTCTGCTTGATCCGCTGAAAATAAACTAACCTATTATTTATTTTTAAATAAATTTATCTCTCAGGTATATTTGCTAAAAATAAACCAGCCTATTGTTTGTAACAATCTTCAAAGCATCTTTGCACGGAAAGAATTATGAATAAATAGTAGTTGGGTTTATTTTCAGCAATTATACCGAATAGGTGGGTTTTTTTAAAAAATAAACAAAAGTTCGGTTTATTTTCAGTGAATCGAGCAAAGTTTGATTTATTTTTTACAATTTACCTTCCTTAAAGTATGAAAAGCTATTCAATTTTACCATATTCGTCAAGAGGAGCATCATAGTCATAACTAGTAGTGATAAATGGGCCACCCGCAGTTCGTCCGAAGTTCGTCCCACCATGGTACTGGTTAAAAAGATATGTTTCAGAAGCAATGAAAAAACTCAAGTTAGAAAGCATGCTCTATAAAAGAAGGTTACCATGTAGTAGTTTACAAAGGACCCTCCTGTCTGTATGAAGCGTGCAACGGCAAACGCCAAATCTTGTACTGGCCTTTGGGTCTTGGACCCTCCAAACTCAGTAAACCTGCACAAGTTAAGGTTTGTAAGTCGAGCAAATCCTTGTTGTGTTATTGGTAACAGGTAAAAAATAAAAAAAAAGCTAGTCTTAATTCCGAAACAGACAAAATCATACCAGCCGCTCCATGCCTCGGTCCAGAGCTTAGGTTTGTATGGCTTATTGGGTGTAAATTGATGGCAGTAGAAACCATTGCAAGTATTAATCTGCAATAATAAGCGATGCAGAAAAGCTTAGAAAAGATATGTTCTGTTCTATTCTACATGTAAGCAGTGACACGTAATTCGCTAGTTGGTTCGCTTTTTGGATTCGCGATTTGCTCAAAATGGTTCAAAAATAGCCTAAAACCGACCATAGTTTGCTTTTCTCGATTTGCCATTCACAAGGCTGATTAGCGAATCATGTGTCACTGCATGTAACTAAAGCATATACATTATATGGCATGTGTTGAAGCACAAATGAGGCTCACCAAAGGATCAGGAGTTTCGTCGTCTTTGCACATTGTCCATGGAACACCTGTTTGCGTACTGAGAGCCATATGTGCAGCCCAATTCATGTAGTTATACCCTTCTTGTCCAAGTTTCATCCTTAGTTTTCCATATTCATTTTCAACCTACAAATTCAGAGGAGGTCTTGCACAGGATTATAAATTTGCCGATACTTTCGGAGAAAGGATTAGCTCGTCTTCGTGACTTCTAAATAGTGCAAATCATACCCCGAAATTCCTCAATAAGGATTCATATTAATATAGTGAAATGGAATGAGTACAGTTCGAGAATCATGGTTAGCTTGGTGGTTGAGGGCTTTCACCCTTATGATTGCGTATACCAACGGTAATTCTCTTTCCCCTGGTTTGTACGGATTTTTTGGACTATCCCCGACAAAAACATACTTCTACGGCTCGTTTGGTTAACGAAAGTATACTAATTGGTGGTAATGAGAATGATTAGTAGTGTAAATTTTCACCCTTCAGTACCAATTACCAAACAGGCCGCTAAAGATAGCAAGTCTTGTACAAAAGACAGTCATCTTATAACACCGAGTTAACGCTCCATACCAATTAAAGAATAAATAAATCTTAAATAACTTCTTGATGAAAACCTACAAGTTCATTATCATTCATGGCATACAAGAAAAATTCAAAATAAAATCCATTAAATCACCTGGGAGAGAATAATTGGGCCCCCCTGAGGCTCAAACAAGTCATGACTCTTGAGCAAGTTCACAATCTTTTCAGTGAATCCTTGCATTGCCATCTGCAATTCCACATTTCTCCATCATTATTGTAATGAATTTTTAGTACAACAATCCAAGAAAAATGTAAAAGTGTCAGAATTCCACACCTTGAAAGGTTCATTATCAGTTCTGAAGCTGATTCCTGGAACATACTTCAGCCACACAGGAAACCCACTACACAATTCACAAAAACCTACTTCTATTACTCTTTAAAAAAAATTTATAGCACATTGGAATATAAAAGTGTCCATTTATTCAATTTTACGCATAAAAAGAAGTGTCTTAAGTGTCATAACAACGTCTGAGTATCAAGAATCAGACACGGGTACTTAGACTCGGATACTGTTGCATACCGGTACGTGTCCAAGTATCGGATACAGTCAAATATTCAATTTAAAAGTGTGTAAGTGTAATATCTTACGTCCGAGAATCAAGGATAAGACAGGTACTTAAAAGTGAAATGAAGAGTCCGACTAACATAGCGTCCACCTCTAGCTAACTCAGGATTCTCACATATGTGCATTTTTACAATTGAGTCATTGGGTAGATTAAATGTGACAATGTAGATATAGCAGCAGCAAGAAAACTTACCCAAAATTCCACTCAGCACAAACATAAGGTCCCAATCTGAGATGAGCATAGAGACCAGCTTTCTGAACAATCTTTAAAAATCTAACCAAATCATATCTTCCTTCAAAATTGAACTACAAAAACACAAGAAAAAATCCCATTTAAATATTAAAAACAGAAAATAAAACCCACTTAAAATTATAAATTATGGAACAAATTAGAGTAAATAAAAGAATAATAAATAAACAATTACATTTCCAGGAGAAGTTTCATGACCATTCCAAAACACATAGGTATCAATGACATCAACTCCACCATCTTTAGCCTTCATTATTAGATCTTCCCACATCTAATTCACATCCAAAATAGAATAAAAATCATTATAAATCAAAAATAATTACCAAATATTGAAATTAATCCCAAAAAAAAGTGGGAAAATGAAGTACATCAGGAGTGCTTCTAGGGTAATGTATAGAACCAGAAATCAAAATCCTTCTTTGCCCATTAATGGAAAGTGCTTTTTTATCATAACTCACACTACATTGTATTAGATTAGTGTTATTTAACACTAACATTAACATTTGAGCCCAAAAAAACAACAAAGTTTTCATCTTTACACCAAAATTAGCTCCTTTTTTTGGTTCTTCAAGACTTTCTCACTCTAAAAAGAGTTGGGTAGAGTTAGAGAGAGAAAATGTAAGCGGTTTAATTTGTCTGGGAGTGTGAAGAAGAAATGGAAGAGAAGGAAGACATTTTTGTTGATCTCTCTTGGGAGCAGAAAAATAGAAGAGAGTATATATAAAAACAGTCTCTATTAGTCTTTAGTTTACTACTTCATTTAATCATTTCCTTTCATTTCAATTAATAGAAAAAACACAAATCGTTGTGAGTTAGGCCGGTTTATTATACATTTTTAAAATATTGTAAGTAGGCGTTAAAAATAATGTAAGTAAATATTAACAATATTGAAAATAGGCATTAAGAATACAGTAAGTAAGCATTAAGGATAATGTAAGTAGGTATTAAGAATACAATAAGTAAGCATTAATCTTTAATGAGTTGGGCTTGAGATATGTCTTAAAAAAGACGGTCTCTCAAGAAACTAGCTATAGAAAAAAATGTCGGTCTATGTGAATAGGGAAAATGGAGTTATGGAGAGACTATTTCAATTTATTTGGTTCAACGAATATTTACAATTCTAAAGTGATCACCACTAAATCTTTTGACTTGTAATTTTAAAATGTTTATTTGTTTAGTTTTAAAGTTTTATTTATAACTTTTATAATATTAAACTAACTAATTAGAGAAATCGACTAATTATAGGGGTTCATCTCATACACGATGAGCTGTACATTTTGAGGACTAAAAATAAATAATAAAAAATTAAACTAAAGCAAAAACAATACTCTATACTAATGTCAACTAGTATTTAAAGTTGCTAAATTTAAAAGGTCTTGTGCAATCGAATACCTTATACAAGTTCGAAATCACCTCTAATTGATGGTTTAATTAAAAAATTGGAAAAGAAAAAGGAAAGAAGCAAGAAACTCTGACAAAAAAGTTAAAAAGAAGTTAAATCTGGTTTACTTTGGCTTAAAAAATGAATGAAGTTAAATAAGGATTATTGTTAGGATAATTATAATTATAATATAATCTAACAAGTGTGATTTATTTGGTCAAAGTAAGAATTAGAGCAGTCACAGTCAGACCCTTTTTTGTTTGCTTCACATGGAAATGGATTTCAGGCTCACTGCCGTATAGTATAAGCCGTATTATACTCCTGTATTTCTGTCGCAAATACCAACTGTAAAATGCCCACTTAATACATCGTAGTCCGTCGGTTACTACCAAATTGCCCCAATTTTTTTTGTTCATTTCTTGAACAAAGTAATTTTGATGTAATATTTTTAGCATTTTAAAAAAGATTTCATTTTCATGTTTTTATTTGTATTTTCTTACTTCTAATCTTATCTACTAATTTTGATTTGAATTACATTTTTCTTAAACAATTGTACAATGTGTATTTACGCCTGTTTTGGTTATGAAACGAGGAAGTGTGTAAGGCACGTGAGATACCTGGAGTGGAGGTTGTATAGTGGTCAAACGTCAGTCAAGCTGGGAAGCGACACCTCCTGAAAGCGGTTCGTTTGTCCTACACAACAACAAGTTAGCCTTGCCCGGGGGTTTTTTCCCGGAAACCCTCTCCGACGCTCATGTCAGATAACGGAATACGGAAAAAATAAGTGAATAATGAATGAGAAAGAGTAGATGAGGGTGTTTAATGTGGTGGTTACCGACCAGCGGAAGTGGTGAACCGGAAGGTAACTGTCTGAGTGAATTTTGGCAGAGTTTCGGTATCGTAATGAAGGCTTAGGGGTGGTTATCGTAACTATTCCCCTTTATATACTCCCCACAGCGGTTACTCATGAGTTGAGTAATAGTGGGAGGTTGGAGATGTCTATTTTAGGAAATAGGTGGTTGCTGTAGAGAATCGATAACTACCTGGAAGTTACATGGCGGTTATCTCTGCTGGAAGTGAGAAAGTCTGACCTTGACTATGAGTCGGTCAACAGATGAGGTCAAGAGTAGACTTTGACTTCTTGGTTTGACTAAATTCGCACAGCTAAGGTGGATAAGTAAGCTATAACACAAAATGTTTTTAAAATATTGAATTTCACAAAAATTAGTTTTCTTGACGTTTTCAACGTTGAATATACCTTTTATATTTCTCAATAATTCAACATTTTTATATTATTTACTGAAAACATTCCTTAGTACATTTTAACCTTAAAATTATACTAAAATTTGAGATTTGCCTTTTAATCTTGAAATTTGCCTTTTTAAGTCCGTAAAATGACCTTTAAAATCTTGTATGATTTTTTAAAAAATTAAAAATTTTAATGAACATGCGTAGCGGCACTGCTTAGGTCCTCTCACACGAGACTTATATTGTTGATTGTATGGAAATGCAGTCAGTCCCTAACTTCTTCGTTTTATGATGAATAATTTGCGACTTACAACATTTAAGTTTAACACTTTTGCGAATTACAACATTTAAGTTTAACACTTTTGCGAATTACAGCTTCAACTGCAAATTAATTACAGCTACTAAAGTATCAAAGTTTACATGTTCAGGCCAAAAACACAGAATTCCGACCACTTAACCTAAATATCAACCACCAAAATGATTAGAATTCTATGTTTTGACCTGAATCTGCAAACTTTGATACTTTAGTAGTTACAATTTGCAAAAAATAAAAATTAATGTTGTAATTTGCAAAAATGTTAAACTTTAAAACTATAATTTGCAAATTATTCTTTTATAATAAAAATAAAGTTTTAAGTGGGAAAATGTAGTTAATTATATTGCATTGGTGTACCCTCCAAATCATCCACTTTAAGACCTTTTTGGTCCATTTAGTATTATATATATAAGAAGGGCTTTATGTTTTTCAATATGTGGTTGATTCCTTGTTCAATTGATAGGTTACTTTAGTACAAAGCTGCTGTTTATTTCAGCTAATAACGCCGGAATGATCGGCCAAATTTGACAACAATCAGAATTTCACACACTTTATTTTGTTTATTTTATTCGTCATCCGCACCCACTTCACCAATAACTACTAATAAGCGGTAATTAAGGAATTTGTTTTAAGGACACCCTTTAATTTGTAGGTCATTACCTTGTGATTTGTGATATGTCAACCCTCTAATTTCTTCTATATTGCATACAATAATTATGACTCATATAAATTGATCATAAAAAAAGTGAGAATTCCAGCAAAATTAATATTATATTTCGAATTCTGATAAGAAGAGAGAATAAAATCAAACAAATGAGTAAAAGTAACTCGATAAACAGGTAAAATACAACTCTTATATTAGTGGGGTAAATTTTTAAAAGAACATAAAAAATAATTGAATTTAAAAATTCATAGACCTATTCGTCAACAAAATAAATGATATTGGCTTTGACATTGACAAACAAAACTAGAATCAAAGTTGAATATAAAAACAAATTATACAAGGGAAAAGAAACTATATAGATTAGATTAGATTATGTACGTCTACAATATTTTTTAATATAGAGATATTGAAATGGTCTTGTTATCTTGAAAGTTTACAAAAGTTTCTTAACCCAAAGACAATATGGGGTGTGAAAAGGGAGAATAAAGAATTAAATGTAAAAATTGACAAATTTTTTATAACAAAAATACGATATTTTTCAAATAACTTTGTATCTTTAAATACTTAATATACGAAGTACTACGTAATTTAATATTAAGGTCCCTAATTTTTTGGGCCCTATGCGGTCGAACATGCTCATAACCTTCTCTATTTATTGAGTTATATATTCAATTCCAGCCCATCTTATATGAGATTATCTCACCGTGAGACGGGTCCATACAAAAGACCTATCAGTAAAAAACATAAAAAAATAAAGAATACTGAATTCCCACTAGTACGAGAAGCGATTTCTTTTTAAATAGTTTGAGTGACCCAATTGAAATCAACGACTTCAATAGAGGATTAGTAAAACTAAATTCTCACTTGAAAGAGATTTTATAATAGTTTAAATTGGTTGAATTGAAATCATCTCACATTATAACAGCATCAACAGAGAATTAAAGTGATAATGAGATTAATTGAGAATAGTACTTGGCGTGGCAAGAGATGAGTACAATAATTAATTGAAACCGTCTATACCAAACATTTGTTCTAGAAGCTATAGCAGATCCAAGGTGTGGCAATAGGATATGAATGTGATGCATGTTTGATGTCCCTGCCTAACTAATTAGACACCTTCTAAACCTTCCTTAACAAGTGTATTCATGCACATTTTTTGGTATGTTTAGTCATCTGATTATCAGTATGCCTTTTTTTAGTCTATCCGGTAATAAAAAAGTATATTATATTTTCATCAACTTTTCCCTCCTTAATGTCTCATATGGCTTTTTTGAAGGTTAAATCGAGTCGGCTTTCCTAATGACCATAGAAAAGGTCGACTCAACTTTATATACTGCTGGGCAAGATCAGTTTGTTATTTTTTAGTTATTCTTCCTAGTTTTGCCAGGCGTTGTTTATCTATAATTGGATTCACGTATAATTAAGACCCAAATTACAATAGTTTATATAAGAAGCTTACATTCCCTAAATCTCTCTCTAGCTATATTAATCCTACCTTTATCTCTCTTCTGCCCTATTGCACAAGAAACACCATTATGGCCATTAAAACTTCAAGGAAGCTTGTAACTCATTAATAATTCATTAATAATTCATTTAGGTTAAACAGTGGACGTAGTTCATATTGAATGAACCTCTTTAATTGCTTTGTAGTCCATATTGAATAAACCTCTTTAATTGCTTTGTATTGTTGATTATTGTTCAGTTTGCACATTTAGATTGATTTAGAAATTAGGGCTTCAAATCAACATTTTCCCCAATTCAATTTCAAGTATCTAACCATAGATATATATTAGGCAAAGTTAAGGGTTTAATCCTTCAAAATTCAAATGGTCTCAATTGAGATGTGTAAATTGATTTCTCAACTAGCTCTTGACTAAAGATTTTTGTACCTTTATTAATAATCAGGTCCTAAACATCTTTTATCAAGATTACAAGCTGACATAAACAGAGGCAAAGTCAAGATTTTAAATTAAGAGAGTTAAGTTATTGATATACTAGGCTACTAGCGAATTATATATTCCCTCCTATTCACTTTAAATGTCCCATTTAGATTTTTCATACTTGTCGAAACAACATTTTAACCCTTATTATCTCAAATTATTCTTAATTGAAAATTAAAAAAATTTGATATTAATAATCCTTGTATTGAGACGAATCAAACAAGATCTCACATGAATATATTTTAATTTATAGATTAAGAGTAAAATACAATTTAAGAATGATGAGTGAATAGTGCTAAAAAACTAAATGGGACATTTAGGCTGAATAGGAGGTAGTAGTATTATATAAAAACTTGTTGTATTATGAAAATTTTAACATTATGTTAATTGAAATGAACTAGAGTCATAGCAAAAGTTATTATAGTATTAACAAATGAAGTTTAAGCTTTCTTATAATTATTTCTTTTGAAAAATACCAAGCGTTTTTTTACTTTATATATATATTTAATTAGTAAGTCTCCAAAATATTAAAGTATGTGTCACATCACAGTCAAATATTCTTTATATTATCATTTATTCTTCTTATTTACTTTTTTTTGCGGATCCCAATCCAAACTTAAAAATAAAATAATTTTAATAATTGTGAGTTTTTTTGATATAATTGTGAGTTTTTTAAAATTATAAAAAATTGATATTTAAATGTATATATTGAGATAAAACTATCAAGCTCCCACATAAATATATATTTTTTATATAAATAGATAAGAAATCATAGTCAAAGTTTAACACTAGAATTCGTAATTTTTATTTGAGAAAAACATCAAAACAAGAGAGTATTTGATAAGACTAGAGTTGGTAATGGGCCATACACCTCAAGGATCAAACATTAGTCAATCTTGGCAAAAATTTCCAAACCAAATTTACTTTTTAAAACCATAGTCATAGCTTTCTCAATATATCAATTTTCTCACAATTACCATATTACAATCACAAATCCTACGCCAACTTTGTCATTTAATTATTCAAATCCTAAAACTAAGGGAGTACTTCTACAGTACTATTTAAACACGAATTAAGCTTTCAACTACCATTTTAATACTATGATTTACTAATCTCCTTATAAACTGTGAATAAAAAAATCAGCTGGTTTTGGGCGAGACCGTCTCAAATTGAAACAAGAGTGGGCCGGTCCGATTCGCGCTCCTTACATGCTTTCTCTCTTCTTTTTCATCTTTTGGCATTTTTCAATTTTAATCTTAAAGGTATCAATTTTAACCTTAAAGATATCAATTTCAATTTAGGTAGAAATTGATCAGTTTAACGCCACAATTGATCACTTATAGGTTCAAATTGAAATTTTACTTTAATTGATATGTTTAAGTACTACTTTACGTTGAAATTGATATCTTTAAGGTCTAAATTGATAACTTTAACGTCCAAATTGAAAAATGCCTTGAAAATGAAAAAAAAGGAATTCTAGAGGGAAATAGACGCGCGCGTGTAGAACATGGGCCTACAATGGGTCGGCCCAGTTGTGGTCTTAGAATAGGACGGTCGTACGCAAGTTTTTGTGTAAAAAAAATGGTAGGTTTTGGGCTATTTTAGGATTATTTTGAGCGACTACAAATTCAAAAAATGAATTTACTAGTGAATCATGTTACACATACTACTACGACAATCATTCCAAAATCTCAAGCATGTATTTAATCACTATTATTTATATCAAAATCAGCATGCAATAACATATGTTTATAATAAGAATCGAACTCAGACAATGATCCGACTCTGCTATCACAATGACATCAAAAATCATTGTTATAAACTACTTTACTTTCATTACCAAATGTTCCCAAATGTGAATAATAGACATGGCACTTTCAAGACCAAATATGTTGGCCATTTCTAAATGTAGTGCACTTAAGTTGCAAGTCACAATAATGGTTTTCAGCACTTTGGCCTTTAATACATAATCATACTTGTAAATATATGGTCAATACTAGACAAATACCTTCACCTATAATCAACCACGTATATATAACCAAATCTCATAGAGATACCTTCATACCGTATAGAATAATTCTGTAACAACCATATCATAATAAATACTCCTTTGTCCCTCTACAATAGTAGCAAAAAAAAATTTTTTTAAGGGAAAATATAAATACTTTGTAAAATAAATTTTGTATTTGAAATAAAAGAGAGTTTACATATATGGATAAGACTAAATTGTCAAAAAATAAAAATAATACAAAATGACAAAAAAAAAACCAAAATGAAAAATAATGCTAAATGAAAAAAAAGGCGGAGTATGATACTCCGTTGTCTATCCCTTTAAAATAGCATCATTTACCTAAAAAACTCCCTCCTTAGGTACAGATATCAGTTGGGGGGAATTTTGCTGCGCGCTTCTTCCTTTACCCCCTTCTTGGGGGGACGGGTATGATTTGTCTTTTAGGAAAAAAAAAACCTCTCATCCGGACCCTGCCTAGTGCGAGATACTGGGAGTGTTCTTTTTACCTCAAAAACCCTCACAGCCCGTTTGGCAGGTGGTAATAAACGGTGGTAATAGGAATATGAAACTAGTGTAATTTTAGTTGAAAAATATCCTAGTTACCTTGATGGTCATGCTTGTCAAAATCCAATCATCTCATTTTTTTCATAAAATTCATTCGAACGCATTACCATTGGGAGAGGTAGTATTAGGTAGTAATAGAAATTTGTATGCAAAAAAACATTTTTACGATCAAAGTTTCATTATCATGGGAATCATATGGAACTTTTGATGAAATTTTACGCTAAAAATTATTCTTATTACTACGATTTAGTACCACTAACCAAACGTGCCGTCAAATCTATAAATTAAAAAATATTATATTTCAGAAAAACAGAATAAATAGTTTCCCGTTATTATTTATTGTGGTGGGGGTGGGTGGTCCATTGTTATAAATCTTTCGATTCTTTGTTTAATTAATGGTTGTCATTTTCTTTCGTTCCCTCTTCTATAGCCTTTCATACTTGAGATTTTTGTTATAAGTTTTGTTTGTACAAATTATATCTTCCGTACCATTCAAAGTTAAACCAAAGGCCAAAGGGTCTTCTGTGTCATATGCGTCCACGTCGATCCAAATATCATGAATTCATAAGAGATGGCTATTTATTTTCTACTCCCTCCGTCCCAATATATAAAGTTACATTTTTTTTTTTCAAAGTTTCTGCCGTAAGTGAATGATTTGCTAAAATAGAGTTAGAAAAGAAATAAATTCTCACTTTGGTGTTGATTGAGAAATATTTCCCAAACTAGTGTTCTTGTAAATAATGGAATTTAGTTATCTATATTTTTTGGTTTGGAGACTCCAAGCCTCTAGCTTTTGCATTTGCATTTTAAAAGTACTTCAAAATCAATCTTTACAACTATGTTATATGCTATATGCTAATTTACTAACTTTTTTTAAAGAATCATAAAATTGAAAATAATAATCATTTAAACAATAGAAAAAGTCTTATATTTATCCAATATTTCAACATCAAATATTTCGAATTAAATACTTCAGATCAAATATTTGGGAGCAAATTTTTTTTTCACACCCCTAATTAATACTAGTCTTCATCGTTACTCTGAATTTGAATTTGGAAAAATCACAAGTTTTAAAAATGAAATAATAATCTACATAACTTAAGTTTTTATTGAATACTTAAATTTGGAAAAATAATGTGCAATTCCTTAAATAAAGATCTTTTTCTATTGTTTAAATGATTGTTATTTTAAATTTTATGATTTTTTAAGAAATGTAAATAAATTAGCTTATAAATTAGTTGTAGAAAATTAGAGATTACGATTTTGATATACTCTTAAAAAAAGAAAACCTAGAGGTTTGGAGTTCCAAACTTAAAAAATATAGACTAGTAAATTCCATTATCTACAAGAATACTAGTTTGGGAAATATTTCTCAATCAACACCAAAGTGGGAATTTCTTTCTTTTCCAACTCTATTTTAGCAAATCATTCGTTGTAAGTAAGGTTCTTAAATTAAATATAAAATATTGATAAAATAATATAAATTTAGTATTAAAAAATGTATTCATGTGATCAAAGTTCTTATATGATAAAATATTCATATAGTAGTATGAAATATTCATCTGTCTTTTTGAATTTCATCAAAGAGAAAGTAGGTAGATTTTAATATAGTTGTAATAAATAAAGAGAGATAATGAATTGTATGGATGAAATTAAAGAAAGTTAAAATGTGAATGAGATTAAAATAGAGTGGTGAGCTATTGTTCCAAATATAGAAAAAATGCAAATTAAATATGACAGATCAAAATAGAAAATAAATGCAAATTCAATAGGACGGAGGGAGTAATAAAGAAAGTGAAATCACGTAAAATACTTGATATAGATAAAATATTGATACAAGTATCTATCTCTGTTTTTTTGTTAAGTATGATATCCCTAACTACTATTATTAAGTATGATATCCTGATTAACGGTAGCTAGAAAAATTTTACTAATTTATATAAAAAATAATTTGAAAGTTATATGCTATTTTTAATACTTAAATTACATTTTAAATTAATAAGAAATTAAATGGTTTGAATTTTATACTAAAATAAGAAAAAATTATAATGAACAATCCAATCTATTGCCCATTCTTAGCTGATAATTCCACCTTTTAAAAAATGTTCAAAAATCCTATAAATTTGCATACATTTTGATGGTAATGGACCTTTGTTGCAAATAATCAATTACAACTAGGAGTGTTCACTGGTTCAAACACGAACCGGACCAGAATCTCAAATATGCTAGGATCGAAGATCGGACCGGTTCCATCCGATCCGGTCTAACTAGGATTCCTTCCGGCCCAGTCCGGGTTTGGACCGGTTAGACTGGAAATATTTTTGATACCAAAATAAAATTAAAAATGGAAGATTTTAAAATAATTTAGCAAATTAATTATTATAAAATTAAAATATTTGAATTAAAAAATTATTTTGTGATGAAAATAAAATATTTAAAGTCTTTTAATTAAGTATATACATAATAATCGTAAATAAAGTTCTCCTTCAAAATCACTTTTATGTACATCGGGTCTCATCCGGTCTAATCCGAATTTTTCCGGATTTAGACCGGATCTGACCAGAAACTCGGAATGGTGAATAAGTAAGACCCGAAGACCGGACCGAATGCACTCGGTCCGGTCTCATTTTGCACACCCCTGGTTAACTAGCCAGTTGTAGCCTGTGTATTGCAACAAAAGTTCATTCGCAACAAAATATATGTAAATGTTAGATTTTTTAAAAATTTTCAAAGGGTGAGATTAATATTAAATTTTATAGACTGGTTCAAAAGCTGAAAGTGTTAGTTACCTTTTCAGATTCATTAATTTTTCTCTAAAACTGCAGCAGTTTAATTTTTGGACTACTTGTATGGACTCATCTCACGGTGAGACGGTCTCATATAAGTCAATCGTTATATATAGAATTACACCTAACATAAATAATTAGGCACGTGCTCTTTGGAGAGACCGTCTTTTGTAAAGACGACTCTCAAAAGTTCAACCCAAATCTATATTTAGAGTTGAAACAATATATTTTTAGAATTAGACTAGGATTTTGAGAGCCGGCTTTACTACAGACGGTCTCAAGTAAGAATTTGTCAAGAAATCACGTAATTGGCGAAGTATATTTTGACACGTGACCCATTTAGTTGATGATGATCATCATCATGGAATCGAAACCGTCGGTGCAATTGTCTTTCTTTAATGGCGGGAACTGTAACTTTGCCTTTGGTTTACTGTCGCCATTTTTTTTACCGCTATTATGATCGTTAGTCTTTTACACTATGCACTCCTTGAATTTCTTTACTTTTTAGTTTGAATCGTTTTTGTTTTCCTAAACACAATTTATGTTTACATCACAAAATTGGATTTTTTTTAGATATACAAAATTGGATATTTAATCTTGTTTATATTCATTTAACATATTATTAGTGTTTATTGTTTCCACATATTTTTAACTAACTATATTTTAATTTTTTTATATTGTTTATGGTCCCTATATGCCACATATTTCTCACTAACTTTATTTTAACATTTTTTAATAATTACAATTTCCAAATATTTTTTCATACACATTATTATTTGAATGCAATATTTTTAATGCTAATGATTTTCGCTTTTCATTTATTAAATCTATTATTAAATAAAATAATAAAATATTTTATTTTTCTTAATTCTCGTAAACATCCTTTGTGAGAACAATTTTAAAGAAATAGATGGAGTATTATTTATTTACTTGTCAATTTCAAAGCTTTCACTCCCTTTTGTTGAGCTTAGCTACTTCTACACATCCATCTTGTAGTCTACTTGTGTGAGATGAATAATAGTTAAATATGCTTTTGATAGGTAATAGAATAATAAAGGCATATGTTTTTCTATATCCTTAATGCTATCTTAAATGGGTAGTTTACTCAGTTGTGAGGTAAACTAGGTATTTACTCGTGCTATGCACGGTATCCAAAAAATTTTGTTATAACATAAGTATATTATATTTTTAACCAATCTTGCTAAATTACGAAAAAAGAGTTTAATTAAGTTATGAACGAGATTAAACAATAACGACACATGTGTCTATATTACTCCTGCTATATAAGTAATAATAAGTACATATTTAAATTTAAAATATTATATGTATTGTATGTGTATATTAACTTAATGTAAAAATGATAACATATATTTATCATTTAATTATTATACTAATAATTTTACAAAGATAATAAAAAATAAACACAATGGTTGTATGTGTATATTAACTTAATGTAAAGTGATAACAAAATCCATCTACACGAAAGATAAAAAACTAATTTGTCTCATTAATTTGATTTTCTGAAATTATTTACTAATCACATTTTTATATTTTATTCTTAATCTAGATGTTAAAATATAGTTACATAGAATATTATTTGATTTGTATCAATGTAAAATTTAATTATAATAATTTATAATTTTTAATTATGTGCAATTTATAAAAATATTTAGGATTGAATTATTATATTGAATAGAGTGTAATCTTTACGCAAAGAGGCAAACATGACCTCTATGAATGACGTATAAATAGTCAACAGTCAATAGTCGCTTACTATATTATATTACAATCTCATTCAAGCAAGTTTTGAATATTCTCTGAGAAATATTCTTAATACGATCATATTAATAATATAAAATAAAAGGATCATTCCCCAACAACAGCCACCAACTTTACTCATTTTCAATTAAACAGCCGCAAACTTCGTTTATCCCCAACAACAGCCATCAACTTACCAAAAGTGACCTCGAAACAGCCAACTTGCTCCAGCTTCACTAAATGACCGGTTTTTACCCTTTTCTTACCTTTGACCAAGGCTTTGACCAACCTTCAACCCTTGAGTGAACCCTAGTTAAAAAATTTAACCAAACCACCAACTACCCATTAAAGTTTTCTCTCTTTTTAAAAAATAAGCATACCAAAAACAAATTATATAAAATAAATTATATAAGACTTTCTAAAGAGATTAAATCAGTATTTGCAAGATATGATACCAAATGAACATTGTCAAATACTCAGATTTAACACCAACATAGGCTTTTTTCCATTTCACCAAATTTTTTTTGCTCTTTTTCTTGATTAAATTCACTTCTTTTATTTTTAATTTAACGCAAATAAATTATAATAAATTGAGTATCTATCTAATCTATCTAACAAATTAAAAAAAATTAAAAAGAAAAAAAAGGAATCTTGTACCTGAAGTCAGAGATATTGAACCGACACACCGCCCACTAACGGGTCTTTCCCATTTTCTTTAAAAAAATATTTTCTTTTCTTTTTTGATGAACAAGAATTCGGGTAAGATTGTTTCACAATTTTTTTCTAAATGTAACTAAAATTAGACATCTTGAATGATGATTGATGAATAAATAGAAATGAGATCTCTAATTTGAGATTCAATGGTAAAACAATAAACTTGATTTTTCTGGGATAAATTTTGAGAGCCTTTAATGAAGAAATCACAATATAGTTGTTGGGAGGAAGAGTTGTAGTTGGGGGTTGGGTTAGGGGTTTAACTATAGTTACAAGTTTTTTTTTTAAAATTTTGGTCAACGGTCATAAGCCTTGGTCAAAGGTAAGAAAAGGGTAAAAATCGGTCATTTAGTGAAGCTGGGGCAAGTTGGCTGTTTCGAGGTCACTTTTGGTAAGTTGATGGCTGTTGTTGGGGATAAACGAAGTTTGCGGCTGTTTAATTGAAAATGAGTAAAGTTGGTGGCTGTTGTTGGGGAATGATCCAAAATAAAAAGACTGATGTTCAATATTACCTTATAAGTATATATGTGTGGGAATATTCGAGATATTGTAGATTATTTTGTTTCCGTTATTAGCGTAGCTGTTTTATTTTATTTTATTGCCTTGTTTATTTGTTACCTTAGTTAGATCCGTAGGATGTATATTTATATGGCTGTAGCTGATTATTATTAAAATTAATACAAACAGAAAACTTAAACCCAATCTTTATTTTCCGCATTATTTTGTTCTTCATGGTATTAGAACCGACGGTGTTTTTCCGGGACCGGTAACACCTACGGTTGTCATCCTTTACCAAAACAACCAAACACAAACCAGTAAACCAAAAACGCCAAAATGGCCGAAAACCAAACAGACACAAACCCAAACACAAACTAGCAAATCATAACCTTTGAACAAATGGAGCATATGTTCAAATTATTTGAACGAATGCATAAACCAAATACCCAAATCGAAACTGTCTCACCGGATCTCAAAGTAGCCGAAAAGTTAACCTATCACAATTACACCACTTGGCGTAAAATGATGCACATAGCCTTGGATTGCAGGGGTCGTCTTAATCACATCATCGACGAACCCCCAAACCCAACCGAACCCACATACAAAACCTGGAAGCAGAAGGATTCAATTGTTTTGTCATGGATAATTTCAAACATCGATACTGAACTCATAAACCATTTTCTTGATTATACAGTAGCAAGGGAGTTATGGAGGGGAATTGAAACCCTATTGAGCGGTGGAAGGGATGAGCTTCAAATATTTGACTTAAATTGTCAAGTAAATCGAATCAGTCAGAACCAGGATACTCTCGAGGTCTACTATGGGAAACTTATCACCATCTGGAAGGAGATGGACCGTCGACAACCAAACCCGATGGTTCATGAACAGGACATAACAATTTTCAATGCATACATTCACAAACAAAGGCTCTTTCAATTTTTGGCCGGGATAGATGAATCGTTTGATAAAGAAAAACGAGATTTATTAAATCTTGACCCTCTCCCCACCGTGGACACCGCTTATGCAAACATACGCCGACAAATTTCAAGGCGTGGGATTATGACCCACACTTCATCACCGGGAAAAATTCCCTCAGAAATTGGTAGTGGGTTGGCTGTGAAACATCACCGGTCGGATTTACCGTCATTCCGGCGTGAATCTGAGGACAAATCTCACCTGAAGTGTAGCCACTGTGGAGGAAGTCGCCATACAAAAGATGGGTGCTTCAAACTCATCGGCTTCCCGGAGTGGTGGGAAGAAAACCGGCAGCGGAGAGCCGCCACCAAGGCTCAATCACATCGAACCGGCGGCAAGGCGAACATGGCTACCGGTTTTGCTTACCAGGAGGACATGCCAGACCCAAAACCAACTCAAAGCTCAGAAGCTCACATGAACAACAATGGCGGTACATGTGAACTAGAGGAGAGAGGAGGAGAAAGAAACGGACCAACAGAGAGAGAAAACAAGGAAGAGGCAAATGAAAACTTGCCTTTTTGGGATGTAAATAACCCCACACAAAAAACCCTAAACCCAAAGACCCATACGCCCAAACCCATTGTTTCCCATAAAACCCAAAACACACGGCCCAATTTGAGTCTCTCATTTGGGCTTATGTGCCAAACCCCTTCAAACCAATGGATATTTGATTGCGGGGCCACAGACACCATGACGTTTGACCCTCGTGATCTCTTATCTACTAACCCACAAACCCGAAACTACATCCACACAGCCAATGGGGAGTGTGTGAGAGTTGATCAGTCTGGTGCCGTTAATATTTCTCCTTCTCTAAAACTAAAGAATTGTCTTTTAATTCCGAGTTTATCTCATAAATTGCTTTCTATTAGTCAGCTGACTCGTGAATTAAATTGTACTGTGCTTATGTCCTCTTCTGATTGTATTGTGCATGATGCTCAGACGGGGAAGATCATTGGGCGTGGTACTGAACAAGATGGACTATACTATGCTGATGAGGCGATTCAAACGGGTCACACTTTGCTTGCTCATGGGTCTCCTAATCATCAGTTGTGGACTTGGCATAGACGTCTTGGACATCCATCCTTAGGGTATCTAAAACGTCTTTTTCCATCCTTTAGTAGCTCTAATGTAACCCTGGACTATGAAGCTTGTGTTCTTGCTAAGAGTCATAAACACTCATATTTTCCTAGTAGTAGTCGTAGTAGCGAACCTTTTGTTTTGATACACTTTGATGTGTGGGGCCCAGCTCCTGAGTTTAATAAACATCATTTTTCTTATTTTGTCTCCTTTATTGATGATTGTACTAGAATGTATTGGGTGTATTTTCTGAAGCATAAATCTGAGGTTTTTGATGTATTTGTTAAATTTTACCATATGATTGTCAATCAGTTTAAAATCACACCCAAAGTCCTTCGATCTGATAATGGGGGGAATACATCAATCACCACATGGAACATTTCTTTACCACCCATGGTATTATACACCAAACCTCCTGTCCTCATACACCACAACATAATGGGGTTGTTGAACGAAAAATCCGAACTCTCCTTGAAATTAGCCGTGCTCTTATGTTTGAAGCACATGTCCCCTCCCACTTCTGGCTCGAAGCCATTGCATTAGCCACATATCTCACAAACAGACTACCCTCAAAAACCCTTCACTTCAAAACACCCCTTGCCACCCTCCAAACCCTCTTCACTATACCCAGTACCCATTCTCTATCCCCCCGTATCTTTGGGTGTGTCGTCTATGTTCATCTTCCTAAACCTGAGAGACATAAACTTGAACTCCGAGCTGTCAAATGTATCTTTGTGGGCAATGGTATAAATCAGAAGGGATATCGCTGCTTTGACCCCAAACACAATAAGCTGTACACTACTCTAGATTGCGACTTCTTTGAGTCCAGTTACTTCTACTCCCAACTTCGTCCTCAGGGGGAGACTACATATGATGACTTGAGCGGGCTTAATTATTCTATTTCTGATGATGATGACCCCAAAGAGCAAGTAGGTAATCCCACAAATATTGCCACTGAAAGCATAGTGATTCTTCCTCCTCAGACCATGCCTACCCTGTCTGAAGCGTCCCATGGTGTAGAGGTATTGCCTGAACCTCAAGAGGTACTATCTGAATCACCTATGGTTGATGATCTGTCTAGTGCTACTGAATCCCCATACAGGTATGAATTGCCCCCAAGGAGGACAAGAGGTGTTCCTCCAAAGAGATATGATCCGGAGTTTGAGTCGTAGAGATCGAGAAACCCTATTGAGAAAAATGAAGGCAATAACTTTGCCTAGATGGCAAAAGCCTTCCGAACCAATCTCTATTCTGGCTCTACTCCTAGAAACACAAACGAAGCTCTCCGAGATCCTAAATGGCACAAAGCAATGGAAGATGAGATCTTAGCTCTTAAGAAAAACAACACATGGGAAAGGTGTATTCTACCTGAGGGAAAGAAAACCGTGGGCTGCAAATGGGTGTTCACTATAAAATACCATGCTGATGGGACTGTTGAAAGGTATAAAGCTCGACTGGTGGCTAAAGGTTACACTCAGACCTACGGTATCGACTATTATGAAACCTTTTCTCCTGTTGCGAAAATTGACACGATAAGAGTCTTGTTCTCAATAGCTGCAAATAAAGATTGGCCGCTATATCAATTTGATGTAAAGAATGCATTTCTTCATGGAGAGATCGCAGAAGAAGTGTATATGCATGCTCCACCAGGATTCTTGAATGAATTTGCTCAAGGAGAAGGGTGCAGACTTAGGCAGGCACTATATGGCTTAAAACAATCTCCAAGTGCATGGTTTGGGAGATTCACTGCAGCTATGATGAAATTTGGTTACAAACAAAGTAATTCAGATCATACTTTGTCATACTTTGTTCTTGAAGAGGGTCAACAATAAGATGACATGTATGATTATTTATGTTGATGATATGGTTATAACCGGGGATAATGTGGAAGAAATCAAGGATCTAAAGGAGAAGATCTTCAAGGAATTCGAAATGAAAGACTTGGGGAACTTAAAGTATTTCCTTGGCATAGAGGTGCTCCGATCAAAGAAAGGGATCTTTATAAATCAGAAGAAGTATATCTTGGACCTGCTTGCTGAGGTAGGTATGCTTGATTGTAAACCTGCAGATACACCGATTGTTGCAAATCATAGACTTCAGACAGTGCTGGAAGGAGAACCAACTGACAGAGAAACTTATCAGAAGTTTGTAGGGAAACTCATCTATCTCTCTCATACCAGACCAGACATAGCATATGCTATAGGAGTTGTAAGTCGGTTCATGCATTCACCTTAGTCTCCACATCTAGAAGTTGTCCTGAGAATATTAAGGTATTTGAAGGGTACTAGTGAAAGAGGAGTGTTCTTTGGGAAGAATGGCCATCTTGATCTGATTGCTTACACTGATGTTGATTGGGCTGGAGATCGGGATAGTAGAAAGTCTACATTGGGGTATTTCACTCTCATAGGTGGTAACCTAGTCACTTGGAGAAGCAAGAAACAGAAAGTGGTCGCCCTATTAGGTGCAGAAGCTGAGTTCAGAGGAGTAGCTAAAGGGATAACATAAGTGTTGTGGCTTAAGAAACTTCTTTGTGAGCTAAACTTCCCATTATCTGAGACATGTACGTTGTACTGTGATAATAAAGCAGCCATTGATATATCGGAAAATCCGGTTCAGCATGATCGGACTAAACATGTGGAGATAGACAGGCATTTCATAAAGGAGAAATTGGAGAATAAGATCATTCGCATCCCTCATGTGAAATCAGAAGATCAGCTAGCAGACATCCTCACTAAGGCAGTTTCAGCAGAAGTCTTTGAGACTACATTATCCAAGTTAAGCATTGGAAATCCCATGACCTAACTTGAGGGGGAGTGTGAGAATATTCGAGATATTGTAGATTATTTTGTTTCTGTTATTAGCGTAGCTGTTTTATTTTATTTTATTGCCTTGTTTATTTGTTACCTTAGTTAGATCCGTAGGATGTATATTTATATGGCTGTAGCTGATTATTATTAAAATTAATACAAACAGAAAACTTAAACCCAATCTTTTTTTCCGCATTATTTTATTCTTCAATATGTATGTACACATTTTTCCGAAGATAACTTCTTTGCAAGACATAGAGATGATCATAAATAAGGTTGCTTTAAGGACAACTTCATCATTGTTGTATGAGAGATCATACATCAAAGTCGACTTAATTAGCTACACCTTAATCAAAAGAATAAGAATGTGTTTTATTTTTTAATTTCATAAAAAAATTTCAATGTTTAAAAAATGCAGTTTCACGATATTATTTGATTAGATGTATTTATAATTTGCATTCCAATTACTACATCAAGAAAGTATAGTGCATTCCAAAAAATTATGCCAAACTGCAAATTGATTAATCTCAATCAAACAATTAGTATATTGAAGTAAGAAGATAATGTTAAGAAAAAGTACTACTTAAAAATAAACAAATATAATAACCAAACCCATGATTTTTTTATTTTCAGAAAACCGGATCCAGTAATCCAAGTGGCTTATTATTAAAATCGATAATGTTCTTTCTTCTTGTCTTGAAATTCGAGACTCCTAATATATATAGTAGAGTTTGAATTTAATATGGTGAACCTAGAATTATAACATAGGATTGCGAAGTTTATATATATATATATATATATATATAAACTAATTAAATCTGAAAATGCAGCTTTAATGACAATGACAATGAAATGAGTAAAGCATAAAATAAGTGTCAAAAATACTCTTTGATAGTGTGACATGTGGAAAAGTTTTTCCTGTATTATAATATGTATACTTATGATTGTTAGTAAATTATATTTTGTAATATTTTGGCTCCTGTGTCCCCTTAAGATTAATCCTTAGAGGATGACGTAAGAATTAAGAAAAAAATAAGGTGATATATTTTAGTGGGTTATACTATAGCAAGTAGTTTCACACTTTTTGTTGATTATTTATTATTACTACTAGTCCTTTGAGTTTGCATCATTGAACTAATAAAATTCACATATTTGAGTCATATAGTGCAAACTCAAAGACACATAGGGAGTATTTGTTTTACATTATGTTAGTTGGTGCGGTGAATCATATTTAACTTAAAAAATACTAATCAATCAAATAATTAATCTTTAATAATTTACATAACGCAATTAAAATAAATGTTTAATTGAGTTTATTTATGTTGTAGTTAAGAAAATAAAATACAACCTGCAACACTATTTTTGAGAAGTGAGTGCTTAAGAAGAAATATTGATAATCTCATTAAAAATACAAAGATTTTTAAAACTTAGTCATAGTCAACAAACTCACTAACTCATATTCATCCTATATGAAATACTTGCATTGTTTTTTGCATAGCTTTTGGAATCGAAGCATCAAACTTTAAGCACCAACATTTTTTATTGTGAGGATTTTAACAAGACTAAGACTATTTGACATAAAATGTTATTGTTGGCCTGTTTGGTAAAGTAGCAATTTAAGTTGCTTATAGTGGTGCGAATAATTATCTTCAGAACGTTACAACTTGTAATGTTAGAATGTAAAAAGTATTTGGTTAATAAGTATATTCCAATAGCTGCCACAACTATTTTTTATATGACCAATTAGGTAGCTAATAATATATCTAACAACTTTTGTTCAAAAAACAAAACTATTATACAACTATATTTATATGTACCTACAATTACTTAAACAGCTAACAGCTACCCACACAACTACTTTGTGTTGAACGGAACCTATACTAAACATAAAATATTAATACAATTCTCAACTAGACAACTTCATATAACTTCCATCACTCCTATAAGAAAATCAAGTCAAGAGAAAGAAAAATGCATTATCATCATTTTGTTATGTTACTATAAAGTGGAACATGACAAATTATACATGAAGTCCTCTTCTATATGAATGAGTATAATCCTATCTTCTTTTATACTTTATTTGTGATGAACTAAACAAAATTATTGCATACTTTTAATAAAATTTGTATAAGGGACCATCAATGGCACAATAGATTCGTTCTAAACTAACAAAATACTACTAATTAATTAATTAATTATACTTAATGCATGCTTTGGTTTCAACGGATTTGGCATATATAATTAACGATCCAATATCCAATCATTTCTAATAAATTCCAACAAAAGAATATTATCATGTTTGCTAGGAAAATACCAAATGTTTAGGCATGTTAGAATCGTTATAGTAATTATTATTCTTTATGTAATGCTTGTTTAACGGTTTGTTTCCGTTACGATTTCATGATGTATAATAACTAAATTCATGGTGTTTCCTACTTATTTCGTTATGAAAATTTTTGTTACATTTCGATTATGGATATTGTTTACTCTCTCCTATTCACAGAGAATGAGACATTTTTTTTTATTGAGTCAATTCACTCAAAATGTCTCATTTCTATTTTTCTCATTCTTTTTTACCGTTTTACCCTTACTACAACAACAAAACAACACATAAATATCAATACCCTTTATGGAAAAATAGAGTTTTCCACTCATTTTTAAGTGGTACCCCACTCCTCCCTTGGTTTTGGTGCAAAACCCAAATGTCTCATTCTCTATGAATAGGAGGGAGTATTGTTTATGCTTATTTAATTTATTTTGGCTAATGTGTAAGTAAAAATATCTTGTTTGAATCGTCTAATCACATAATTTCGTATTATTAATTTTTTATAATTTATAGTTATGTATAATTCAACGTATAAATGAGCAAAATAACACATTGAATTGCGTAAAAAGTCAAATGTAGCAAGTATAATGGAACGTAGGAAGTATATTTGTAATTGATGTTTAATCTCAAAAAAAAATTAGCATTTGATGTTTGTTTTGTGTATGATGTGTGAGAATCATAATATAGTAAGTATTTCAGAATCGAGAAAGTATTTGATAAAATGATGAATGACGACTTTTATAAACATTTTTTTTTGCATCACTTTATATTTCCTTCTATTCATCCAAGTGTTAATATTATTTTTTTATATTTTAATAGGTATAAAGTGGGGTTAATAAGTGTAAAAGTATGAAAATATTATGTTTAGTAAAGATAAATCGGTTAAATTAACATAACTAACATAAAATTAAGACATTTAAGATGACTTAAACAAATAAAAAAGAAACACTTAAAGATGAATAGGAGGGGCCAGGTAATAAATTACTAAACCTAATAAAATCAAATAATTTTAATTGTGAATATTTAATAAGAAATGATAATCAAATCTACGAAGACTTCACATAAATATAATTTTTAATACTTAAATTAATGAGAAGTTGTAGTAAATGTGATGAGAACTAATTTTAAAAACACTAATTTATTTCAATTTTTCATATTTTCTCTGTATACTTGTTTACCCCATGGGCCATTCAAATACGCCATCTTGATGAACAAAGCAACAACACGAGCAAATTGAATTCGTAAGTCGTTAACTGAGTACATGTAATTCTTCATATAACATGCCTAATCAACTCTTTAACTTGCAGAAATCATGGTTGTAGGGGTAAAACAATACCTGTTGGTTACAAATGCTATTGTTCTAGTAATGCACGCAACATGTTTGATAAAATGTTTAGCTGAGTTCTTTTTATTTCTTGTCTTTAATTGGCATTTCAGAATACATCCTGATGTTGTTAGCTATGTTACAATTATCATATTTCCATATTTGTATTCTTTGATTGCAACAATGTACTGTTATGTTACTTTTTTTAGAGACCGTCTTTCAATGAGACAACCTCAAATAAGCCGTTTATACTCTCATAATATACATTAGATGATGGACTATTTAACCCAAGCATAAAGAGCGTCTCTCATGGAGACCGTCTCATACAACAATTTGTATAGAGGGTAGGCTCAGGAGGGGAATTGAACACGTCTACCGGGAGAATATGACACTTGTCGCCTCTGACACAAAACCGGATTCTCAATTCATGTGTTACTTGAAAGCACAATTGCAACTTATACTGCTATCCTGTTTTCAGGATCCTTATCAATTAATGTGATTTAGAAACTGAGATAGCTAACAAAGTTCTATACTTCTAGTACATATTTGTTAGAATTACTAAATTAACAAACTGTGAAAAATGTCTTGTTGGTGTTCATCATTTGATTTGCATTTACTTCAAATGAAAGCATTTTATGTTTGTCTTACAAATTTGTTTGAACTATGAAACATTTTGATGAATGAATAAAGCTTGCTTAGAAATACAATGGTATTTCACATCTTAGCATTAGCAATGGATCGACTCGATGCCATATTATGCCTCAAGAGCGAACTACTAGCAGGCGTCGATTCAATGCTATAAGTATTGCAAACTCGGTAGTGCCCTTAGCTTTGTTCATCAAGCCTTCAATTACTCACTGTAGGATGTCGAGTCGTCTGCCTGTTCGTCCTTCTTTTTTAGCCAAACTGCAACTTTGTGCTCCAATAACAGCTACTAGGGCGTCTGGTTCTGTCCAGATTGTACACTTTCTGCTGATAGGGCATTTACACATTGACTTATGTTGATTTTCTCCATACTTCAAATATTTAAATTAGAGCAAATTAGGATTATGGCCAAGAATGCTCTAAAAACTATTAGTATGGCATAAATGTATAGTGTAACTAAATATTCTTGTGCGTTGAATTCCTTCATAGATGTCAAAGAAACTGTTATGAATATGCCTTGAGTCTTGGTCTTGAGCATGAATGTCATATGGGAAGATATGGAGTGGCCATTTGAAGAGAGGAAGAATGCTTTGAGTATATACACAGCAGGGACAGCCGAGTCGGCTGTACCCCTTGTCACAATCAAACCGACTCGGCTAGAGGCAGAAGACAGCAGCTTGTGGCAGAGAGCAAAGCCGAATCGACTTTCATGACTGATCACCATGAAGCCGAGTCAGCTGCAGGTTTTATAGAGCCGTTTTGTTCGTTGCTTTGTCTTACGCTTATGTCATTGTAAGTATTAGTGGGTATGTATTATAAATCCCCCTAATACACTAGATTAGGAGAGTTAATCTTGGATTAATTAGTCCTCTCTCTCAAAGTGTAATCCACACTTATCCCTCTCTTCTTCTTTCTCCAACCCCTCTTTGAATCACCATTGTAGTTTTCCATGAAAGCTTCAAGAAGCTTGTTTATACATCAATGAAAACCTAGGCTAGGGAGGATGTAGCCCAGGGTGAACCTTGTTAATTGTCGTGTGTTAATTGTTTTGATGTTTGATTCATGCAAATTGTCCATTTCAGAATATGGGTTTTCAAATCTTCTTTTTTCTCAAATCAATTGGGAATCTAATTATTGATCCTAGGTGCAATTAATGTGTTCTAATTAAGTTAGGACACCAAGTTTCTTCAAAAACCAACTCAACCAAAAGCTTAAGCTGATAGTTGAGGCCCCAGAATATGTTAGATATTCTAACACGCTTCCTCACACAAGAGTCTTTGGGCTAGAAGTGTGGATGCCACACAGGCTCTCCTCTACCTGGTGCGAAACAATAGACACCGGCTTTTTGAATCTTCAAGAGGAGTAGATATATTGGAAAACGGAATTCTTACTTGGCATTGACTCTTTTATATGATGCAAAAGGTGTTGGTGTTCATGCAGCTGACCTTTTAGAATGGCTTTATACTCATGCAGTTGATATTTTATCAGTTGGAGGAGTCATAAGGTGAATCCGCAATGCATCCTCTGCCCAAGCTTCTTAGGCTATCACCCGCTGTCTTAGCCTTGCGTTATCAGCAGCTGATTCGTGAACTTGATTGCAGACTTTATCACCATGGCATTTCAAAAGATGAAAATGTTGATGACAGCGGCCATAAGTTTCGCAACTCTACAGAAAATCCTGAATGCCATTTCCAACTGCATAAAAGCAGGGGTCAACATCTTCTGACTAGTGCACGGGTTCTTGACTCAATCGTAAAGAACTCTAACATCAAACCAACTGACACGGTTTTGGAAATTGGCCCTGGTACGGGAAACCTTACTCTCAGGCTTCTAGAAGCTGCCACTAGCGTTGTTGCTGTTGAAATTGATTGGAGGATGGCCGAAGCACTTGAAAAGCGAGTTTCTGAACGTGGGTTTGAAGACCGTTTAACTGTAAGTTTGGAAAATAATTTAGTTATCGATGCATTGTTTGAAGATAATCCAAGTCTATGATCAGCACTTTTAAGACTTTAACTTTCTTTGCAGCTAATACGTAATGATGCAATGAAGACCGAGTTTCCTCATTTCGATCTTGTAGTAGCAAATATACCTTACGGTATATCATCACTCCTGATTGCTAAATTGTTGTTCGGATGCTCATCATTCAGAAGTGCTACTCTTCTGCTTCAGAAAGAGTTTGCTCATCGCTTATTAGCTAATCCAGGCGATTCAGAATTCAATCGCTTGGCTGTGAATGTGAAACTGGTCGCTGACGTAGAACATATCATGGATGTAAGCAAACGCGACTTCTTTCCTGTTCCTAAAGTGGACTCGTCTGTTGTTCTAATCAGACCGAAGATGGACATCCCGAATGTTGATCTAAAAGAATGGTGTGCTTTTACTAGGACTTGTTTTAGTAAGAAGAACAAGACATTAGGTGCAACATTTAAGCAAAAGAAGAAGATAGCTGAGCTTATGAGAATATCTAGCATGATTGGTTCATCTAATCTTACATCTTTAGAAATGGGAATGTCATTGTTCAAAGACAAGGTAGTTGAAATTCTTAGATCAAATGGGTTTGAAGATAAGAGGCCATCCAAGCTATCTATTGAGGAACTATTGAATTTGCTCTCATTATTAAATCAACACAAGATTTATTTTCATGACAAGAAAGATGATACGAACAACGATGATCTGGAAACAGTTTCTTTGTTATTACAGGAGTAAGGTTTCGTACAATTGACATCCTCAAACCATGTTGTAATAGCAATTAGAGGACAATTAATGACTTATTATAAGTATGAATACCCTTATTTAGTAACAATGGATTAGAAAATAGTTGGGTAATTGATAGTTTGTTTGATTGATTTTTGTATTTAATGAAAACTAGGACTTAAAGAAGCAATTAAAAATTGTGAAATTATTACTTATCAAGTGTTTTGTGCTTGTACCGCTTAAAATTCTCTTACTTTAGTGATGAACAATATTATTAAGTTTCATAAATGAAAAATAATTATAAGTAGAATTATTTTTAAATTATAGTCGGAAAGTCTAAATTATTTATTAGTTATAGTCGCAATGTTTAACACCTATGAGTTATAGCTAGAATAAATTGAAAAATGCAATAATTGTAACCATATTATCACATTTCGGTCACTGGTGTTTGAAATGACTTGTTGAGTTGGTTTTTAACCTTTGACTCCCGTTAATTATCTTTGACCATCACGCTTAATTTAACCTTCTTAACCCAAGTTAACTCATCTTCTTCTCATCACTTTTCATCTCCATTCTTTCTCCAACCTTTAAACTCTCTTAAATCTCATCAATCCGTCTCTTCTTTTCTTGCCATTTTCCCTTTCCTCAAATTCATCATCCCTTGTTAATAATCATTTGCAACAGAAAATATAGTTTCTAACATAAAAATTAATCTATATAACTATTATTAAAACAAAACACGGCTTACATCATCACCTTTTAAAATTGCTTACGTGTCGCATCCTTATTAAAAATTTTACTTCTAAACTTAAATGATGATGTCATCTTTATTATGATCTTTGACTTTCTATCTCTTATTTTGAGCATATTATTATCTTATTAATTATCTTTTTTTCTTTTTGCTTTTTGGGTCAAATCACATTTAATGTATTAGAAAACTATATATTTTTATTTAATCTATTTTAATTATTTATAAAATATTTTCAATTTTATTTATTAAATGAATATTATTTAGTGTATTGGATATTTTAAAATGGTTAAAACATAATATAAAATTATTAGAATTTGTTACTTAAATGCAATGATTAATTCAAATATGATTTAGGTTGTGACTATTTTTATGTAAGTCACTTATATTTTTTATGAGAAAAAATTATCTTTGTCGTTTATCAAATAATTTTACATAATTCTATGTATTTATATTTAATTTTAAAGTGTGTTATTGATAGTAATAATATTTAATACTTTTATAAATTAATGTAATATGTATTTTTGTTTGAAAAATTAATATGTTATTTTTTATTAAAAAAATTCATAATTTCGTATTGTACTTAAGGTGAGAACTATTTGCTCTTTTATTCAAAATAAAAAATAAATGTACAAATATAATTATATTGTGCACACTGCAAAATATGATATAATGTACGTAATGTATACAACTGTTCATAGTGAAATAAAATATAAATATAATACAAAATTATGTCAAAAAATTTGATAAAGCCGTGCATCGCGTGCATCGCACGGGCACTATCTAGTGATTTACTATTCTAATTAATTAAATATTTGACTTTGAACTTAATCATTAGATACCTAATCAAGTACTAAAATTATTTCTCTTACAAAATACAAAAATTATGTAGCAATTAAAAAATAAAGTGATTGCAGTATACATAAAATGCTAAATTTGAATTTTAAATGATATTATTATGATAAAAAATAAAATAAAATTAACTTTGAAGTGATATGTGACTTAATATTCTAGGACAAGAAATTTTTAAATGGTTGCTATTTGTTAATCTTTGTTACATTTAATTATACCAAATTTATTTTCACGTGGAAGTATGGGTACCAAATTTAGTATCACAAATTTTTGTGAGAGGCGATCCCTTTGAGCTACCATCATTAATTGGGTCGGCGCATTCATTATATATATATTTTTCTAAGTAGGCAATAAGAGAGATGTAAATAGACATTTAAAATATTAAAAGTAGGCATTAAGAATACGGTAAGAGCGAATTATGAATAATGTAAGTAGGCATTAAGAATATGGTAAGTAGGCATTAATCTTGAATGAACTGAACTTAAGATACGTCTCTTAAAGAAACAGTCTCTCAAAAGAGTAGTTAATTAAGTATTCCCCAAGATGTTTAGTGGTCCTCAGTACGGCAATTTTCCAAGAAAGATTGGCCCATACACCATTACCTTTTATATTAGACGAATGGGTTGGACTACTCCATTTTCCATACCGCTAGTTAAGAATAGGTTACCAAATTGTACAATTCAATAAATAAAAAGCTTATATCATATATCACCAATTCTTACTTGAGACGGTCTTTTGTAAAGGCGGCTCTCTAAAGTCCAGTCCAATTCTGAATATATATTGTTATAATTCTAAATGTAGATTTGGGCTGGACTTTTGAGAGTCATCTTTACAGAAGACCGTCTCTCAAGAGAGCACCTGATTATATATATGGTGGTAAACTGCTTGAACCAAATCTAACTCGTTCATTTATTTGAGTCGAAATTAATAATGCTGACTTGATTTGTAACTTATTTGGTCAGTCTGCTTTCGATCCACTTAATCTGTTAGAGTTTTTTGTTTCAATTTTAAGGTCTTTAATCCTCGATTTAAAATTTTTAGTTTATGAGTTATTTATTTTGCATTTACCGTGAGTTTGTGAATAATAAGATAATATTAAATGAATTAAGTTTGATTTGACACGCTTATGAGTTATTTATTTTACATTTACTATGAATAATAAGATAATATTAAATGAATCAAGTTTAGATTAGACTAATGAATGATTTAACTCGTTTAACTAAATGTGTATACATGTTTAGTTCAACTAAAAAATTTTAAGCATAACCTAACTCATTCATTAGACAAATCATGTCAGATCGATCTAATTAATTAATTGGATTAAAAATATCAAGCAAATTACACTTATTTTGAGTTAGGGTCAAATTGGGTTAACATTCAGGTTCGCCTAAGCTACACTGATAGTCTGATAGTAGCTTTTTGATTGAATCTTGAGTTTTGACTTTTGACATAAAGCAAATAATTTTAATGAAATATTTCCATAATAGCTAGCATACATAAATTGACTTTTCAGTCAATACTTTCAACTGATCAAACCAACAAACAACTTCAACCAATAATTCTAACCAATAGTCATTTTCTAAAGATAACCTACAACCAGAAAAACCCAATTCTCTAAGATGAATCATATGCTAGTTTCTCAGGTGAGATTCTAAATACATTTCTCGAACATTACTCCTTTTTCTTTATTCTCAATCGTTATTCTAAATTCAAAAATGAAAAAAAAGCTAACAAATCATAACCATCCAAGTAGTCAAAAGAATAATATACAAATTTCAAATATTTCTATAATTTGTTTCACTCATATTAGAACATTTTAACCTAAAATGTGGCTAAATGAGATATACATGGAGATATTATTGAATGTGACAATTATAGTGGCAACCACTAAGATATGGACAGTGACAAATGAAAGTATTGCATCAATTTCTGAACTTTTATTTATTCTTCAGCGTGGATGTGTAATTGGAAGTGGAATAGTCTTATTCAAATCATATGGTCATAACCATTAACCAGGGTCCGCCCTAGGTTTTTAAAAACTCAGAGCGAAAGATTATTATGAGCCCTTAAACTATTGTATACATAAAATTCAAACTTATAGCACTAATTGAAAACTAAAATTTTTGGTGCCCTGGGCTTAGACATGTCTTGCCATTTCTTAGGATCGGCCCTAGTCATAACATATGCTAGCTAGTTTTGTCTCCGTCATTTTGCACAATTTTTTTAATGATATTTTCACCCTCTTTTTATAATTTCATTTACAAACATATTATCTCCCACCATATCTCAAAAAAAAATACTATCTCCCACCATCTTAACCACTTACATATATCATCCATTTAGTTTTTGTTCTATTTTTCATTTTGATTCTCCTTTTCACTAAATTTCACCCAAAAAATATTAGGTACATTCTGAGAGGGACAGATAAAATATTAACAAGGTCGTCTTGTTCATTTTTGGACACCAAAGTGAAAGATAAAAATGATCCTTGAAAATTTTAGGCGTATAATGTAATGCCGATTTTTATTTTGTATTGTTGAAATTTTAACTATTTTATAAAAAAGCTCTAATATGTAATAACTCATATTACATAATAAAAATGAAAATTATACCTAATTTTAAGTTATTATACACAAATTCTTGTAAGAAACGGTCTCTTTGAGAGACCATTCCTAATTTGGTCAACCCATTATAATTTTTAGTTTAATTAAACTTTAATGAGATGAGTTTGAAAGACATCTCTCAAAAAAACGGTCTCAGAAGATCAATTATTTATTACAATATCAATTTTATATATAAAAATATATGTTTTTAGCCATAAAAATTTAAAGTCTCCTAATCAAATGCCATGGAAGGATATAGTAGTAGTACGATGAATGTACTCCTATTTTTGAAAGAACACGTGTGGAAGCTTTGTAATAGTTGAAATTCAATATTTGGTGCAAAATAATTGTGGCAGAAGATTAAAAAGTATTTGATGATCATAATTCATAATGGTTGAGCTTGACTAAATGAGTATATAAGGCCTAAAGCAAAGTGACCCATTTCTATTTAGTGGTATAAGATTGCGATGTTTCACTTCTCTTATCACCTACGTACCTACTTATTTTCACACTACTTTTTCTTTACACATTTCAAATTGATCATCATCATATGTTGAACAAAGTAAGAGAGGATTGCTTCATTCTAGAGTGTTGGAGTGGAGTGGGGTATATTATTAATATGGAACCCTAAAGCCAAAAAAAATTATAATTCATCTCGTATGAGACGGTCTCATGGTGAGATGATCTTAATATAAGAAGGCCATAATTTAAGTACTAATTCTAAAATGTTATTTATAGTATTGGATAACAGCTAGTCTCTCGACCGTCTCTTTAAAAGACGTATCTCAAATCCCACTTATTAAAAGATTAATGCCTACTTACCATATTCTTAATGCCTACTTACATTATCCTTGTGCTACTTACATATCCGTAATGCCTACTTTCAATATAACATCATTCTTAATGCATACTTACGATATTTTAAAAAATATATAATGAGCTTGTCCAATTAGAGATGGTCTCTCAAAGAGATTGTCTCTTACAATAATTGAATAATGACTAATCATAATTTACACAGATTGATTTATGCAACAAAAAATAGACTGCAACAGCTGTCTAAATTTATTCATTACTTCGTCTCTATCTCGTATTCTATCACTCAATTTTGCGGCTTAATTTATAGATTAAGACTTTTTCAATAGAATTATGACTATTCGAATTAAAACACGAAGGCCTGTTAAGGATCCGTGTAAAACTTGTTTTCAACCTGCTCTAATTACTGTAAAGTTTGGCTCGGGTAAAAATCCGGCCAATTTAAGTTTCAACCCATCTAAAGCCCGTATAACAAAAGGGTTTGAAGCCCAATGGCCCTAGCCCATTGCACAGGTCTTAGATCTACACATGACACACCCTCGAATGACTTCGACCAGCAAGTTTAACATTCTTCAATTATACTTTGGCCGGCTTTGACCGACCATGAGATTTTATAAAATTGTTGTAACATTTTTTCATCAAGTGTCACCATGTCAATAAACAATTTTGTGTAGTAACTGTTTATTGGTCATAGTTCAAACTCCTATTCAACATGCCTTTGTTTTTAAAGTTTTGGTCCTTTTATAAGACCGATCGGGTCACTATTGAATTTGAAATCAAAAAAAAAGGTTTGGTTTTGGGTCTAGGGAATTTAGACCATACTCAACTCAAACCCATTCAAAATCTTACTCATTACACAACAAAAAATTATATTTTGAACTCTGTTAAAAATCTATTATATAGATAATTAACTCGAATCAATTTAAACTTATATACAACCTATATACTAATTTTTGTACTAATGAAACCCTTAAATATTAAAAAGCAAAGAATGAATAATTAAATTTTGAACATATTTAGGACCCTATATATCAGACTCGACAAGTCTTGATCCAGGTCCAAATCTAAGACCCTAATAGTGATTTTTTTTTTTTTTTTGACTTTATAACATTTTTTTTTGTTCTTCATTATTACAAGCTAATATCGAATAAGAACAATGAACAAGCGCTGATAATATGCTCGGACAAAAAGAAGGATATTTTAGAAATCATTCTTGTGCGACGCTTAGATTTTTATTTTTTTTTATTTAAAAAGGTTTCAAATTAAAATTTTTGTATTTTGTTCTCAAAAGAGATTTATAGGGTTGGCAATTGGCCAAGGTACAGGCATCTAATCTAAAATCGTAAATCGTACCTAATGTGGGCGCTCACTCTGCTTACTACTCCGACTAAATCAATTTGCTACATTATAAAAAGACATAAAAATTTAAAAGCTAGATATATTTAATTAATATATTCAAAATAAAAAAGTAGTGATGAACTTAATATAAAACAAAAAATATAGTTTAAGGCAAATTCATTAGAAAGAACTAAAGTAAAAAAAATGAAACAAATTGAAAGACGAAGATAGTATTTTGTACACGCGCTAGTATATAAATCGCAACCTACAAGCTTAGTATTTCATGATTCTTAAGTATATTGTTGGAATGATTTATCTCACATTGATCAATTAAAGATGGTGTGCACACTTTGTAAGTCATTATAGCCCTTCTTTAGTCCATCATCATATACATTAGTACAAAAAGACTTTAGGTAACACATATTGGTAACACATTTTGATATCCAACTTCTTAATTAAAAGTATTAGGTAACACTTTTGTAACACTTTATCTTTAAGTAAAACAATCATGTAACACTTTCAAAATTAATAACACTTATATGTAACACTTTTAAATGTGGTAGCAATAATATGTAACACTATGAATTTGGTAACACTTGTATGTAACACTTTAATAATTGATAACACTGATATGTAACACTTTAAGAACCGGTAACACTAATATGTAACACTTTAAAAATTGATAACACTAATTCATATTACTAACCCATTTGTAACTTTATTTTACTTATTTAATATTTTTATTTTTTTATTTTTGAAAATCAAAATTGACAAATTAAATTTTGAATTTTAGTTAATTTGATATTTTTATAATATTAGTTTCGACCCCAGACTATTTTGTAATATTTTATATTTAATTAATTTTTTAAAATTTACAATTAATTAATTATCCAAGATATATAACTTTGAATGATGTAGATTATGATTATATCATGTGGTATGTATTAATAGTTGTTTGCAAACAGGAATATATACATTTAATTTCATAAAAAATCAAATCACTAATATCATGCATCTCAGTTGGTAATGGGTGCAAATCAATATCACAGGCGCTGGGGCACACTGGTGCAAATCAATATTCAGCATGGAGAGTGCTCTTATAAAAAAGTGTCACATAAGAAATAAGAAGTAACACTATGAAAATAATATATATGCAAAAAAAAGTGTTACCTAAAGTTATTTAAAATAACACTTTTAAAGGTGTTACCATATGCATGTAAAAGTGTTACCTAAGAGAATAGTTAACACCACCAGATGTAACACCCAGAAAAGTGATACCTTAGCTCTATAGTAACACTTTAAGGACTTTAGGTTACACTTTTTGGGTGTTACCTAAAACCAACTATGTAGTAGTATGGTTTTAGGATTGTATCTTCTTTGCTTAAAGTGTATACACTTCGTGTTTTCCTACTAATATGCTGACATTCACAATACGTCCAACTTAATATAACATATATCGATAATATAAGTAATTTATAGTACTAAAATAAAAAAATTCAGGACGTATTAGTAGAAGAGACCAAATTGATTCCCAATAATGAATGAGAAGTTGGTGTGATTTGATACTAGTAGACACCATCACACCATCCTCACATGCAAAACAAGTAACTTAGTAGTGTAGATTATATGCATGGGCCCAAAAATGTAGGATATGTTAGATTCCAATCTGATTTGATCTGATCCGATCTTAAAAAAAATGTGATTGAGGATAGAGCTTGTTTGGTTGTGTGGGCTCAATCTGATGCATGATCTGTTGTACACCTACTACTACTATAATCACAATGATTAATCATGAATTTAAATCTGAAAGTGATATTGGTGTGACTAAGATTGGAAGTTTTTTCTTCATCTTCACAGTTGGGAAGTATACTATTTCGTCTTTCTCCGCAACCCATCTGTCATGTTTAATATTACATCATATTAATCAATAATTAATCACTTTTATATTAATATCTTACTCCTATTTAGTATTTCTTTCGTTTATTTAAGATTGCTACTGAACGTGACATATTAGGAGAAAAATATACCGTTAATAGAAATTTCAAAGAAACAGATAGTAATAGTTAATTATCTAACAATATGATTTAATCATACATATTAGGTCATCAAAAGGGGCTTTTAAAAACAAACTAAAGAGCGGAAAAGAGATGAAGCATAATAATAAAAAAAAATACTTTGGATGTCTTGATTCGTGTCAAAATGAATCAAATCAATAAAAAAGTTAAATTAGTGATTGAAAACTCAGATATATTATATACTCTATCACGCTTATTCACGATAAAGTCATATGGACTATATAGTACTAATGAATGATCGAAAAACTAACTTAACCATGCATAACAACATTGTATGTTATATATTTCTTAATTAATTATAACAAAGTAGTTATTATGTTATGTTAATGATCATTTATATTTTGTCTTAAATTGTCTAGATAGTTCAATAATTACCTGTAAGTAGTGACAAGATGATGAAGAAATATTGAGATTTCGAGCCTTGCAAATTCAAGACCAGGACACAATCTCTGTCCACCACCAAATGGTGCAAACGTAAAACTACTTGCAACTATTCCTTTTTTCTGTAACAAAAGATTAATAAAATAAGTAATAGTACAATTAGTCTCTTGAAAGATCGTCTCTTTGAGAGACGTATCTCAAGCTCAACTCATTAAACGATTAATGCCCATTTACGTATTCTTAATGCCTATTTACATTATTCTTAATGTTTATTTATAGTATCCTTAATTCCTATTTTCAATATCTTAAATGTCTATTTACATATTCTTAATGCCTACCTACAATATATTACAAAAATATATAATGTACCAGCCCAATTAGAGATAGTTTCTCAAAGAGACCGTTTCTCACAAGAATTTGTGGTAATAGTATCGCAAAAATACAAATATATAGCTAGATATTTTTTTATTATGAGGTAGACTTGAGGGAAAGGGAAGGAGATACACTACGACATAAGTTACTTTTAGTACGATATATTTAGTGACATTTAATTTAAATGTCACTATTTTAAATTTTTAATGGTATATATATAGTGGATTTAATGACATTGAATAAACTTTTAACATAATAAAAAGTTATACTAAAGCTTTTCACGACGTAGGATCTAGTGACATTTTTTCTAAATGTCACTATAGACTATGGTAACAATTACATTACACATGTCACTAAAGATCAAATAATCATTAAATCACTTTATTGTGAAACTTAAAATAAAAACCAAAAATTATTACACAAAAATATAAATGAGTGACATTTTTATAATGCAACTAAATCCTACGTCGCAAAAAGTCAATTTTATTGTAGTGTTATGTGAAAATCAAGTATCATGGACCTTATCTGAGAAAGGCGGTACTTGTTCCAACTTCAACTAAAACGATTTTTAGATAGGTACTTGGAACTTAGTTAAGATAATGATGATCATAATTGATAGTAATATAATAATGTTTGGTTGGTAATGATTAATGATAATGACTTAATGCATGTGTATTGTTACCTCCCATCTCCAAGGATTAAATTGATAAGGGTTGTCATAATTTTGTTCATCCATGTGAATTGATGTTAAGGATGCAAGTACACACCATCCTTTTGGTATCAAATAACCTGCAAATTTTACAATTATTTCTCACATAGGTCCAAAATATAATTTTTTTATTCATGGCATAATAATTTGTTTCAACCAACTTTGCTTATTAGCTGAGCTAGTTATAATAATTAACATCAAATCAGTAGGCCAAGTCATGTTGTACTTGTACATGTGTAAAAATGCGTAATAAAATTTATAAAATATCAAAAGACTAACTTAATCAAAAATTTAGGCGATCATAACGATAAACTAATAAACTCTATATTCGCGAGTCTCCAAATTGCAACATAAGATACTCACCTTTGATTTCAACGTCTTGGGTGGCTTGTCTCCAAATTGCATTAATTATATTCGCGAGTCTTAGAGTTTCACTAATTACCTAATACACCATAAAATCAAACAAATAAATAATTATAATTCCGTGCTAATCAATTTCGCTACTTTCTTCATGAATATATTTTATCGTTTTTCATCTTAATCCAAACTTTAATTCTAAATTTTTGTAAGCGAAATATACTAAAAATAATAATGATTAGCAAATTCAGTATCACATACTAAAAATAAACTTACGTTTTGGGTGAACGTCAAAGACATGTAGTCAGTCCAATCATAAGAGTTTCCAGTATCAGCCTTTTGCACCTTCAAATCCATGTTTTCATCCTATACCATCCATACAATAATATGAAGTACTTCATATTAAGAGATTCCAGGATTGAATTTAAACTAGAAATAAAAAATTGTTGATGCAAAATAATACTCCCTTTATTTTTTAATATTTTTCTTATTTTGAATATTCTACTTTTATTAAGAGAAAAATTTGATGAATGTTTTTGAAACATATATAGAAGATAAATTATATTTTTTTGAAATCTCGTTGGATTTGTCTTAATATATACTTTTTTTATCATACATTGTTTATAATTTTTTATGATGCATATTTAGGGATATTGAGGCTCAAATTTTGTGTTGAATACTGTACAAAAAATAAATGAAAAGAACACAAAGAACAAAGAGAATACTTAATAAATATTATTCCAGTTGTAAAAATAAGATAGACATTCGTATAATATTGTCAAGGAATCAATTCAACTAAAAGTTTAGGTGATGGTCGAAGCTTTAGAATATTTTATGTTGTCTAACAAATATATATAATTATATGATTCATCTAAAAATTTGTATTATTTCACAACGTATAGTATGATTACAAAATGAGCCCCTAGAAGCATCATATATTTCTTAATTTTTTTTTGCAATTCAATTTAATAAATACTTGCATAAAAATAATAAGTATCTAATTTATTATTTAATATCATATTATCAATGAAAGTATAATTTTGCTTATTTTTATTTATTTTTTCATCAACAATAAAAGTCGGGTCTTTTAATGTTCCTATTTCCACTTTTAACAGTTGTATTTATCATTTTTCCAAATATCTTTCTATTTATATCACATTTTTTGACATCATTATTTTTACTCACTCTCATTTAAAGACTTTTAGTGTTTATGGTTTTCATATATTTTTCAATAACTTTATAGATTTATAATATTTATGGTTCTCAACTTCTCACTAACATTATTTTGACATTTTTAATATTTATAGTCTCATATTTTTTGAATAACTTTATTTTACAATATATCATTCTAACTTTTGATGCTTCTAACCTTTACTCTTTCTCCATTAACTTTATTATTCTGTAAAATAGCATCTCCATCATCTACAAAATCAACTTTTTTAATATTTGCAAATCTTCCTAGTAGTAGTATATCAAAAGCTTAGTTAGTTACCTATGAGAATGCTATAAACTATAAGAATTTTGTATTTTTTCATGTAACTTATTTTTTTTTGCTTTGGAAACATAATATTCTTAAATATATTATTTTAATCAACTACAAAAATTATTAATTATTCCCAATTTCTATACTAGATTCTCCTGAAAACTTATAATTATTGATAATCCTAAATACTGATATTACCAAAAAAAAATTATCACTAATAAATTTTCAACAAAAACTCAACATCAAGATTAATGCTCTTCTCCTATAACTTATTTGCATTTATTGAATTTGGTGCAAAGCTTATCATATTCATAATTCACATTGTTAGAGTTATTGGGACACAATGGGAAAGTAGTTGAGTTTGTATTGTTTCATAAGAAAAGAAAGAATAAAAGTGGTTTGTCATGTAGAGGAATTCTCATGTGTTAGTGGAAAAGGGCAATTTAAAAAGTAACTAACAACTTAGAGAAGTGTATAAATAAAGTCAAATATAGGTAGGTAGCTAGGTTTATAGGTTTATAGCTTTAGACGTGGACGGTTAGGGTTCACTGCCATGCAATATGTAGTACTCTCTACTCCCTTCGTTTCATTTAATTTACACTATTTTTTATTTTAATTCGTTTCACTTAATTTGTATTATTTTTATTTTTGAACTATAGTCCAACACTTTCTTTTAATTTCATCCATACATTTTAACTCTCTTTTAATTTCAACCACACAATTTATTTTTTCTCTTTCTTTTTTACCATTATCTACTTTTTTTGTTAAAAAATAATAACTTTCTCTTACTTCAAATTAAGAGACGAAAGGAGTATTTAAACGTGATCACGACGACTCATTGCCTTTATCATTTACTCCTCTTGCTTAACCCAACTATATGTGGCCTCCAAATACCTTTTTACTTTCTAACAATCATAGTGGCTTTATTAATGGCTTTTTGATTGGGTTTCTCATTGGTTAAAAGTCAAAAAAAAAATAATTTATAAATGAATTTTCATTTAACAGAATAGCTGATTTTAAGTAAAACATTAATAAAATTAGTTTTTTTTATTGACTTTTTTTATGAACAGCGAAACTAATACCTATTTTTCCCAAATTAGGTCTCTCTAGAATTGGCTTATTCAGATAGGTGAACAACCAAGAAATAAATCAATAAAATATTTATCGTCTTTTTATCACATATTTTATATTGCTACATGATGCTTTGAATCGAATGCGCGTAAGCTCTAATAAAAAAACATTTTGGCTCATCACTTTCATTCTCACATGTTCACATTTATTACCTTTTCAATTAACACTTTTTCAAGTTGTTTTTGGAACTAATCATCCTAACCTAAATCAAAATATATTTCCTTAGTTCTCATCAAATAAATAACAATTTTATATCATTACTAGCAACATAGAGTAATAATAATGAGTTGAGGAAGTAACACTATTTTGGTTATTAGTATGAAATAGTAGTAATGAGAATAATTTATAGTGAAATTTGTACTAAATGTTTATAAATTTTCATAGTAATGAAATTTTGATAAAAAAAAGTTTTATTTGCAAATTTCTATTACCATCTAATACTACATATCCAAATAGTTATGCTTTAAAATAAAATGTATTATGTCGAAAATGAGATGATTAATGTATAACAAGAATGACCATCTCCGCTGATTATTACCAACAATCAAACGAACCGCCTTAATGGCCCATTTGGTAATTAGTATTAAATGGTGGTATTTAGAATGATTTGTAGTGTAAATGTTCATACTCCCTCATATTCTTCCTATTAGTGTCATTTACTTTTATGTTACTATTCACTTATTACGTTTAATATACTTAATCTATAAGTTAAAATGCACAGTCGAGTGGGAATAAGTAATATTTATCATGTCATTTCTATGATAATGATAAAAGTTTGATCATAAAAATTTTTTCATCATAACTTAACATTACCACCTAATACCACATGTTTAAATGGTAATTTTACGAAGAAAATGAGAACCATGATCATTCAACTTGTTTAGAGATATTCTAATCAAAATTATACTAATTTTCCATTATCATTTTGATCATTTAGTACGGATTAGAGAACGAAAGGTAATAGTATTAGGAAATGAGTTAATGAGAGACGACTTACCACAAGTTGTTTTAAAGCCACAGGGTTGTCACTTAGGTATTTGACAGCTAGGGTCATGACCATTGGCACAGAGTCCTCACCAGGGACCATCATCTCAATAATATTTCCGGCAATGACATCCAACGGTAGACATTCATCAACCTCACTTCTGTCATGTATGTCACGTAACAGTACGTCTATTGCATCATTGCTCTTTCCATGTGCTTTGTTCCTAATTAATCTTTCATCTATTATCTTTCTTATCATCTTTTTCAGCCTCTCTTTAGCCTGCATGCATTTTTAATTGTTTGAATTGTTATTTGAATTGTTTTAAAGTATACTTTTTTATTAACTATTTTAAACAATTTCTTGATACGTGTTTAGAAATCAGGCAGTCTCTTGAGAGACCGTCTTTCTGAGAGACGTCTCTCAGGCCCAATCCATTAAAGCTTATTGCCTACATTTACTCTATATTTTCCCTAATGGGCCAACCCAATTAGAGATGGTCTCTCAAAGAGACCCTCTCTTGCAAGAATTTGTGTTTAGAAATATTAAGTTTCAAAATTTACTTCATAATCTATAAAAAAATAAAAGGAAAAACTAATATTCCGTAATCTCACCTTTGAATTATTTTTTCATAATCCAACTTTTGTATTTAATTGGTTACCATCATAACCTTTTATTTTATAATAATTTAACATTTATCTTTACTATCAACATACCCCATTAATATGCTGACAGCAAACTAAGGGCAAAGGTTGGATTATTAAAAAATTATCTAAACATGAAATTATTTAATGCTATGTTTGGGAATGATGATTTCATTTGGAAATCTAGCATTAGGTCAAATTAAGTGTTTGGCAAATCAAAAAACTTCGAATTTGGATTTGAGTGAATTTCACCTTTGTTTCCAAAGTAGTTAAAATGGAGAATTTGAGAATGATTTGTCAAACTTTGTCATTCTCAAATTCTCCATTTATGATTCCATAATTGAAATTAAGAATTTGAAATGAAATATATGTTCCCAAACGCAACCTAAAGCAAATTGATAAAAGATTAAATTATTAATATTAATTTTTCTAAAAGAAAATGGATAAACAAAAAGAAACAACGAAGTATAATAAGCTTAAGTTTAATAATGACCAAACATATACAAGTATAAGGATTAAATAGAGTAAGTACACTAAAATAAGTTATGTTTTCTTCCAAAGATGAGTTTTTTCTTATTTTGTAACCTACCCTAGCTAGAAAGATAGAACGATTGCATTTAATGTGTACCCAAGGCTTATACGATCTTCCATACTTTAATTACACCCATTAACTATTTGATTTTTCGTTATTTAATTTGATACTCATAATTATATGGTCCAACGCAGAATTTTCTATCATAATTAATTCATCACACATTCACACTATATCATGTAATTAATGGCAACTTATTCATCATCATTACTACTAGCTGGACTCTTGTGTTATGTACAACTCTAATTCTTTTTCAATTAATTACTAAATATTATAATGATGATCACTGATAAGAATAAGATTGTATATACCCGATCACTCAAGTTTTATTTATGTAGAATTTCTTTATTAATGTTATTACTAATAAGGGGTCGCTTGGATTGAGAGTAAATATTTAAGGTGGTAAAAAAAAGTCAAACTAATGTAACAAAGGTAATTAGATATGCAAATGAAGTTATTGAAATAATTGTGATAGAGGTAGAATATGAGTAGATTAAAAAGGATGAATAGAAAAAAAGTTTAATTTCACTCATTTGGAGGTAAAGAATTCCTCCACCTCCCTCTAGGGTAAATTTATACCCCAAAATAAGGGAACTTATTGTTATTTTCTCTATTTTTTTATTAACTTCTAATTCATTCTTCCACATCTCCAACAATCAAATTCCTTTAATAATCTACCTAACTAACCTTAAATTCCTACTTTGACTTTTATTACCCCTTAAATATTTACTCTCAATCCAAGTGATCCCTAAGGGTAAAATAATACTCCCTCTAATTCGATCACAATAATGGTCTTATTTCCTTATTTGGTTAATTCATCTCATCAATTGTCCCTGTAGGTAAGAGCTACCTAATGAAATACTCTATCTGTTCTTTTTTGTTCTTCATGTTTATTTCTTGCACAATTTTTAATATTTTTAAATACGCATGAAAAAAAATTATAAAAAAATATATAGTAATAAAATGTACATGTAGCACGATCTCTCATGAATATTTTTATTATCTACCTTTAAGGATTTGTAAAGTTGTGTACCAGGGAGCTTGATTGGTAAACAAACCAAGCCTTTGATAAACTCTTTGTATTCTTTCTTGAAAACCTCCATTTCTTCACCAGCCTCCATGCCCATTAATACTTTAACCAATATCTCAAATGTAATCTAAAAAAGTCCACCATGAATTAAATAGAAATTAGAAAATTGGAATTAAATGTTGGGTAAATGACATTTGAAATTAAATATAAGATAAACTAAATAAAATAAAACCCAATTGAGAATAAATTAAAAGAACAGTTTCAAAAACCTTTTTTCTTTAGAATAATATTGCCCGCGTTTCATTAATATATATATTCATTAATATTATTATGTTTGCTTTTGCATAATTTTCAAATAACAATTTAAATATCAATATCTACAAATACATTTATACACAATTTTAAGTCCTAATATCTTTCCCGTTTACTTTTTGCACAGCTTCAAAGTAAATTTTAAGTCCTAATATTTGTACATACGCATCATAAAAAATTATATAAAAAATATATAATAAAAAAGATACATTAAGACGAATCAAATAAGATCTAACTTGACTATGTTTGTTTTTTCACGCAATTCAATATACTAAGTCAATCTTCAATATCTCTAATTATGTATAATAAAAAATTATAAAAATTTGATATTAATAATCTTTGCAATGAGACGAATCAAATAAGACCTCACTTGACTATGTTTTAACTTATAAATTAAAAAATTAATCACAAATTAAGAGTAATAAATGAACACTACCAAGTTTTGTAATGTTGCAACTAATATGAAACGGAGGAAGCTTCGTTCTTATTTACTTGCATCATTTGCTTTTTCACACTTCCCAATATACGAATTCAATCATTAATATCTCTCATTATACATATCAAAAAATTATGAAAACTCAAAATTAATATACTTTGAATCAAGACGATTCAAACAAAATCTCATGTGACTATATTTTAATTTTACCGACAATATAGAAGTCAATTTGGTTGATAAATAGTATCGAAGTCAACTATGTTGCAAGTAAAAAATAACATAGGACGTATGTCTCTAAAATCTAATCATGATAATGTTTGTTTTTTTAAAATGGAACATTCTAAAAGTAATTATTCTTTCATTTTTTCTTGGTATTTAATTTTTGTAACTTTCAAAGCAAATTTTTAACGTAAACATCTATCTCTATTCTCTCAGTACACACCATCAAAATTATAATAATACGTATAATAAAATTATAAAGACGAATTTAATGAGATCTAACATGAAATATTCTAAATAACAGAGGGAGTAATTTAAAGAAAAAAAAAAGGAGTATTAAATTAAAGAAAAATACCTGATTAGTTTGATCTTGGATATAAACAAGATGTCCATGTTTCCAATTTTGGAAAGATAAGTTAATAGAATGAAGAATATCTGTTGTAATTTGGGCTTTTAATTCAGGAGACTTTAAAAATCGTCCAATGGAGGCGTGTAGTCTCTTATGAGGAGCTCCATTCATTCTAAGAATTGAGTTTGCACCAAATAATTCAGTTATTGATTTTGGATAAGATGGAATGAAAATAGTCCCATGATTTTGTAATACAACCTTGTTTATTTCTGGATCAGTTGATACTATTACTGGTTTGCCTAGTAAATGTGTTCGGAATACTTTTCCGTACCTAATCATATCAACAAATTAAAACACAATCAATTATATATAATCAACAATTTTTACTCATCTAGTCTATATAAATATAAGGATAATCATACATACTCTATTCGTTCCCTAATAAAGTTTCAAAAAGTAATGTTCACGAAAATTAAACAAAATAGAATATTTTAGATGGTTGATGTATTAATTGAATAATAAATTTAATTGAAGAAAAGTAGAGACCATAAGCTTAAAACAAATATTAAAAGAAAGTTAGTGGAAAACATATGGGGATCAAAACTAATAAAAAATTAGTATTATAAAGTTAGTGGAAAATATGTGAGAACCATAAGGAATATTAAAATGTTAAATTGAAGTTAGTGGAGGATATGTGGGGTATATATAAGTACTATAAAAATACTAAAGTGAATATGAATAAGATTATTTTTGTCCAAAATTTGTGATATAAATGGAGAGATTCTCTATGATAACTGTCAAGGAACCAATTCAACCAAAAGCTTAAGTTGAGGGTTAAAGCCTCAAGATATGCTATATACTCTAACACGCCCCCTCACACAGGAGCCCCTTTTGGGTTAGAAGTGTGGACGCAACACAGGCCCTCCTGGTGCTAAATATTCCACTTTAAATGAGGAGTGGTTGAGATTCGAACTCATGACCTCTTGTCACACTGGCCTCTGATACCATGTTAAGGAACCAATTCAACCAAAAGCTTAAGCTGATGGTTGAGGCCCCAAGATATGATATATACTCTAACAAGAACAATAAATAAAACACCAAAAAATGGCAAATGAGAACTTCTTTAAGGAACGATTCAAATAACACTCCCTTTAATTCACTGAAAATATGACATTTATGTTTTGACATTATTTACAAATTACTCTTAATTTATATTTTATTCTTAACTTATAAATTATAACGTAATAAAATGAGATCTTATTTGATTTATTTCAAGGCAAAGATTATTAATATTCACTATTTTTTTGTTCTTTGAAAGCTAACGACTATGATAATGAATTGAATATTTATACTTTCTCCGTCTCATTTAATTTGCAGCATTTACTGTTTAGTCCGTCCCACTTAATTTGCATCATTTTTATTTTTGGACTATGACCCACCACTTTCTTTTAATCTCATTCATACATTCTAGCTCTCTTTCATTTCAACCACACAATTTATTCTCTTTCTTCATTTATTATCATTATCTACTTTTTTTCTTAAAAAATAATTTCCTCTTTGCTACAAAAGGCAAAAAATAGTACACGATGCATGGAGTATGGCAAGTAACAATACAGAGAAGAGTGAGAAAGAAGTATGATTGATTGATTTCCAAAGTACTTAATTTCAAGTACAAATAGAAAAAAATGACTAATAGTAATAAAAGATTTTTGCACTAATTTATAATTTAATTCAAATTAATTTTGCAACTGTTTTAATAATGATTTTATTTTCTTTCTTTTAATCTAATTTGCGTGCATATCCTGTCTTCATCTTAAGTCTTTCTATATCTATATATTTGTTTTGTTTTTTCCAACCTAATTACACTTTCTATTATTTTCCACCAAAACATAATATATAAGTGCAAAGGAATGAAGAAAATATATAATTGAAAAAAATAACTGGAGGATAAAATATAAATATATAAATGACAATATAAAAAAATAAAAATCATGACTATCAATAAAAATAAAATAAATTGAGTAGCCCTCATTTAGAGAACAAAAAAAGAGTAATTATTTTGGAGAGAGGAAGCGGTAAAGATGAATTATTTGAGTGCCATAAAAAGGTGAACACCGGAGAAACAGTGATGATGAAACAATGAGGCTAATGACACAAGACAACAGGAATGGGAATGGGATTAATTATGGGAATAGAAATGGGTCATTGAAATTATCAATAGTTACTCTGTATTATAGTACTTTATTAATGGTATCCTTGTGTTTTTACAAATTACACTTTGCTTTTTTTTTCCGTTAAGTTGACGTTAAATGTCATTTAAAAGTGCTATAACATAGGGGTATCAATGATAAAATGTTATAACATAGAGGTATCATTGATAATTTCTCGTGCTTTTAAATGACATTTAATGTCAAGTTAACGCAAAAAAGTTAAACAGTATCACGTTTGTAATTAGCTCAAAAAGATAGGAGTACTATTAAAATAAAAAAAACACAAAAATACCATTAATAAAGTGTTATAACACAGAAATACCATCGATATTTTACTTTTTATTTTTTACACGGCGGAAGCTCAAATGTGAGTACCTATAAGCCAAGTCTATGACTACGAGTCTATGAACTGTGAGTATCAGAGACAATTTATGTTAATATTCGCAGGAGTTTCCACTATCTTGAGTCTCTTTACTGTACTCAACAGCCTTTTCCATTCACCTTATTAATTACTAGTATACTAGTATATCTTCTTAATTTTATGAAAAAAAAATTAAGTTAATTACTCTGATGGGTTACTCAAATTTATACTTCTTAAAATTGAAATTATTCATGATTAAACAATATGTGAGATTTTTATAGAAAAATCATAAAAAAATTTTTAATTATTTTAGATAATTTTTCCAATAATTTATTAATTACTCATCTACAAGCTTAAGATTAAAATTAACATAAAGTTAATCCTATAATAATTGGTTTTAAAACAGACCACTACAATTTCTTAAAAAGTAAGGAAAAAAAATGAATTTTAACTTGTAAGAGTATTAAAATAGTCGATTCAAACAAATAAATAATCTAGTTTCACTTATATCATTGAATATATATATATATATATAAATCTCATATCGTTTTTTTAAATAATTATCTTAAATAGACGGCATATCGTGGTGGGAGTTATATTTTTCCTAACAGTTAAAAATATAAAAATGTTATAATTATTTACTTTTTAACAAATTTGTTTTGAAAAGATTCTCTATGTTTTTTTATAGGAGTAAAATTTGTAGTGAGCTTTAATTTGTTTTTCCTTTTGTTTGATTGTGTTTTGTTTTATTATCTGCATCTCCACAAATACATTCAAACTACTACTGAGTAGTCAATCAAATATATTATTCCTACTACAATATAATCCTAACAATGTCATGAATTATTACTGAAAATAATTTTTTTTTAAAAAAAAAAGAAATTGTACATTGATGGAAGAAAAGAGACAAAAAGTTCTCTTCCAGATTGAATACTGTTTTCCAGGGGAAAACTTCTGCATTTCAGACAACTGTGTCTCCTTGTCAACTTAGATTTTTCATTTTATTTTATAAATACAAATTGAAAGTACTTCATTTATCAACTACTACTAGGAGTAAAAAATATTGTAAAAACTCCCGCAATTTGATTTTGTTATACTTCTACAATACATCAAAACTTTTATTTGTTTCTAAATTCTAATCTCTAATACAGTAAAATTAAAGAGACACAACAAAATAAGTACGTAACCATTAATTTATTAGAAGTGTTGAAGTGCCTATGTGTTACCCACATGTGAGTTGTCCCACATCGGAGTGAGTTGTCCCACATCGGAGAAAGAGAAGAGTATGTATCACTTTATATATTCAAGGAGTAACTCCTACTATTACCAATTGGTTTTAGTAGTGAACCTTTTTTGGGTTTATGAGTGGACTACTTCTTCTCCTCCTTGTTTAAGTTGTCCAGACTCATTTTCTAAATTCTATCAAGAAGTGTGATACAGTTTTCAACATATTTATTTGGATTTTTACTTATACACAAAAACATTTTGTTCTCAATTAAATACTCATTATGTTTGATATTATTGACTGTTACTTAAATAATATAACTCCTTAGCAATTTATATCAACATATAACTAAAACATAATATGTGATATTATTGTAGAAAAATAAGTGAAAAATACATATTTTGAAGATAATGTTTCCTAATTTTTAAAAATTCTTTCTTATTTTAAATAGTTTATCTTCATTTTAATTATTTCGTTATTATTGAGATAACTACAATCTCAACTTTTCCATTAATTAGAATAAGTTACATTTTAGACACATAATTGTATTAGATAGCTTTGCAACTAGCATGAAGTGGTTCATAAAAGTCTACGTATCATAGTAGATACATTAAATTGCATCATTGTTTCATGCTTCCTACGTTCCGATCTACTTACTACATTACACTATTTATTGTTCAAGCATCTTTTATATATTGCTGCTAATTTGTAAGAAAAAATATAGTCAAATAGGATTTTATTTGAATCGTTTAATCCCATATTTTCGTGATATTAAAATAACATATTAAGTAGCGTAAATATTAGAAAAAATCATAACCATTTGCAAATATTTTAGAACAATAGCTAGTTGGTTTTATTCATACTTCCTCCATTCCATAATACTTGCTACATTTTACTTTTTTATAATGCACAATTTTGATTATTAATATCTTAAACTATACTTAGCTAAAAATTATAAAAATTTAATATTATAAAAGTATGCAATTAGACGATTTAAACAAGATCCCACTTGACTATATTTCTTCTTATACATTAGTCGTTATATATAAAATAAGCTCGAACAATAAATAACACTCATAAGTTAAACATAACGAGTATTTTATAACGGAGGAAGTATATAGTAGAATTACTAAATTTAAGTGCAACCACTAACGAGTTATTGAGTGCAACCATACTACACTATGCTATAGTATCCTTCAGCAGTCACCTACATGCTACCTTATAGAGAGGCTGCAAATGTGATAATTATTTCTGCCTTCTAAAACCATATTTTATCCTTCCTCAAAAATGAAAAGGGTAGAAAAAGGTGCAGAAAACACTTGCCTTGTTTCATTATACTTATTACTTTTGACACGTAATTTAATGTATTATTTTGATTGTTTATATATAAAATATACACATTTAAAAATTATGGAAACTTAATACTTTGAAAATATGTAATAGATAATTCAAACAAAATCTCATTTGACTGCATTTTTCCCTATGCATATTTGCAATATGTAAAATAATTTTAAGCGATGAATCGTGTCAATAATCGCAATATGACGAGTATTTCAGAATAGAGAAAACTAGATAATGCCCGTGCGATGCACGGTTTTATTAAATTTTTAATATATTTTTTGTAAACAAAAAAAAATTAAAAATTGATGGCTTAAAACATCCTATACTCATTTAATGAATAACATTATAAAGATTTTATAAATAATTAAAATAAAATAAAATAAAATATATGATTTTCTAATATATTAAATAATATGATCTAAAAAGCAAAAAATCAATAAATATTGATAATATTATAGTCATAATTAGAAAATAAAAAAGTCAAAAGATATGAATATTAGAGGGAAAATTTTCATTAAGAAAGTGATACGTAAGCAGTTTTAAAAAGTGATGACGTCATCGGTATTTTGTTTTAGTAATAGTTATAAATAGCTTTCAAGACAACTGTTGATCAGCATTATGAGGTAGCACTATAGGAGTAAATTAATAGTGAAAACAATTTAATAGTGTTTACATGTTACACTTGTATGATTCAATGTCTGTTGTATACTTCTATATGGTTCAATTATGTTGTCAGGATGGTTAATTATTCTTGCACCAATCAATTTCTCCTACATAATCCTCTCCCTTCTTGTCTCTTTTGCCTTTTCTACCCCTTCTTTAATGTTACCTGGCATCTTAATTAATTATTCAATAAAGGATAAATATAAAAGTTTTAAGGAGCTTATAGCTTGCACGGACGACTAATTAAGAGATTGAGGTGTAAGGAAGTTAGCTGACTAATGACAAAGAAGGCGGTGATGACAATAGAAAAAGTTTAGCATATGACGACTTTTATAGGAAATTGAATCCACAAGAGATAGGTGTATTTTTAACAATTCTATAATCTTGCAAAGGTTAATTTTGAAAAATGCGGGACATTACGACAGTTAAGTACTATAAGAATGAAGACGATCAAGTTTGTTGAGGCGTGAAAACATTAAGACGAGATGGGGAGAGTATCTTTCTCAATTGTTCAATTGAACTAGGGCTCTAGAGACGATAAGAACTGAAACTTCCAACTTACAAGGTCGTCCTGAATATGGTTTTTGCAAAGAGATAATCGCCGATAAACGACAAGAAGCTCTCAGATGGATGGAACCAAAAAAGTTGTCGTATCAAATAATATTTCTATTAAGGTGTGAAGTTAATTAGGCAAAAAGGTATTTTGGTTTGACAAACTATGCAATATTATTTTAAAGAGTACTACGATGTCAAAGGAGATAAGAAGGGAAGCACACTTATTCAACTATATAAAAACAAACGTGATGCTTAACTATTTGAAAATTATAAGAGATCAAACTTCTCTGCTATTTGATGAAACTATGAGAGAGGGTAATAGAGAGCAGACTCAAACAAGAAAAAGTAACAAAAATAACCACTCTCTTATTTGTTATAATAATTGATGAGTTGTCTATATTTATTTGTGACAGTGTTCCTTAGCACATGTTATTCAATGACGATATTGTGCTTGTAACAAAACTGGTATGAATTGGAGGGTAACTTTAAAAGGAATGGGTGTTTGGAACAATTTGTTCTAGAAAAGACTACCTATGAGTCTATGACCAAGCAATTTTGGTAGAGGAGAAAAAATGGGAGAACCTCAGACGACCGTTGCAGAAGATGACGAGATTAATAAAGATGTAATGCAACTATATTCAAGCTGGGTGGCTTAATTGAAGAGAAGTCATTGTCAGGGTATTGTGTGATAGGAGAATTTCCATGGATATATTCTATGAGTTAAAATATATTTATACATATATAATATTGTTAGATTTCTTTTGATGCTTATATTCTAATTAATTTTTTAAATTTTATATATATTTAAAGGAAAATACATTTAATGTTCATTGACCTTTCTTCTCCTTTCATTCTCTCAGTTGAAAGGTTGATGTTCAAATGTAAGTTTTCTAACATCAAAGATTAAGTGAGAACCGAAGCTAAAACCTAAACTCAGAAAAGTAATACTTACTCCAACATAAAACAAAATTAATTACTTTATATTATTTTGTTGTTCTAATGTCATTATTGTCATGATAGTAATGAAGAAAAAAAAAATACAATTCCTTTTTTATTCGCCGACTTATATTTTAATCAACAACCTAACTTGCCTAGTTGCCTTCCGTAAATCTCTGTAGAAAGGCCACTTTTGAAACTATAGGTTTCTTTCACCTTTTGATATTATATCTTTAATATCAAAAAGTAGAGAGAATAATCATCATATCACTAATTAGGAGAGACGTCTCTGAGACCCAATCCATTAAAGCTTATTGCCTGTATTTACTTTACATTTTTCCTAATGGGCCAACCCAATAGAAATGGTCTCTCAAAAAGACCGTCTCTCACATAAATTTGTGTTAAAATATAGATAATCAAACGGCATTATGCAACAAGAAATTTCATTATTTACAATATAAAAGTTCTAAGTTCTTTTTTCTTAAATCTTAAAAAATAATATAATATCGTATTCACGTTTGAGTTTAGTTATATTTACTTATCGAGAAACCTTTTAAACTACTAATAAACAGAAATATTAAGATATAGTAAGATCCAACACACGTATAAAAATATTTTATTTATCGGTAAGTAAATAATAGTTTACCCATCAAATCAACTTTTTTTCATATTTAGTTTAGCTTTCATTTTCAAAGGGTGATGACAAGCTTTTTATTGGTAGATGGAAATATGTTTTTATTATTTGGTGAGTTGATGTTGGTATTAAAGAATCATGTGTAAAAGATGTGCCCATTCATAAAGTATTGCTAAGTCTTCATTACTTCTCTGTGCTTAACATGTGTTTCTAAGCTGTAATGTTCATCATCATTTCTAATCTCACCACTTTTCTTAAAAAAAAATTGACAAAATTAAATATATATTCGATTTTTAATATAACTAACTTTTAAAAGGGGTGTACGTAAGGTAGCTAACATTCAAATTAAACAAGTTAATTTTGATTCATTTTAATAATTCGATTCAACTTAAGTTGATTTAGACAATTAGACTTAACAGACTTAACTCATTTTTTATATGGTTAAATTTAAATTTAATGTTAATTATTGAGTTTTTAAGTATTATTTTATTTTAATTGTTATTAGTTGAGTCAATGTTTTAACTAACAACTATGGCTAAGAAAGTTTTTTTTTCTATCTTAATTTTAGAAAAAATTATATTATATATTCATATACTAGGTAAATACAAATTTAATTTCTCATTGATGAGGAATATAAAATTTATATTTTGACATTTCATTACTAATATTAACAAACAAAATTTATGTTCATAAAAATAAGATGAATTCATTAAAATAATTTTAGTTCAATAGAATTAAAAGAAAATAAAAAGGTGTTGTTCTTGAAAAAAATATCACATATACATGTATTGGTATACACAAATTGTTGTGAGAGATGGTCTCTCCAAGAGACACATTAGAAATATGGGCTAAATAGTCCAAATTACACAAATTTAAGAGAAAATAAGAATGTGAGCTTCTTGTTTTGAGGTCATCTCTTTGAGAGACGGCCTCTCACAAGAGTAGCTGATTAGTATTTTAGTATTGAGTACTACTAGAGAACTAGACAAATAAGATGGCCCATCTAAGAAGGGTTTGATCAGAAAAACTAGAATATGTTCAAAACCCTTACTGTTTTAGAAAATGGGATGCTAATTTGCTGCTCCCCCATCTTAATCATAAATAAATAAATATTTTTTTTGCTCCACACCATTTTTGTAATAATAAATAGAGTCAGGGTTATCATCCCAATTGTAATAATGAAAACTAGCTCTATATAATTACAAATGGAGCATTAAAAAATTGGATATAAGTTAGAATCAAATATTAATAAATTACGTGTGATCTCACATTAAATAAGTACGATTAATATATAAGTTTGATTGATAACCCTTATTACCAATTAATTTTAGGATAAAACCTCATCGAAATTCACAAACTGTTATATGAGACAGTCTTGCATTGACAGACACGCCTCATACATGGATTAATAACTCATCTCATACCTATTATAAGAGTATAAACCTTTTGTTAATTTTAGATTATCTAACAAAAAGACGATCTTATCGAATTTACGTGCAATCAACTCTCTACTTAGATGGATCTGTTGTATATGTTAAATACTATAGCGCTTTCATCTACAACCCTTCTATAAATGAAGATATAACTGCTTTTATGTAAAGTCTTGTATATCATTTTGAGTGTTATTTGATGTTAATATGATCAAGTAAATATCATTCATATCTTCCATCACCTTATTTAATTTATGAGATTTGGTTACATTCAACTTATAATATTAATCATTAATTTTGAAAAATACTCTTTCTTATATTTTTTTGATACGAAATTATAACACGTCTATTTCACATCTTGCTAGATTTAACTAATATATAGTTTTTACTTTTTAATTTATAATTTTTTTGATTTTTTTAATGTGTATGTGTTGAAAATTATGAAAAAATAAGGTGAACAAAAAAACAAAAGAAGTATATAACCTCAAAAAAAAAAAAAAAAAAGAAGTATATAGTGTACCTCTTTCGTAATCAATTAATGAAGTGTATATATATAATTATTAGAAAATTACACCAAATTAACACGATTAAAAGTAAAAACGGGATAGACGTATGGTTAAAGGATTCCATAATATATGAATCGTAATGTTTTTTCAAAATAAATAAGTACCTCCTTTTAAATCTCACATGTAGCTTTTAAATCTTTAATCTTGTATATGTAATGAAAAACGTACAGTATTATATACTTTCTTCATTTCAAATTAATTACTTTTAAAATTAGAAATATTTGAATATTCATTCATTACTTTTAATTTGTAATTTGTAACTAGTTTTTAATTTATGAGTTAATACATAGTCTAATGAATTTTTATTTGATTCATCTCAATACAAAAATTATCAAAATCAAATTTATAAAATTTTTAATTACATATAATTAAATATATTAAGAATCAAAACAATACATTAGACGGTCAAAATATACAAGCATTTTGAAATAAAAAAAGTACTTTAATAACTTATCAAAGTAGTTTTATTGTCTAATAATCAGATTTTGTCTCAATTGAAATATTTATCACTTTTCCAATGTACGTAAAATCATAAATTCGATTCTCATTGAGCATTCTTCACCTTCCTCTTTTCTTAGACTAGCTTTTTGATAAAAAATGATCATAGTTAAATAACTTATGATCATTCAAAATTAATTAAATAGGAAAAATTAGTTATAAATTAGTAATCAAAAATTGACTAGGAGGTGACCTTGACAAGACAATATCATATCTCTTCTACACAGACGTTGTCTTGGGTGAGATGATCCCACTATTCTATACTAGTATTTCCACTTTGGTAGTTGTTCTTGCCCATGTCATAAACAGATAAAATTAACCCAGCCCAGCCCATAATCTTATTAATCAAAGTATTAGCACTAATAATCTTGAAAAATAACAAATCAAAAATGTCTTTAATTATCAAGGCCTTCAACTTTTTGTTAAACCCAAAATCTTCATTAATTAATTGTTAATTAACATTTAATGTGTAAGGTAAGTAATCATAATACACCAAGATATTTTGAAGATATCAATAAAGGATATTATTTTTTTTTAACATGTATACATATCATGGATTAGTTTTTTTTTTTTTTTTTTTGAAATAGGAGCAGTTGAAAAATATCTTGGGTTAGTAATTAAGCTATAATTTTAAGGAAAAATTACCATCAATAACACAATTTTTTATTAGTTTCCTGCAATAATATCAATTATTGATTAACAATGAATAACACCAACTTTAGTTTAATTAACTAATAATTCACCAATTTTTTTTATCGTATAATTAATCTTCTATAATTTGATTTTTAACCGAAAAATACCCCTATATTGTTTTATTCATGATTAATAAAAAATTGACACCTACAAAAAAGTTTAATCCCCAATATCTAGGAATTTCTGGAAAATCTACTATGATCTTCTTGTTTATAGAAATTCTCTGTCAATATATCCCAAAGAAAAAAAACAATTATAACACTAACCTCACAAATAATCTATTTAATCATCCTATCAGTGTATATATCTCGCTCATAAAAACTATAATCAGAATCTGACGAGGGATAAAAGATTCTCTCGGCTCGAAACAAACTCCTAGATAGATACTTCTATAAGGTTATATATATATATATATATATATATGAATATACTTATATGATTTATATAACTAATGACAAAAATGTAAATGAAAACTCAAGTGAAGTGTAAAAGGAACTTACATGGCTTTGCGTTTGTGCATGAAAGTGACAGGCTTAGAAGTGTAAGAGGAGGCGATAAAATCAAGAGTTTCTCCAATAAAAGGCCAACCTGAACTTCCTTTTGGAACCCTACTCTTACTTTTTGACTTCTTCTCATCATAATCATTATCATCTTCATCATCATAATTTTCTTCCATTATTTCCATCTTATGATCTTTAAATCTGGACCGTCCAAGTATGGACATCAACATTAGAATTATAAAACCCAGTATAGCCGCCCACCAGTTCTCCATTTTTTTCTCTTTCTCTCTCTTCTTTCTCTCTCCTTCTATTTTGGTTGATGTGGGTTTGTGTTTGTGCTTTCATCATACCACCCACTTGATGGATATGGTACTCTATTTATACTTCTATATCTTTTCATCAAAAAATTCTTAATCAATAACGGCGATTTCTAAATCACCACAAAAAGACAAAAAAATAATATTAAAATAAAAAAAATTAAAAAAAATCAATTAAAACAACAAATCTCTCACCCTATCACATCTTATCACATAAAGATCATATACATAAAGATGATTTATCAATCACACAAATAACCTTTATTTACTAAGACTTTCTCCTTTTCATCAATTTTAGAAGATTATCTTTTTTTTAATGCTTTTACTTTTTAGTATTTTAATTTTTAACGATTTCCTTTTTTAACCATATTATTTATTACTCCTTCCTATATATTTCTTAAGAGTCTCATTAATGTTTTTAGTTACTATTTATTTACTTTTAATTTGCGTTTTATTTTTAATCAATAAGTATAAGTATATTCAAGTGATACAATACTAATATGAATAAGAGGGAGTAGTTTTATTATTATTATTATTTTATTTTATTATTATTATTTTTGGTTACTATTTATTTACTTTTAATTTGTGTTTTATTTTATTATTATTATTTTTTGGTTACTATTTATTTACTTTTAATTTGCGTTTTATTCGTCTCAATGTAAAAATTATTAATATTAACTTATCATAAGTTATATTCAAAAAAAAAAAAAAAAAAACTTATCGTAAGTTTAGTTATGCACAACTAGAGATATTAAGGATCAAAATGTAGTCTCAACAAGTATGAAAAAGTAAATAGAAATACTAATATGAGTAAGAGGGAGTCTTATTATTATTAGTATTATCATACTCCTTCCGATTCACATTAATTATTATCATATCTAGATATTAAAATATGGTTAAGTAAAATCTTATTTGATTCGTCTCAATTTAAATTTTATTAATATAAAATTTTTATAATTTTTTATTTTACATTATTAGAAAATATTTAGGATTGAATTAATACATTGAATAATGTGCTAAAATGTGAGTTAAAGGGAGTATTCTTCTATTTACAGGGCTGATTACATATCATAGATATCGTTTTAATTAATATTTAGCTATTTATTTTGGTTAAATTGATACTTAATAAAAATAAGATAATAGTGTTTGGCAAAGTAGCGTTTAAAATAGAATGGTTTGAAAGCTATTCATAGAATGGTTTGACAATCGAAAGATATGCCCATTGATGTTGTCATGCAAAAAAGATCAAAGGAGCTTATTTCCTTTTTTTAAGGAATATAGTATTGGTTTTTATAAAGTTTTATAGTAAGATATTAAGAAAATTTCTATTGAAATAGTATTGACATAGTTTATTCGCAAAAGCGTATAATTCAAAGAAAAAGGCAATTTAATGAAAACTATAGATGTTGTCATGCAAAAAAGAGCAAAGGATTAAGAATGTTAAATGCTATAGCTTTTAGGTGTACTAATAAACACCACTAAATATGCAAATAATAACATAACATTAAACAATAACATAAAAATTTAATGAAATACATTGATCAATCCTAGACTAGTGCATTGTATTTATATGTTTAAATGATAGGTGACCATAGGCCCAATCAAATACATGAACATATGAAATTAGCATGTGTAAGTGACATTAGGAATATGGAGACTTGGAGATATAATTCCAATGCAAGTAAGAGCATGTGATAGATAAATGGATTTGGCTTGGCTTAATAACAATGAACACTTAAGGGAATAAATATAGCTAGGCAAAACAAGTGAGCAACAACATGTGATGTGCCTTGAACATATATAATGTGTGAAATGAGACAACACAAAGCTGCTAGCTCGTTCAAGCGCCTAAGATTGCTCGTTCATGATCATTTATTTGTTGATTAGAAGGTAAGCTTGTTCGAGTGCTCTTTGACTTCATGATGGCAAAACTAAATGTCATTCTAAATTACACCAAAAATAGGTAAAGCACCAATTGCATCTTTAAAGCTTCACTCTAAAGAGGAAATTTCTTAGACAATGCTCCTCGTGCAGCATTATTTCAAAAATTACTTCGTAAAAGCAATCCATAGCCAATTGTCCAAACAAAAAAGCCCAAACATTTATGTTTACTCAATTCACCTTACAACATATTATCTCGACAATCAATTTTTTGATATAATTCCTCTGGTTTTTTATTAGTTGTTATAAATTGTGACATTTCTCCTTACAAGATGTACAAAAATATCACCATCTGTAGCAATTAATAGAAATCAGAAGAAGTATTAAATATAAACGTGAATTAGTATCCACACGAGAACTAGCCAAACGCATACATATTTATAATCGATTACAAATATTTACAAAAAAAAATTCCAAACAAATATTCAATCCTTGATGTGCAAGAGTAGGGCTGTAAATTCAGTTACTCGATCGGGTTTTGGGTCAGATTTAATTGGATTCGGATATTCTCGGGTTCAGATTTTTCCAGGTGCTTTAAGGCTTTGAATCGGGTCGATTCGGTTACGGGTCCAATCGAGTACGAGGTTGTATCGGGTCAATACCACACTGGGTCGATTTCGGTTTCGGGTCATATCCATTTCAGTTTGGATTTGTATCGGGTTCGGTTAATACAATTCGGATCCAAATCGGTTATGCTGCAGGTCGAATCGAGTTCGATTAGAATACGGGTCGGCTCATTTTGGTTTTAGGTTAACGTTAATTCGGATTATTTTGGTTCGGGTTGACTTCGGATCGATTATATCGTTTTTGAGTTGGGCATTTAGTTAATCTTAGGATCGGGTCGATTAAAATACAATTCAATTGACTTTTATGTCGAGTGAAATTTATGGTTATTATACAATTAATTTATGTTGAAATCGTTTGTGATGGGAGAATGGAGAGTTGTAGTCGATTAATTAAGTTGTTGGTTAATAGACAAATTTGGTTTAGCCTAAGATAAAGTCGATAAGATTTGATTGTCGACCTGCATTTATTGTTTAATTTTAGATAAACTAAACTTGATTCAATTCAATCAAACTTATTATTAACTGAATTAAATTTGATACGGTTAACTCAAATTATATGGCTTAATCACATTGTCAGGTTAATCTCGAGTGTTAATTATGGGTCATTTTGGGTGGGATTACGTCGAGTACCTATCGAGTTAAAAACAGGTTCGAGTTGTAACAGGTCGGGTGCAAATCGAGTTAGGTTAACCACATTGTCGAGTCACTTTCGGGTGTCGTTTGTTCTCGAGTCGGGTACCGGTCGATTATTAGTCTAAAATAATCGGGTACATGTCGGGTTACGGGTCAACATCAAGTCGAGTTTCGATCGATTAGAGGTTACTGCACCTCGGATCAACCAACAGGTCGAATACAAATCGATTTCGAATGGTATTACAGGTCGGGTCAATTTTTTACTGCCGTATCCAAGAGTATCCACAGAACGGAGGAACCGGTGTACCATTTGGCAACTATTATAATTGTCACATAACTGTCATTTTATAAAATAAATCCACTTATTTTACAAAAGGACATAGATATAAGAGTTGGTGTGGAAATCTTTACATTGATAAATTTGTTATCACCGTAACAAAATTAACTTTTTACAACGCAAAATTTAGTGACATTATAAAAAATGTTATTGGTTTATATTTTTAGTATAATAATTGTTGGATTTTTTAAAGTTCCTCTATAAAGTGATTTAGTAACATTTTATTTGGCCTTTAATGATGTATGTAATTGTTATTATAATCTATAGTGACATTTATGAGAATTTGGCACTGAATTTAATGTTGCGAAAAGCTTAAGTGTGAAAAGAGTCTAATAAAAGTTATTAAATCCACTATATACACCATTAGAAATTTTAAGTAGTGACATTTAAATTATATATCACTAATTATATATCCCACTAAATATATTATGTTTGCTATCATCATCATGCCCAATGTATCCCGAACATAGATAAATCTATGTTCAGGGCCTGGGGAGGGAAGATAGACGGCGTCTCATACCCATAAGGAGAGGGCGGTCGAAAGAGTCCCCCGGCTCAAGAAGGGTCTTCAAGAGAGGAACCTGCAAAAAAAGCGATAAATTCAAGAAAACAATAAGTTGAGAATCGAAAGACTAAAATGACAAAAGATGAATTTTATTATCAAATAAATGACTACAGAACGATTACAAGATAATGAAAGATATATCCAAGCCATTCGAGACGCGTGAGATCTACCCATTGAGTATAAAAGTCACCCACAATGTGTTTACTAGTTTCTTGATGATTATGGGTCTCTAGTTCCCCTTATTTATAATAAACTAGAAACTTTTTTCCCAAATCTTCCCTAATATAAGAATTACTATTTACCCTTTCGCAAACCATTATCCCCAAATACCAAGTCATAGCACTTTCATTCTAATAAAACTAATTAATAATTGCAAAAATGATTTATCAAGCTTATATATTAAACAACATCTGTCTGATTATAGGAATTATATGTGGTTTGTTTACCAACGGTAAGGAAACTAATGTACTTAGCTAGCTACAACTAGTAGTATACTAAGTCAAAAAAATGCCTTTACCATGCACTTTGAAGTTTCAACCTTATCTCATGAAAAAACAGTCAAAAACACACCAATTATATGCTTTATATTCGTACAAAATACACCAACTATATATCTGTGTAGAATATATCCAATTGCATATCATTGTCGTCCAAGTTCAACAAAGCAACGTAACATTTATGTTTTAACACTCAACTTCCTTGATAGTACAACCATTTGGTTTACATATCTTTCCATAATTAGACTAATTAATTAACTCACTATAAATGGAAAAGAGATGATGTAGAAGGGAGTCCTTGAAAAATGATTAACTTAATTCAACTCCTATCACCTTTAGGCTTTAGAATAACAAGTTTCTTATAACAAGATTAAGTATTATATGAGCATATATTAAAGAAAAAATTACCGTGATAATACAATTTTTTGTTAATTTTCCTACAATAATACCAATTATTGATTAACCATAAATAATACCAACTTCGACGGCTATTTTTCTAGAATAATACCAACTTTAGTTTATTAACTAATATACCAATTTTTTTGTCTTATAATCACCTACAGTTTGATTTTTAACATGTTAGGGACTTTCTAGGAAAACATCCCTTTAAGTTGGTATTATTAATGATTAATCAATAATTGGTGTTATTGTAGGGAAATTAAGAAAAAGTTGTATATTATTCACGGCAATTTTTCCTATATTAAAATAGTATTATTATATTGTTAGATGTAGAGAAAGAAAGAATCGCGCATTATTTTGTTGAAATGTCTATTTTTGGTTACATGTAAATTAACCCTATTCAAATATCACTTTATTATAAACTCATTGAATTTTAGCTTGCAAAAAATAAAAAGATCAAGGTATAGTTAATGTTGACAAATTTACTAATTTAGTACTTCCTCCGTTCCGTTATACTTGCTACATTTTACTTTTTACGCATTCTAATGTGTTATTTTATTTATTTATATGTTGAATTATACAAATCTAAAAATTATAAAAAGTTAATATTATGAAAGTATGCGATTAGACGATTCAAACAAGATCTCACTTGACTATATATACTTACACATTAGTCACAATATAAAAAATAAACTTGAACAATAAATAGTGTACATATTCGAAATGTAGCGAGTATTTCAGAATGGAGAAAGTATATATATGAGCATATACTAAAACAGTTTTATATTTTCAAATATTGACAAATTCATTGAATTTGAGCTTGTATAAAAAAGGATCAAGATAATGATTTTGATTGATCGAACTAAAGCGAATTCGCAGATAATGGTTGGGAAGATCACTTGATTAAAGTCATTTTTTCATTCATGGCTGAGTATGATTGTGATATTCCAAATCGCTTCAGTGAGAGAACCAAAGATTTGCATATGTGTATGTCTTGTTTCAATCCTAGTAATTGATTCTCATCTTTTGATAAAAAAAATTTTGCTTCAACTAGCTAAATTTTATCCAAACGAGTTTCCTAATAAAGATTTAATATTCTTTGAGGAATCACTTAAAAGTTTCATCAATGATGTGAGAAATGATGAGAGGTTCTCGGATTTGATGACTCTCAATAAATTATCCATAAAACTTATTAAGACAAGGAAGCATGAAACACATGTTGATGTCTACTTGCTGTTAAAATTAGTCTTGCTTCTTCTTTTGGCGACTGCATTTATTAAAAAGATCTTTTTCCTGGAATGAATCATATTAAAAGTGAAGTACGAAATAGTTATGGGAGAACAATCGTTGAATAATAGCTTAGTTACTTAGAGAAGGATTTATTTTCCGATGTTAGTATTGATGCTATTGTACAAGTGTACAACGATTTGAAAATATGAAACTAGACAAGAACAATTGTAGTCACTGGCGGATCTAGGGTTTAGAGTTCCATGGGGCATCAAAGAATGGATGAAATTAGCTAATGTAAGCAGCATGTAGTATCTTTGTGAAACAATCTCTTAAACCAGAAAAAAAGTTTAATAGTAAGCAATTCCCCAACAAAATAGAGAAGAGGGAGTTGGGAGGATAGTCAATCAATCACTTGAGATTCATATTGATCAATTGAAAAAGTCTAACCATGGAGTTTTGTTATTCAGTCAACCTGAATCTTGACTTTACCTAAAACATAGCATTCATAAAATGAATTAACAAAGACTCGCGACTTTAGAGTTGCATTCTAGCTTCACAGTAATTAGCGTGAGATTCTAACCAAATACCTTAAAACATAATCTGCAACTCCCACTTTTAATTTCTAAAGAATCATTCTCTTCTGTGAATCTGTGTACTTGGTGTGCTATTTAGTTCATATAGCCTGAATGAACATCAGATTTTGAGACACAGTGGTTTCGCAGTTCTAACTTGAATCAAATTTAGATGGCATTATTATCAGATATCAAAAAACACTTATATGCAATAAGAATCAAGATTAAGAATAAAGATTAAAACAACAAGATTAAGATTAAAGATTATAACATTAAAATTAAGATTAAGAGTGAAAACACCTAAAAAAATCAAAATTTTGAACATAGAGGTTAAGATTAATAAGATTAGAAAAAAAAAGGTCAAAAAGATTTCTCCCGGGGGACGTGCTCCGGGAGGCCCATAAATAGATCCGCCAATGATTGTAGTAGGCACAACTTTTTGGATAAACAAAACTTTTGGGGTAAGTAGGAATTTATTGTGTTTAGTTTTAAACATCATGTAAAATGAATCAAGATGTTTTACACTAAACATTTTAGTAAAATGGTTGAATGAAAAAGGATTTAAAATGGCTTAAAAACACGTTCTAAAAGTTCTTCTCAAAGGAACATGAAAATGTTCTCATCATCAACACCTATAAAATTATCCAATGCCTTCATATTTAAATTTGGTGGCAATTTAATGCCTCCTAAATGAAAATTTTGGCAATATGGAAATTCTATGGTTCTTATAGCTAAAAATGCTCTCAATAAACAATATCATTGAGCAAAAATGGTCTCAAAACAATTATCACAGACCACGTAATAAAATCATAACAAGTCAGAAATGTAAACCGTAAACATCCATATGTGAGAATGAACCTGCAACATCATAGGCATCACCATCAGCATCTTTTTCAGTTTCTTCACCATGTCCATTTTTTTGCCTCTTTATCACCTCAACTGTCAAGGAACCAATTCAACCAAAAGCTTAAGCTGATGGTTGAGCCCCAAGATATGTTATATACTCTAACACGCCCCTCACACGAGAGCCTTTTGAGCTAAATGTGTGGATGCAACATAGGTCCTCATCATACCTAGTGCTAAATATTCCACTTTTTAAATGAGGGGTGATTGAGATTCGAACCTGTGACCTCTTGTCACACTGGCTTCTGATTCCATGTCAAGGAACCAACTCAACCAAAAGCTTAAGCTGATGGTTGAGGCCCCAAGATATGTTATATACTCTAACACCAACAACATAATCATCATCAATGAAAAATTAATTATATTGGGAAAGACTCGGATTGATCTACAAACAAAGAGACACAACCCTCCTATATATACTAGTGGGGAAGAGAACAGAAATACAGAATACTGTCATTCTGTTATAACAAACAAAAGTTAGTTATAACTAACTTTCCTACTATCTATACAGGATCCTAAGCTATTTAATCTACACCCTTAATTAACCTAAGCTAATCTCCACCCTTGATAAAGGAAAGGCACAAATAGGCACACGAATCCAGAAGCTAATATCTTGCTGCTGAGATATTGAAAGGGCTGGGCTTGCTGCTGCTTTTGGACTTGTGGCTTCCACTCTTGTACTCTTGTTGATGCATGATCAAAGATAAACAGATACTTCAAGTTGAAAGGGAAAACCAAAGAAAATCAGGGATTTTCTCATACCAAAAAGTAGATCTCTAATACAAAAATAGGAACTTTATGCACAAACGAAACTTTGATCCAATCCAAGAAAGTAGATCTAAGAAATAAGATTAGGGATTTAGAAGGGGTTCTCTTCAACTTATTTTTTTGACTTATTACTTATTCTTATTGGAATCAGATCGATCGCATCGATCGATCGATCGATCGATCGTAACTATTCGGATCGATCGAAAGTTTCGATCGACGCACGACGTACTCGCATCGACCAAACCGACGCATCGACTGATGATCGATCGATCGATCGATCGTACATACCATTATTATTATTATTATTATTATTATTATTATTATTATTATTATTATTATTATTATTATTATTATTATATTATTATTATTATTATTATTATTATTATTATTATTATTATTATTATTATTATTATTATTATTATTATTATTATTATTATTATTATTATTATTATTATTTTTTATTATTATTATTCAACGAAAAATTGAATCCAACTAAATATAGCCAACGATATTTGGGCATCAATCCAAAGAGAAGCAGAAACATCGTAGTTTTTGATGTTTAATTTGTAGAATGTAATGTACGTATATTATTATTAGATGGAGAAATAATAATAATAATAATAATAATAATAATAATAATAATAATAATAATAATAATAATAATAATAATAATAATAATAATAATAATAATAAAATAATAATAATAATAATAATAATAATAGTAAAAATAAATAATAATAATAATAATAATAATAATAATAAATAATAATAATAAAAAAATAATAATAATAAATAAAATAATAATAATAATAATAATAATAATAATAATACCTTAACTACTATTATTAATAACAAAATCAATGAAACCAAAACAAATCGGATCGCACGTGATCGATCGTACGCACTGCATCGACGCACTGCACGATCAAATCGACCGATCGATCGATCGATCGATCGATCGAAAGATTCGATCGATCGACGATCGATCGACGATCGACCTTAGTAAATTCAGACCTTATCCAATCAGATCAGACGAAGAGAACAAGGCCTTAAGGCAATAAAGGAGGGGAATGAAGGTGAATCGATTTTCTTGGGCTTATAAACAAAAACATCGATTTTATTGGGGCCTAGAGCGAAAATTAAAAGGGGCCTTAAACAATAGTAATATATTTCATGAATAATTCATCTTTAAAAAAAATTAAACTATTGATAAAAAAAATTAAACTCTCTTTTTTCATTTTACGTTTTTCACATCCTAACTCATAGTTTCTCTTGTGCTTCATAATGAGAGCAAAATAAAAATAATTAACATGATAATGGGATGAATCATGTTGAATAAATAAAAAATATGGCTATTTTTTTGAAGAATTTTAAGAGTTATGATACTCATGGAGATAAAAAAGAGGATATAATTTCAATATTTCATGGTAAATGACGAGAGAAGGATAAAGAAATAAGTTTGATGGAATTGGACATTGTCTCTTGATCAGAATATGTACAATTACTTTTGTGAGTAAAAGCAATAAAGCAATACTAATTACTCGTGATACACTACTAGCTACTCTAGTTTCTAGATCTAGCAATACTAATTAGTCCTTGTACATTACCACTCTAGTTTCTAGGTCTAGCAATACTAATTACTCCGTTTTTTTTCAATACTTCAACAAGCAAAGTCAAATTATGACCAGTACATTATTACTCTTCAGGTGGGCCTCACAAAAGGGGGCCTGTTCCATCGACCACCTAGCTCCGGTGGAAAGCCGACACTGTAGATCTCACCAAGAAAGTAGATCTAGGGTTTATAAGTAACATAAGATCAGAGAGCAACAAATTTTTTTATCAAGATGAACAACGAATGAAGATGAATCGAGTGAAGATGAATCGACACCCAGTGAGATGAGATGAGGAAGATGAATGAATTTCTTAGGGTTATAAAGTAAAGGAAGCATTGACATTATAATCCAACCGTTCACTCATCTGCTGTGAATAATTCTATCTTTAGATTATTTTCTAATAATCTACTTTTGTCATACATTTGCCCACAACATACCTTATTACAAATATCAAGTAATAATAGGATATGCTGTCAGCAAACTAATACAAAGGTTGAATTATTTACAGCAAACTAAGAACAAATATTAGATTATCATAAAATAATCTAAAGGTGGGATTATTAACAGCGGGCGAGTAAAACATTCGATTATTAATATCATTTTTTTTCTAAATTAAATGTAATAGAGAAGTTGGTTATGAGGATGAAATGAGTAGTAGGGTTTATATAATAGAAGATCCTAGAAAGTTAGATGAATGAGCGAATTAATAGATAAGACATAAGGGAGTAATTAGTAAGATTATTAAGTTAGGTTTCTAAAGGTATATTGGTAAAAAAATCATTAATTTAAATGAAAATTTGACAATTAAAATGAACTAACCTAATAAAGAAAAGGAAAAAATATAAGAAACTACCTAATCTATACGCCTTTTTTAAAAAAACTACCTTATCTAAAATTTTTTTGTAAAAATCTACCTAATATAACACAAATGTTTGCAAATGACTACCTTTTAAAGAATATCGTCAGTTGAAGGTTAGTTTAACACTTTGACCTGCACGCCTGTGGCACGTGATTACTTAAAAAGTAGTCATTTGCAAACATTTGTGTTATATTAGGTAGTTTTTTGTAAAATTTTTTTAAATAAGGTAGTTTTTTTTAAAAAATGTGTATAAATTAGGTATTTTCTTATAATTTTTCCTATTAATCAGTTCATTTATGAGAAAAAATGAGACTTCTTTTTCATTTCATTTAAAATTAAAATTGACTTTTTATGAGATAAAAGGAGACTCTTTTTTCATTTTATTCCATTCAAAATAATCGATTGGATGAAAGCTTGTTGCATCTACATTATTAGCATGTCTCATTGCAAATTCCAAAGTTTTTTCTTCTTAATGCTTGAATCTCCACCTCCAATATGAACATCAGATATTATGGTTTGTAATTTCTTAAATTTAAAGATTGATGCATCTACATTAACTTCCACGAGCTGAAGCATTCCAAGAATTAGTTTTCATACCATATGACTTTTTAGATGAGTCATATGCCTGTGATAAAGATACTGAACATCCACCAAAATATCACTCCAAACTCTATCATTTATGGCACCCTAATGGTGCCAAGAGAAACAAACATACAAAGCGACTTATGAAGGAGAGTGTGCGGTCAAAGAGCCTCCCAGCTCGAGATAGGTCATCGGCTAAATTCCTTTAGCTAATCTTGCGAGCAACTGTCTCAATATGATCACGTTCATGTCAAAATTGATCACTTTTAGATCAAAAACGGAAATTTTAATTAATTTCTTTTAAAAGTATATCTGATAACTTGATTGACCACTTTGTATATAATCGATCTCTTTAAAGTCTAAATTGATCAATTTAAAGTCAAATTTGAATACTATAAACTAATTGATTTATTTAAGAAAAAATTATAAGAAACACTAATCTATACACTTTGTTTTTGAAAAACTACCTTATTTAAATTTTTTTTTATAAAAAACTACCTAATATAATACAAATGTTTGCAAATGATTACCTTTTAAGTTATCACGTGTCACAGGCGTGATGGTCAAAGTGTTAAACTAACGGTCAACTGACTATATTCGTTAAAAGGTAGTCATTTGCAAACATTTGTGTTAAATTAGGTAGTTTTTTGCAAAGAATTTTAGATAAAGTAGTTTTTTAATAAAAGATGTATAGATTAGATAGTTTCTTATAATTTTTCCTAAAATGAGACATTTGGCAGGAATAAAACCACTTTAATTCATAATATCCAACTTATGCATAGTATAAATTTAATTCATAGTATTATTTAGCGTGTACCAATCACATAAGTAATAATAAGTTTTTCTCAATAGTTAATAATAATAATAATTAGGAAAAATTAGCTAGAATAATCCAAACTATTTATGATTTTCCTACAATAATCCCACTTATTGATTAACTATGAATAATCCTAACTTTGAGGGGCATTTTTCAAGAGTAAACCCAGTGACCGAATGACTTGCTATAGCAAATTTTAATTTTTTTAAAAAAGATAAATTAAAATAAAATTTCGAAAAAAATGTTAAAAAAATATTCTTAAAAAATTTTTAATTTTTTTATTATTTAGAATTTTTTTATGTAAATTTTCAAAAATATTTTCTAATTTTAAATTAATATTTAATTTATTTTTTTGGTGAATTACCCACTATAGCAGGTCATCGGGTTACCCAAATTTACTCTAGAAACCCCTCAAAGTTGAGATTATTCATGGTTAATCAATAGGTAAAATTATTATAGAAAAATCATTAATATTTTGAATTATTCTAATTAATTTTCCTAATAATTATTATTTTTATATCTTTTCCTCAGGCAAAATGGCACGACAGATGACTCATCAAGAATTCATCGCGCCGGTATCAGCAATAAGCCGATACAAAAAACAAAAAGATCAGAGTTTACATTTTCAATAAATTACGGAACAGGTGAGAGAAAAATGGAAAAGCGACGAGCTTGTATGTTGCTATGTCGATGGAGTTTTACAAAGGCTACCTCCAATCGTCGTTTCTTACCTTCCGCTTTTTCTCGCTTCTTCAATTCAGGTTTTTCCTCTTCCTTTCTTAAACTTGATCGCTATGCTTCTACTCTTTATTATATGCAAACTAATGCAAATTGTTGAAAAATGCATACAATTGTTTTTCTGGTTCTAATTTAGTTTAAGTGGTGTATGATTTTTTCTATAATAGAATTGCTTGATTTCGGAATGTTATAATTGCATTTCATGATTGAAATAGCCAATACACATGTTGTGATTGCTGCTCTAGTTCATCGTTGATTAAATTTAGTGAATGTCCAATAGGTTATATTTTGATTTTAAATGCATAGTCTAGTGAAACAAATGGAATAAACGTGGAGAAAAGGATTGAAACAACCGATTTCTTCTTACAATTGATTATTATTATCTGGTTGGACTTGTTCTCCCTGGATTTGTTAAGGTTGAATCGAACTTCTTACAACTTGTTAAGAATTTGAGAGGTGAAATGTGCGGTGAATAGGATAGGCAATACTTATTGGACCAAAATTTATTTTGCGCATTTGCCAATACACCATTTTAATTCTAAATATCGCTAGTCGGTTAAGAATTAAAAAAGTTCATATTAATAAAATTTACATTGACATGAATCAAACAAGATCTCACTTGACTATATTTTAATTGAAAGATAGATTGAGAATAAAGTACAAACTAAAAGTGATCGATGAATAACTTATTAGAAATGAAAGTAAGTCCAAAAGAACCGGTCCTAACTTAAGGGCCAATCTTCTTCGACTAAATTGAAGTTTTTAGTTTTTAATAGTGAACTGAACCAAAGAACGTAAGACAATAAGTACTTATAGGTACTCAATCAAATTTAAGTACCAATAAGTTCAAGAGAATAGGCCCTAAATTATTCATTTATCTAAATTAATTGATTTATGTATTTAGGATCTATACATGCATTTATAGTTCACATCATGAATTTTCGTGAAGGGATCGACACGATTTTGTATTGTGCCTGAGGAGAAAGATGATGTACTAGCAAATTAGTGTAAGGTGGTTGCAGGACCAAGACACATACTTAAGTGATGTCTTTTGTTGATTAGTATGCAACTAACTCACCTAATCCATCAAAAACACTTTGTTGGGATAATAGTTACTATTAGTCAAAAACCAGCTATGATTCATTCTACTATTATTTAGGGGGTGTTTGGTTTCCAATTTTGAGGGTACCTTTTAGATTTTGTAGCCATATTTATCTTCTTGGCTTAGTTAAGCTATTTTAAGTGTTTGGTAAAATAATTTTAAATAAATAGGTTTTGGAAAAAAATAGCTTTTGAAACCTACTTCAAGAAGCTAAACGATACTAGCATTTCCAAAAAAATTTATAGATTAATATGACAAATACCTATTCACTCTTATCAAAATATAAATATTACATAAATTCAACCTTATAAATAGTTTTGGAAGTTTTTAAAAATAAAATATTTATACTTCAATGGCTATTTTCAAAAGCTAATTCCACCAAACACTTTTTATAGTTGAATTTTAAAGTTAATTTCATAATCTAGAAGTTATAAGCCAATCTACAAAGCTATAAGCTATAAGCCATAAGCTACTTGCCAAACTGGGCCTTAGTGGGGGTAAGGACCCCGTCATTTAGGGGAAGTTACTACCCTATTGATGAGGGGTTACATTCCCTATTCATTATGGGAGTTACCACATTCTTGGCGGTTGCCAATTACTACTTATATATGTGAACTAGTATTTTATCATCATTTTACATTCAATTCTCTCCATTTTCAACCTTCTTGGAAATGCGCGCACTACTCCAAATATTGATTGTTAGTGATGAATTATTGTAATGTTGTTTGTGTTTTACATCGAGGAGCGATTCAGTCGGCTACCATTACCACCTTCCAGCCGTAATTTGCTTTCACGTTAATGGTCCTCAACCATGGTGTAGAAAAGCATTTCTCTACAATAGTTACTGCTAAATATTGTTTCCAACACTCTTTATCGACAAGGTTTGTGAATTGTGAAATTAAGGTAGTAATGGAGTAACACTCAAAGAGACGTATCGGAGATAAGATTTTCTGATAGAGTCGCTATTTATTTTCAATTTGTTACGTTTGTCGATTTCGTTCAAGGAATCAAGGAAAAGTGCACTTTCTTTTATCATTAACTTGTACAACAAAGTAACAATGCTTTATGAGTTAATAAAAAATGACTATGATCTTTTGATCTTGGCATAGATGTTTAATGGAATACCTATCGAGCATTAAGAGGTAATTTTATGCTTATGCGGGGCTAATGTTCTTCGTTAGAGGAGAAAGATCATATATAAGTATCGTGGTAGGTCATTCCACTTGATATGATTTAGTTTTTTTTTAATGAATTCTCAAAGGATTATGTGAAACTTTTACAGGATCTATTCAAAACTATGAAAAAAAGTGCACGTCATTTAGCTCATACACAAAGCAGCAGAGTCGCAATATCCGTTCATCATTTAATATCCCAATAGATTGTAGAGTGCTTCATCGGGCTTTGTGTTTTCAAAGAAGCTCAAACCAAGGGATACGATTCTATGGATCGGCACCTCTTGAGAGGAGTGCATCATTCTCAGAAATAAATTCTGAGGATATCAGCTACTTTAAGAGTATCTTGGGGGAGAATAATGTAATACAGGACCCAGATAGGCTTCAACCAGCAAACACAGATTGGATGGACAAATACAAAGGCTCAAGCAAGCTTATGTTACTACCTAGGAGCACCGAAGAGGTAGCTGGCCCCTTTAATGTCTTTAAAATGTAAGCGTAGAGCTTGTTGGTTTTATTTCTATAGTGAGTGTGTCTATGCATGAACATTTAAGGGTTTTATGTGTTTGTCAGTTAAATAGGTTTACGTTCCTAGGCACACATAGCAGGAAATCTAATTCTGGAAATCTTATATTTTTAAGAAGGCCTGCAAAGTCTTAACCATCTTCGATAGAGCCCTTAAAGAAATTTATTCTTTGGCTTCTTTCAGTTTTATTTTTGTAAGCTCTTTCATGAATCCTGATTATAAAGTTAACTAAGTAATGAGTTGAATCTGCAATATGGAGTTCTCCGACCTAAATTTTGTATGTTACATTTTTTCACTACATGTTGCCTACAATGTCAAATTTGAGATGCGGAAAGTTATGCTGGTCATACCTTCATGAATATGGAAGCAGGGAGATTACTTGATATTACTACACTATTAAGGAATACCATGATTCTTTTGTTTAATTGACCTGTACGAAAGAAATATGAATTTAATGATTTATAATTACAAGAATTTGAGACCCATTATCTCTTTTTTATGAAAAGATGACTCAAAGATGGCTCATAACTATTAAAATTTAAAAATGCAAATTCACTCTGGAATCCTAATTTTGAATACGCTAATGTAGCAGGTACCAACAAATCTCATTTGTTTAGTTACATTATTGTTTTAGTTTTCAAGTCATTTGTATCTTTTGGTTCATCGATTAAATTTCTTGACCACTATCACCTGTACCAACAATTTTTAAAAGTGATGAGTGTTGTCAAATGTACATGTTCTTTGTGTAAATATGTAAAGTATGTTGGTGCTCTGGTTACTTTGAGTTTTTTGTATGTTCTTTGGACATGCTGTTTTTTTTTTCATGTGTACCTTCTGGTCAAGAGCATGTGCACAAACTGCATTTTGTGATTGTAAATAATCAATGAATACCTCATGTGTTATTGTGAGAAAGTAATGATATTGATTCCTCTTAAGCTGATATGCTTTGGTATCCAGGTTTCTCATTTATTGAGATACTGTGACTCTAGGCGCCTGGCTATCGTCCCTCAAGGAGGAAATACTGGCCTCGTTGGTGGAAGTGTGCCTGTCTTTGATGAGGTAATTATTGTTTATTTTGAGACAAGAAGTTAGAATGCCTTTAAGCTGATAAAAGATACATTCTCTTAAACAATGTTAAATACTTAGTGATTATTATTAGTACGTGCAATCTTTGTTATTTGGTTACTCTTATTTTTTTTTTTTGTCGTCATGTAAACCTTTGTGACTCATGTCGATGACTACATGTGCACTTTCTACTAACGATTCATGTAAGACAAATATAGGTAGTTTCAGGAGAAAAAACATTAATTTTATCAAGCTCTAAAATAAGAGTCCAACAAGGCACAAATCTTGTTGTCCATTCTCTTTTCATTTATGCCCTAGGTTAATTTCTTCAACTTTCGAGTTTCGGTAGGCGGTATAACTATATCTTTTCATCTGGGATATGTTCAAAATGGTGAGTTTAAGATCAAAAACTTAAAGCATAGTCTTTCTTACTGTCTCAAAATTGCCGACACTTACCGTAGTGCAAAAATAAGGCCACATCACCGTATCGCGATTCGCGACCATGTTGTAAAGTTAATTGAGCTTATTGCGACCAAAATATAGGCCACATTGATCGTGAAATTATTCGTATTGATCGTGATATCCGTTTCGTGTCAGTTACCGCGACCGTATATTTTTGCACTATGGCATTTATTATACTATTAAGAGTTATATGATCTATAGAGAGTCATAGAGGGCCATGGTACATATGGGACTCATACCTACCACTTTCTTAAGACCTTAAGGATTGCATATTAGCTAAATTTTACGTACACAACACTTTTTAAGCATTGGAGTTTCAAGTTTTCGATATTGTCTTAGTGTTTTGCCTCTTCTCTATTATAGGTTATTATCAACATGAGTTCCATGAACAAGATCATATCTTTTGATAAGGTACGCGTTCTATTATACAAATTGTCTTATACAGCTCTCTATTTATAATTCAATATACAAAAGCTACCGAAAGAGTTAAGTAACTACTCGAAGACCTAATTGTAGTTACTATTAAACATAAGCACTCAGATGATCTTGTGCTATTCATATTTCTTACCTTCTGATGCCTAGATGAACGTGAACTTCTGCGGTTTTCCAAAATTTCATATTGCTTTTAATTGTAAGATAATAATTTATATTTTGATGTAGGCCAGTGGTATACTGGTTTGTGAAGCAGGATGCATTTTGGAGAATCTGGAATCTTTCTTGGATAATGAAGGGTAAGCTTTTTTATGTTAACTTTTACTTCATGCGTATAGCACCTTAAGTGCCTAACATTTTGCATGATTTATGTAATTGGACAATGAGTGTGATTTTTTACTTAGTGGCGCTTTGTTTTATGTGCTCTAGTATCATTCTAACTTGTTCAAATGGAATCAATAAGTTTTCATGATCCATTTATCCACTGCTCTATGAATACATATCTTTTGAAAAATTCGTATGAAGTCTCGAGCATGTCAAATTCTCATGATTAAGCTGTGGAGCACTTGTCTGAATTGCACTATTTGAAGGATTTTTTTCCTCGGTCTTCGGATTCTTCTGAAAAGGCAATCTTCAATAATGTTTGTTTAACTTGTGCGAATATTATATGCTTTAGATTTGTGATGCCTCTTGATTTGGGAGCAAAAGGAAGCTGTCAGATAGGTGGAAATGTCTCGACTAATGCTGGTGGTTTACGTTTGGTTCGTTATGGATCTCTGCATGGAAATGTTTTAGGTAGTTTACTTTGGCTTTTAGATATTGCAATGATGGGTTGTTCCGTTTTTTCTCATGACATATAGGCTCTTTTTTAGATTTTTTTTTCATTTAACTCTGCAACTTTATAGTGAAAAATGTTTTTTAAAAAGAAAGAGTTTAGATAAAAAAAAGGTAGCAACTTCAAATTGTTATGAGCTACATGCTTGCTAAATGTAGACGAGGTAGTGGTATATCTATTATGGGTGATTTTTGTATTAATATCTGGTTAGCTTGAATTAATTGTGAGTAATTGGGAATATTAATTGGATGTTATCTTATGTATTGTTTTTTTTTTAAATTGTAATAATGAATTCCAAATGAGGTATCTCATAATTTGAACTAAATGAATGTTTTTTGGCTGTAGCAAAAATGCATAAATTAACTTGAGGTGAAATGGTGTTTGATGCTCCTGTAGCACAATAGCACACATAAAAGATGCACGTACAATGAACAAGTATGAAATAGAGATCGATCATTGAAATAAGTCGAGGAAGAATTACATGGAAAAACATCCTGTATTACTTGGGTAGATTGAACTTTAAATCTCTAATCCATGTCTTTGGGTGGTTGGGTCAATTCTTTTTTTGGCTTGCGTAAATTTGTGCTATGCACTTATGTGGCTTAATAGAAATGACTTATGGGTGGTTGTGTCTATAACCTCCGCAATTCATGTGTATGTGTAGTGTGTACTGTGTAGGCCATGATGACATGTACATGCTTTGCTACTGAGCTCAGTTATGCAACTTCTGGAAAGACGTTGTTGTCTTAGTCGAAGATGCTGCACTACTTGTCCGTAATGTAAGGAACCCAGATGAACATAACAATAAACGGATGAACATGTTCAAGATAAGGGCATTGTTGAACCAACAGAGTAGGAGACATTATTTTGGCTTGCTTTGAGTCGATGCATTGTTATCCTCTGCTAATTCTTGTTGAACACCATCTAGAGAACCATGTCATCAAATTGGGTCTAGATCCTTGGATTCCTATGATACTTGGTAGTTTTGAAGGCCAATAGAGTATACACAAGTTGGTTGGCCAGGGACATTAGGGCTACCAGCTTTCAGTCAATGCTATCAAAAGAATAACTAGGCCAATGTGCCAAAAATAGCTCGCTATGCATGTACTCTGTAGTCTGTCCTCATTTTTCTATACTCGTGTATTACAAACTTAAAAAGCTAAAAGAGATCCGTGATTATAGTTATACACAGAATATTTTGCCAAAAAATATAAAAGAACAGTTCATGTACCCTTAGCACATCTTCATTTAATTTGATTATACTAGCTAGGTAACTTCTACCTCTATCATATGGCTAGCCTCATAATGCGTACAAATAATTTGTGGTTAGAAATAATTCTTAGTTGTTCCTGTATATTATATCCTTAAAGGTGTCTTTGAGATCTATGTCATGTACTTATTTAAGTTGGAGTACTTTTGTGCAGTATAATTTCTTCAGATGTACTATTTCACTTTATTAGTGGTTATGAAAAATTATCCTGCCATAGGCTGTTCTCATTTCTACATCTTGGTATTAGAGATGATTGATTAGCTACTATCACAAATTTTACATGATGGTTCTTCAGGCATTGAAGCTGTTTTAGCAAATGGTACCGTGATGGACATGTTAGGCACTTTGCGTAAAGACAACACTGGGTATGACTTGAAGCATTTATTTATAGGTTTGTGGCTAAAAAAAGGTTTTAATGTTTTGCTGCTTGTCCTAGATTCCAAGTAGGTGTATGAGCAGAGTTGTGTATTCTTTTGCTTGGTTAACAAATTTGTGCTATTCTGGATGCAGGGAGTGAAGGGTCTCTTGGTATTGTAACAAAAATTTCTATTCTTACTCCCCCAAAGCTCTCTGCTACAAATGTTGCCTTTTTAGCATGTAATGATTATCTTAGCTGTCAGGTAACTATAAAGTACTCTATCTATGACATGCAAGAAATTAATCTTTTACAATGTTGTCCAACTCATATATGAAATCGTGTATTGTTGGTCATAATTTAGGCTTAAGATTGTTCTGTGTTAACTGGGGAATCAGTATCCCTTTGTTGCTATTGAGTAGGTTCATGATGTATTCGTAGCCTTGTGTAATTATAGTCTTTTACAAAATATTGTTGCATTGTTATGAATCTTTCACTTAGTTCACCATCTTTTGATCCCATGGTAAAATGTGAAAAGTTGAAAATTTTTGGTGTTTAAGTAGTTCATACATTAGCAATTGCTGTCTTTTCTAACATTAAGATTTGTTAACTTCATGCTTGAGGAGTTTGGAAATGGATATATATATTAATGTGTTTGATTTGATATTGATATGCATTGTGAGGCTGACGCCAGTCTGTATGATCTTTCTATGGGAATTACTATCTTGCTTGGCTCTGCCATTCTATTAAGCCTACTAGTTCTGCTTAGAGGCGTCATTTCGGGTCATCGGGTTAGTTTGGTGTCAGGTGTTTCGGGTCGTGTTAAAATCGAGTTTTGTGTCCACATTTATTTTTGCATCATTGTAAATCCCTTTTAAAGTTAAAGGGTAAGTTTTATCGATTGACCATTAGACCAATGCTATTATATGGATCAACACTAGCGATCATATTTTGCCTATCTATTGTTTACAGAAACTTCTATTTGAAGCCAGAAGAAAACTTGGGGAGGTCTTATCAGCTTTCGAATTTTTGGACAGTCATGCAATGGATGTGGTAAGATTTTTTCTTTGTTAGATACATTGGTTTTAGGCTACATGACGTTTTTCTGCTTGTGAAGTTGGCATACAAACACTTGGCTCTAACAAAGGTAAGGTTGTGTACCTTCGAAACCTCCAAACTCCACTTAAGAATATGTTTGGAAAGAAAATTATGAAAGAAAAGAAAGCAAGGGAAGAGAAAGAGAAAGGAAGGGAAAGGAAGGGGACGAGTAAGGAGTAAAAGTGCACATTGTTTGCTCTTAACAAAATTTGTCTATGTTTTACGTCCAAACCCCTCCCCTCCCTTTTTTTTATCCAAACAAAGGATTCTCTATCCTTCCCAATCCCTCCCCTTCCTTCCCCTCCATTTCTCTCTATCCAAACATAGTGTAAATCAGAGCTTAATTTTAAAATCACTTATGGGTGCGCCTTTATGCTGAGCTCTAGAAATACCGCTTTTCATATTCTGGGATCAACGAGACGCAATATGTGCATGGATTTTGTCTTTTATGATTTAAATTTTCATTTCTATAACCACCAGAGGTGTAATGACAGGGCTATTTTATCACAGGTTTTAAAAAATTTAGACGGTGTAAGAAATCCATTGCCTCCCTACAACTTCTACGTTCTGATTGAGACAACAGGAAGTGATGAATCATATGATAGGTAATTATCTTTGTTATTATATTATTGACTTGCTGCTATCTGTTGTTTCCCAAGGCACATAGCTACTGGTGTGAACCAGTTCAATTTATGTTGATTCTATAATTTTTCGTATCATATGTGTGCTTTAAATTTTTTAAATACTCCCTCTGTCCCCTTTGATTTGCACCCACTTAGCACCCTTTACTCTTTCAGTTCCCACAATTATCCTTTAATCTCATCCACTCATTACTTTACCCCACTTGTTATTTGTCTTAATCATCCAACTACAATTAATATTTTACATCTTTGTAAAAGAGGTGCAAATCAAATGGGACGGAGGGATTATAAGTTAAGGCTCTCTCGAGCATTGAGCATGGAGGTCAGGAGCAAGGTTGCCGTCTGAACTGTTCTCTGAGACTTTAGTGCTCTTCTCTCTAGCTGGCCTTCTTCCTTTATAACTGATGCCCATTTTGATTGCTTTTAAAAGAATGATTTGTAATTTTTCTTGCACATTAATTTATAAATGGCCAACATGAGTTTATTCAAATTACGATGTGTTTGTGCTAGATCTAAAATTGAATGATGGTTGTGTTTCCAGAGAGAAGCTTGAGACGTTCCTGTTTCGCTTGATGGAAAGTGGTTTGATATTAGACGGTGTGGTTGCACAAGACATTAATCAAGTATTGTCATTTTGGCGTATTCGTGAGGTTTCCACTTCAATCTTTCATTCCCTATTTCTCATAATATGCAGTTATAAATTATTGTTTTTTGTGTTCATGAATCATGAACTTCTAGAGATGTTACTTCTCATATCAGAGTTATCTTCTACAATTCAATATATTTGGGCTTCTGATATTCTTGAACTCCTGTGCACAACTTTCCATCCCGCTTTATTAGATTCTGGTCACATATACTTAAGATTGAGTCTCAAAGTGCATTGACTAAAACCTTGCAAGAAATTATCGAAATTGCAAGCTATGTCCTTGTGCATCCTCACTATTATAACTGTATCTAGCTATCTACTTGTTCTGTATATCTCCTTGTATAATGAAGTTTTTATGTTCCATACTTTGCATTATTCGTGTCATTGGATTGGATTATTCAATTTGGTCAATCTCTGTGCCTTTATTTAACACTTACTCGCATTCTATCTTGTTCATCAGTCATTAGACTTTTGGTGTTTTTGATTTAAGTTGTCACGTGACAGGGTATACCAGAAGCATTGATGAAGTCTGGGGCTGTATACAAGTATGATTTATCTTTGCCTTTGGAGAAAATGTATGATCTTGTTGACGAAATGCGAGCACGCCTTGGTAAGAGCCTCTCTATTTCCTTTGCATCTTGGCTATGGAAAGAGAGGACAAGATAAATGGGGCTCTGCAATCATTTTAGTCAGATCTATGTTACACGGACACGATATGTTGGGCACAAATTACTAGCGCTGCGATATGGATCAAGGAATATAAATTTTTTTTGAAGATAAATTTACTAGACCATTTGCAAAAAAGGAATATAAATTTACTAGACCATTTACATATTATTATCTCCCATACACTTCATTGTGGTAAATAAACTATTTAAATAATAGGTTCAAAATGTTTTATCAACTTATGCTAGTGCAAAAATGCAATGCCGGTTGCAGTTTGAAAGTAATTGCGAGTGTCATAGGGCATTGATTACAGATTATGCAATTGTAGCCCTTCAAACTCATTCTTAACGTGAAACTGTACCTGTTACAGGTCACCCAGCCAATGTTGTGGGGTATGGTCATCTGGGAGACGGAAACTTGCATCTCAATATAACTGCTCCTCATTATGATGATGCTGTAAGTTCTTCTATCTTGTGGGAAGGGTTGAACAGCAGGTGAATATTATTTCTCAGACAAGTCTGATTGTTGCAGATTTTAGCACAAATTGAACCATATGTTTATGAATGGACATCTAAACATCGTGGCAGTATCAGTGCTGAGCATGGGATTGGACTGATGAAAGCAAACAAAATCCACTACAGCAAGCCACCTGAAGTGGTAAGGATTGACTTTAACAGTTGCATGAATCTTTCTTTTGCAAGCTTTTCTTTCAAGATATCTGAGAAACAGGATGATAAATATTTTATACCAATTATTTTTATTATGATTACCATCAATAAGGAGCTCAAGTTCCTTACCTCTCCTGCACGTTGCGTCCTTCATTTTTCTCATGTGCCTCAAATCAATCATTTGCTTGTGGTAATGTTTATGGTGTGATATTGAATCATTCATCTTTTTTCTGTTTGATATGAATATTCCTTTATTTATCACTAGGGTTTAATGGCTTAACAGCAAATTTTGTCTATTCTTTTAGTTTCTGGTTAGTTGTGCTCTGTCTTGTGGAATTACCGACTACTCTACGATACAATATCATCTTAAGAGTTACTTTTGCATCACTTTTTTTTAAGTTATCTCGTTAAGTGGCATCATTTAGCTTAGCCGTTAGTCCAAAAATAATGGAAGCCCTTTCTATTTGTATTGCACAATTCTTTAACAGAAAGCCATAGACCATGAAAATCAATTTAACAAATTGTTTAAACCTGCTGGGATTTTGGTATTGATGATACCCTTTTGTACAAATAGTTACTTGCATCTGAGTGCACCTGAGAAATACGTGCTGCCAAGTTCATTTTTGTGCTTATTTGTGAAAATAAATGGCCATCATTTTTGAAAAATAAAAGTTCACATCACAAATGAGCACAAATCTGAATTTAAAAATAAGACAGGAGCACCCAATGGCACAATAGACCTGCTTTTTTGTGATGACTATACTATGCAAACTTTCTAATTTGTATACTATTCATGATATTTTCTGAACACCTTAGACTTCTTGCAAAACTTGACACAGATGCAATTAATGGTGTCGATTAAGAAGTTAATGGACCCGAATGGCATTCTTAATCCATATAAAGTTCTCCCTCATCATCTTAGTGCCAACAACTGAGGTAAGGCGGTTGATTTTACTTGATTTTTCTGCCGACATATCGCAAAGAAAGTGTGGAAATAATTCCGGTATGTCATTGTTTAAATCTATGAAATCGAAACATTTTAGAGCATTGAAGGATAAGAACAATTTGGCAGGTGTGAAATTTCTCAAAAAACGGTTCAAAACAGAAGAGAATGATGTATTAGCATAAACAGCGGAGCAGGAAAAGTAAAATACTGAAATGATTGTAATCAACAGCTGTATGATGGAGAATTTAATTGTTGTACGCCATTGCTCGCAGGTTGATAGTCTTCAATTACGCCAGATTGTATCTTCACGGCTGACTGCATAAACCAACCATGTAACATGCTCTAAAAGTATGTTTTGTGTCTATTAATAATTCTAAAAACCATTTCAAGTCTAATACTTTGTTTGGATTGTGGGAATTAAAAGGAAGGAATGAGGAGGGATTTTCAAAGATATAAGCTCTTTTGTTTGTGTACTAATTTTGAAGGGGAGAGATTTAGAAGAAAGTGGTTTGGATGGAAAAATTAATTTCTCTTCCTCTCCCCTCCGTTTCCTCCTAAAACAACGGAAACTTCCTCGTTATTCTCTGCAATGCGTTTCTCTTCTCTTTCTTTCCCTTCTAAATAGTTTTAGGAGCGTGGATTTGAGCAAAAGCATGTAGCTCTACTCTTGAACTTTGGATGCTTGAGATTTTTTAGGGAAAGGGGTACATGTTTACTTACAAATCCTACATGTAACAGAGAGGACGTGTATCTGCTATGCACCACTCCGACATTTGGAACAAGGTTTGAAATATGTGGAGAACTACACGAGTTTGAATCTTGTGCCATAAAATGTGGTGTGTTGGAGTATGAGTCTCAATAGGTCTAGACTAGACTCAAAATTCTCAAATGTAGTCGAACTTCATCCCTATTCTACCCCATCAAACTTGATCAACTTGGCCCACAATGTTGAGTTAGTACAGAAAATCGGTCAGAATTATTTATGGGTGATAAAAGTCAAAGTAAGAAAATAAAGAAGATAAATGAGAAATTAGTGAAAATTTAATTGTTGTAGAGGTAAAAGAATGGTTGCAAAGTGATGAAAAATAGGAGCTTTTAATTTTGTAGGGTAAATATTTATCCTAGGGGAGGGTGGGGGAATATATTACCTCCATAATAAGGGAAATCATCTTCTTTTTCCTTTATTATTTTTATTTCTTACTCATTTTACCTTATTTACAACTATCTCAACTATTTCAAATGCATCTTTATTTGCTTTCAATTCATGACTTTATTTTCCCCTTAGAAATTTACATCAAATCCAAGCATGCTCTAAACCCTCATTAATCCTCCAACTAGACCGCAGTTGTCAAGCCTAATGGTGTTTCTGTTGTCAAGGCTTAATTGCATACAAAAAGATTACCCCTACCTTCCAATGCACCCCTAACACTACCCTCTAGTGTACCACTATGTGAGCAATGAGGTGACTGATCAAAGTCACCTCGGTTATTTGGTATATGGCACAACACTCAAGAACCAAGATCATAAAGAAAAAGGAAAGAAATCAGTTAGCCAACAACCTTTGCCATCATTTTTTTTTTTTTCTGTTTTTTTTAATTTGTTTTTAAATGCTTCCTTTGCCTTGATATGCCTATCAAAATTGGAGTTTATATACTAGGAAAATTTGTCAGGAATAATCCCAATTATCACCCGTTGGCCAAAAATAATCCCAACTATCGATTATTTTTTAATAATCCTAACTATTCATCGAATTTGCTCAAAACAGTCCCACACCCTCACTAACCGGCTACAACAGGTTTTTTTGGTGTTTATCTTTTTTACCTTTTTTTTTAACTCAGCAACACAACATAAGAAGATGCCCTTCATCTTCATTATACTCCATCTTCTTCTTCATTCATTCTTCCTCCATTAACAAAACCTAAAACTCTCATTAAAAAACTTCACTCATGCTAAAGCTCTAAAAGTTTTATCCCTTTAAAGACTCAATGAATTCATTCTTCATCCCTTTTAGAGCTTTAGCATGATTGAAGTTTTTTAATGAGAGTTTTAGGGTTTGTTAATGGAGGAAGAATGAATGCAGAAAAAGATGCAGTATAACGAAGATGAAGGGCATCTTCTAATGTTGTGTTGCTGAGTTAAAAAAAAAGGTAAAAAAAATAAACACCAAAAACCTGTTGCAGAGGGTCAGTGAGGGTGTGGGACTGTTTAGAGCAAATTCGATGAATAGTTAGGATTATTAAAAAATAATCGATAGTTGGGATTATTTTTGGCCAACGGGTGATAGTTGGGATTATTCTTGGCAAATTTTCCTATATACTATACTAGATTAGCCACAGAAGAGCCACTTATTGGCATCAAGGGTATGGTCTGACCCCCTTAACCCTACCCTAAGTGAATATGAGAATGATTTGTTGTGTAAATATTCAAGATATATATCGTGTTATTCCTATGGTAATGAAAGTTTGATCATAAAAAACTTTTTTTTTCACTATTTTCCATTAGCATCCAATACCACATTTTTAAATGGTAAGACATTGGAATGAATATTTTGAAGAGAATGAAATTATTGAAGGAGAATAAACATGACTATTAAACTTATCAATAGATATTCCTACCAAAATTACACTAACTTTCAATTACCATTCCCATCATTTAGTACCGATTACCAAACTAATCGAACTTTATGCCAAAATTGCATTGCATATATAAATGATATTGATTTCCCTCTCTAATCCAACATGTAAGAGCCAACAAGAACTATTTTGGTTAGCATTTCAATAAAAGATGAGAAATGATTTATTATTGATTTCCATTTTTGTTACATAAGAAATTCTCAATATCAAGACACATACTGGAAATTCTAAGCAACTTGTTCTTAATAAAGAAATCTGTTCTAAGTCCTCCTACTCCAAAACCATACAAGGACCGAGTGGAACGCCACAAAGATCAAGATTGCGCGAAAATGCAGACGCAGGAATGCTCAAATTGTGTGGAGGAATCTCCCCACTAAGCTGATTTCTTGATACATCAAACACTTGCAGTGTCTCCAAGTTCAACACCTTGCTCGGAATGTTTCCTGTCAACTTATTCCTCGATAACAAAATGGTCGTCAAGTACTTAGCATTCCCGAGTTCTTGAGGAATCCTTCCTGAAAGCCGATTACCTACCATCTTTAATACTTGCAATGACGTGTTTCCTATCGACTCTGGTATAGACCCTCCAAGCGGGTTATTCGACAAGATCAAGGACTGTATACTCTCCATGGCTCGCTTGTCACCTATTTTCGTGTCAAGTGGACCTCTGAATCGATTTCTCGAGACATCGATGAAAGCATAAGACCAGCCTAGTTTGTTAAAAACGTTATCTAACGTACCAGAAAAATTGTTCGAGTGTAGATCAAGGGTTGTGAGTTGATAAAGAGTTTTGAATCCCAATGGAATGGTGGAGTAAAATCGGTTATTTGACAAGTTAAGGGATTGTAGAATTGTCATCCTCCCAATCCGCGATGGCAACTTCCCGGTTAGTTGATTACTTGATAAATCGAGGTGAGTAATATATGAAGTTGATATTGATTCTGGCAATTGTCCTTTGATACCCGCCCCAGCTAACGTAAGATAATGAAACGTCGTACGATTGAACATCCAATTTGGTAGTTTTACTAATCCAAGTGGATTATATGACAAATCAAGAATGTATATTTTTGCATTAGCAAGTTGTGGAGGGAGAGGACCGATGAGCCGATTGTTAGCCAACTGCAAGGCGAGGAGGTTCAGATTACCAAAACTCGAAGGGATTTGGCCCACGAAGCGATTATTTGACAACAAGATATCAAATGCATTAAGTTTGCCAATACTTGGTGGTAGCTTCCCACTAATCTTATTGTTCTCTAACACAATTCTTTGGATTTGGGAGAGATTTCCTATAGTGTTTGGTAAAATACCTTTCAACTTATTATGACTTATATCCAAAACCTGTAAGGAAACAAGCCCACCAATAGTAGATGGGATACTACCATTGATCCTATTGTGGTGGAGATATAAATTTTGCAATTGGGAAAGTTTACCAAAAGAAAATGGTATAGACCCAGAAATTTTATTATGGTTAAGGTATAAGTTCTTGAGTTGGGATAGTTTACCTAAAGAAAATGGTATAAACCCAGAAATTTTATTATGGTCTAAGTATAAATCTTGCAACTGGGAGAGTTTACCTAGGGAAGTTGGTATAGGTCCAGTGAGATTATTATAGTTAAGGTATAATGTCTGTAATTGAAAGAGGTTTCCTATGGTGTAAGGTATAGTTCCGTAGATATGATTATACGACAAATCTATGTAAACGAGGTGCTTAAGTTTGCCAATATCGATTGGAATCCGACCAGAGAGAGTGTTTTGTGTTAGATAAAGTCGGTTTAACGAAATCAGATTGGAAAACGAAGATGGGATCGAGCCAGTCAACTGATTGCCCTCTAGTTCCAATACAGAGAGGAATTTCCATGATTGGAAAAGAGAGTATGGGATGGTTCCAGAGAGGGTATTATTGCCTAAGTAGAGGTATTTAAGCAGGTGGAGGTTCCCAAGTGAAGTGGGTATTGAACCATTTATCCTATTGTAGGTTAGTGTAAGATGAGTTAAATGAGACAACTTACCTAATTCGGTTGGGATAGGACCCGTTAACCCTCCAAGGGCGCGAAGGTTAAGGACTTGAAGATAGGTAAGGTTGCCAAGGAAAGGCGAGAGTGTACCTGACATGATGGTATCAGCACCCGATTCATCCCAAATGCCCGTATGCACGATTTTGACAACCCGACCAGTGGAAGGATCACATTCGACCCCATCCCAAATTGTACAACAGTCGGTTTTAGGGACCCATGAAGCTAGTCTTTGGAACGCGTCATACTCGATCCTGCTTTTGAAATCAAGCAATGCCTCCTCATCTATGACATTGCAGGATTCTATAGGAAGAGACAAGAATACACTGTTAATAGCCAAGTTGAAGAAAAGAATTGAAGTAATTGTAATAGAATTCTTTTTAAAAGTTCCCATAATTAGAGAAATGTGCACCTAGTGATTACTAAAAGTGCAATAATCAAGCATTTATATAGCACCAACCAAGTCAATCTGATAAAATTTTCATTGGTTTGTTTGTACACAACAAGACCCGCACAAGAGGAGAGTTGACTGCATACATGCCCGATGGGTCCCATCAAGCTATACGTTAATCAATCTCTCTATAATTTGATGTGGGATCACATGTGGCTTATTTTTTCAATAAGCACACAAAATTAGACTTTTCGGTTTAACTTGTCCCGAAGTAGATTATATAAATCAGCAAGCTGCAGTGGTTTTATAAATATGATATCATAAATTTGGAAGAAAATGAATGTAGATTTACTGATTCTGAGTATGATGAGCATAACAGGCTGTAGTTGTAATATTAGGATATATTAATTTCACTTGTAATATAATATGAAGGTCACTTCAAAGTTAAACAGTTGACTTCATTGTTTCATATATAGTTCATACTTCACTCCTACTTTGCTACTTTGGTGCTGAAATCAAATTTAATTGACAATTAATAGTTGATAGTTACACATATTTATGATTTGTTTATTTATCCTAGTTGTATAAGCATTTCAAGGCCGTAGCACAAAAATATTACTTTTTCTATTTCTATTTGATGTTTTTATTTTATTTTATTCTGTTATGAATATGATGACTTGAGTGCACATTTGATGTGTGCATTCATGGATGACTTATGGAATGAAATTCTATGGAGGTCATGAATGAGTTTTAAGTTGATAACTTAATGTATGTGCTGAATGTGGAGATTAAGTGTTAAGATTAACTGGTGAATTGATTAGACACTTCATTACGGTTTTTATGATGAGTTATGAAAGAAATGTAAAAGATGCTCTAAAATGCAAACTCGAGCAGAATCTGTCTAGGAGGGACTTGATGGTCGCTCAACCTCCGCTTGACCCCCGCTCGTTCCGAGTGAATTGTTCTATTTGGTCGAGCAACAAGTCAAAATGTATCCAGTAGCTTCTGTTTCTCCGCTCGACCCATCTATCTCGTTCGACCTGTCGAGCGGATCTTGTAACTGCATAGGATGCTGTTTTTCGACTCTTCAAGTGCATGAAGGGGTTACAACTCATTGAATACCAGCTGATTAATCCTCTTAATGCTCTTTATTATGCAATTTACTAGCAATATTATATCATATGTAGCACCTATCCCTTAGCCTAAACACATAGCATTTTGTTTATCTCTTACTCAATTGTAATACTTCATTGTAAGAGTGTTTTCTCATTGAAATACTACAAACAAGCAACTACACACCACGAGGACGTAGCCATCATTGGGTAAACCTCTTTAAATCATTGTGTCACTTTTGCAATTTCGTTTTTCGTTTCAATCGTTTGTTAGCCCATTGCATTTGTTATCGTTCATCAAAGTTCTTACCATCGTATCAATCTTAATAATTATTTCATATTCAGTTTTAGTTGTTGTTCACATAAATCATTGTATTACGTTTGTTGGACATAGCCTTAGTCATTTTAATTTAAAATAATTTTTAGTGCTTAAGGTCTCTATATATTTTCTACGAACATTGTTTTAACATTTTTAAAATTTTTAATGATCCTTTTCCACAAACTTTATTTTAATATTTTTTTATGTTTTTGGTTCCCACATTCTTACTGATTATATTTTATAATGCTTATAGTCTCCGCTATTGACATTTTTATCATTAACTTTATTGTTCTTGTTTGGCAAGCAAAGGCTCCAATAATAGCACCCCATACGAAGAACTGATGCAATTACAATCCTTGAATATTATAGGTTCAAGCTATCAATCTTTCAAGTTTTTCTGTTCTTTTTATTCATTAATTAAGGGAATGTAATCGTAATTACTTTTGAGTTTCAAAAATTTAACCAATAAATAATATTTTACCAAAAAAAACCCTCTTTTTTTGAATTTCCTCCGCTTCTACATTATCTTTAATTTATGGAATAAATATTGGTATACAACAATTACAATCTACATAAATTTAATTGATACAAATCAATTTGGGTATCTTCAAATTAAGAAGGGTGCAAATACTTACAGGATGCACCCTTCTTGCAATACCCACTTCCATAAAATTTACAAACAACACGCTGCCCTCTAGGAGGAGGCCTTGAAGACCCTCCTCCCCCTCCGCCAAAAGAAGGCTGTCGGTTCCATGAAGTTGGCCTAGTCTTACTAAAACCTGAATCCACGCCATGGTGGTGGTGACTCCTGTCTTTAGAACCCGAGTGTCTCCCCAAATTATGACTACTATATCGTGGCGATGTCTGACTTGAACCTCTGGTGCCTTGACTTCCCACTGAACTGTTGCGATGTGCGTTAACACTTGCAGCGGCCATCCCGGGGCCAGAAGTGTTCCAATGCAGATTAGGAGTTCCCAAAATGGAATCTGTTGCAGAAAATTTACCATTTGGATGCACAGAGAATTCCTGATCAGTACTAATTTTCTCAGAACCCTGTTTCCGCGAGTCTGCAGCTGTTACTTTGATGCAGGCAGTGTGTGAAGGCTGATGATGACGACCCACTTTTGTATGATGCTGCATGGAACGAGCAGGGCCCGTCTGTCCCTCCTTGTGAGAACTTAATGGACGGTTTAGGCTCAAGGTGGAGGGTGAGGGTGGTGGTGGTTGAGGTGGCGGTGGCGGTGAAGGCAATTTTTCTTTGGGTGGTGGTGGTGGTGGTGATGGTGGTTGGGGTGGCGGTGAAGGCAATTTTTCTTTGGGTGGTGGTGGCGGTGGTGGTGGTAATGATGCTGGAGATGATGGTGGAAGCTGCGTTGTTATCGACACTGGATATGGTGGAAGAGATATTGATGGTCGCGGTGTTGATGGTATTGATGGAGGTGGAGGAGGTGATGATGATATTGGAGGCAGAGGCAGAGGTATTGATGGAGGTTGTGATGGGGATGACATTGACACTGATGCAGGCGGGGATGGTGCTGGTAATGATGCAAGTGGGAGTGGCTGCGGAGATGTTGATGATGTGGGTGGTTGTTGTATAGGCAATGGCTGCAGAGATGGTGATGGCACTGGTGGCTGTTGTGGTGAAGGTAATGTCTGCGGAGATGGTGATGACATTGGTGGCTGTTGTGGTGAAGGTGATGGCTGCAGAGATGGTGATGACATTGGTGGCTTTTGTGTTAGAGTTAATGGCTGTGGAGATGGTGATGACATTGGTGGCTGTTGCAGAGGTGTTGGCTGCGGAGATGGTGATGACATTGATGGCTGTTGTGGTGTAGATAATGACTGCTGAGATGGTGATGACATTGGTGGCTGTTGTGGTGTAGGTAATGGCTGCTGAGATGGTGATGACATAGGTGGCTGTTGTGGTGGAGGTAATGGCTGGGGAGATGGTGATGACAATGGTGGCTGTTTTAGCGGAGGTAGTGGCTGTAGAGATGGTGATGACAATGGGGGTTGTTGTGGTGGAGGTGATGGCTGTTCTGGTGGAGGTAAAGGCTGTGGAGATAGTGATGGCATTGGTGGCTGTTGAGGTGGAGGTAATGATGCTAATGGTGGCAGCACAACAGACATTGGAGATTCAGAAAAAAAATTATGGAGCGGCATCGACACAATGGCTGGCTTGGTTTGATCCATAGCAGAGCTTCCAGTAGAGAGAATGCAGGTGCTCGGATCGTGAATAGTAAAAGAACCATCTGATTGATGAGTGATATTAGGATGGACATGAAAATGCATATCAGCTGTGGAAGTCAAAGTATCATTCTTTCCAGGATTGAGATTAGGGCTCAGCCCTCCAAGAGGGCTAAAACAATCATCTCCTGAGTCAATAGAGTCTTGTCCACAATTCATTCTAGAAGTTGGGAATGAAATGCCTCTTAGAGACTCCATCGCCTCAACTTCGGACAAAAGATCAGAAACAGAATCATCACCTAAAGTGCTAAGTTCGATGGGCTGCCAGTTTGATGTATCACAAAGAGGAATAGTTAACTGACAACTATGAGAAGTAGGGTTTGCAATGTCACCGGAAACTTCTAATGAGCCAGAGACTAGGCCAGAGTGGAAATCATCAACAGTTTTTGTATGCACTGAAGAAAATGCATCCCATTCACTGGCAACATCTGGAAGATGAACTTCCTGACCTACTAAACTGGAAGCGGTGCTCCAAGAAATACATGAATCTTGTCTAGACACATTCACAATCTCAGAATTTTTATTTCCCAGTACTGGATTTCTTGAAGCTTCATCCATCTTTAGTGAGGTAGTAGGAAGATCAGATAATTCTATTCCTTCAGACATACAACTCCACCCATTTCCAGAATGCCCGGGTAGATTCGTACCACCACATGTCTTATTTTCGACAGAAGTGTCCAAGCCATTAGTTTCCAGCTTTGCCGCTGTACTAGTTGGATTAGAAAATACAATGCCACCAGATGTACTCCAGCTGGTTCCAAAATTGTTCTCAGAGACATTACCGTGTTTATTTTCAACAGAAAGTGCTTTTGTGCCTTCCATATTTGAATTATTTCTGGGAAAAATGGATAGGTCAGTTTCAATAGAAATAGTACTCCAGATTGCTTCAGAAACTTGCCCAGGAACTTCAGAACAAACAGAGATCTTATGTTCTATAGCATGCGGCTTCAAGCACTGATTCTCCATTTTTACAGAACTAATTGGCAGAAAAGAGGTATCAATTCCTCCAGACATAGCTTTACCTGTACCTAAATCATGCCAATGGCCAGCTGAGACAGCCAGATGTTCATTTTCAGTATCATGACCATTCACATCCTTATTTTCCATCTTTGGCGTAACACTTAGTGGATCAGAGAACTGGGTTGCACTGGATTTTGTTCCACAGCCAGTATCCAAGTCTTTAGATACAGAAGATGTGACCAGGTTATTATTCTTTGATGCGAGATTCTTCGAATCCTCGAGGTTGGATTGTGGTGTTGAATTTAGAAGATCCTGTTGGACAGCATTTGGACTGGAAGGTTGACTTTTCACAGCCTGACATTCCAAGTCTACATTCTCAGATTTTGATGAATTATATGGATGAGAAGATTCAAAATTGGTAAGGTGCATTGTTTCAGATGACCCATTAGGAGTAGCAACTGAACAAGGTTCTTCAGTGTCAAACAAACTCTCGATAAGTCGTGCTTTGATATCAAGCCCAGATTGACCATTTCCCCCTTGATAATCAGACAATAGAAGATTATTGCAATCCTTCATTGGCAGATGAACAGCATCAGAAGCAGCGGCTGAGTTTTTATTGCTGCCTTCTTCATTTGACTTTTCACCCACAGAAGAGACTTCAGTTTTACAACACAATTGTTCATTAAAATCAACTTTCCTGTCATCAGATTCAACTCCACCATTAAAAGACGGCAAACTCAGATGCCGCTCAACATGAGACCCGGGCTCACTAGATTGCTGCTTCCTTAATGCATCAGTCAAGAGTATGGACTGATCTGGAGTTTCAGTAATCTTCCATACCCTTAAATCAGCAGGGAAAAAACCATTTGAATCCCACTTACGCAGCTGCAACATGCAGAATGGTCCTTGAACTTTGCCTGATGGATCCCGATAATGCCAAATTTTCTCAAGTTCAGTAATATCAGAGACAAGCATCCGCGAAGAGATAGTTGTTGCAGAATTTGACACCTCTGGAGCAATACATCTAATTTTCGCAACACAATTACCGGAAACACCCAGATCTGCCCGATTGTTGAATTCTTTCAGGCCTATAAAAGCATCAAGTCTTTCAGTTTTGTGAGAGGGCTCAAAGGATCTTGTAACACTCTCGACTTTCCTAGCAGGAAATTTTGCAGAGGACTTTCTGTTGCGCTCTACATTTTCCAAGGAGACTTTTTGTACCCTGGTTCTGTCTTCTCTCTGCATATCCCTCGCTCTAACAGGAGAAATCAACGTCACATCCTTTGCACTGGACGTTGAATATTTTGGCGTCACAAACACATCTAATAACATTCAACAACATCAGAAATGAAGTATAACAATCAAAACTATTAGATAAATGTTCTTCAGGTGCCTTCACCAGACCCATCTGAAATTTGAAAGCCTACCTTGCTTTTTAATGTCTGGCTCACCAGAATCATCATCAGAGCCATAACTAGGATCCATTTTTGGATCAGCATGCACATCTGGAATTTCTTGAATCCTACGTAAACGTTCTTCAGGTGACTTCAGAAGCTCTATTTTCTCCACACATTCTCTAAGCGTATATGGGGTTAAGAAAAATATGTAGGATAATAACACAGACGATATATAATAACTAAATGACCTTCATATAAGTTATGATATAAATTCTGATAGAAGAGAAAAAAAAAACGACAGCATCAACACAAAAGTCAGACTGCAACATACACGTGGAGCTAAGTGCAAACAAAGAAATCACCCCAAGAAGAAATAAAAAATAAGTGGATGTTGTTACCAGTACACATGTGCATGTATAAGTTTTCTTTCCTACATTACAACTAAGGAAACAACTTTCTAAATGCACTGTACTTTAAACATAAGCTAACGTAATACAGCCTTTACAAGCTTTCCTTCAGGCTTGAAGCAACCAAAACGTAATCAAAGAATAATTTGCCATGTGCCCATGTCATTCACTATTTGCAATGAGTTGACCAGAAAACAGGATAAATATCAACATTAGACAGATTAAAGGATATTCCTTACGGTGCCCCATCTCACTAGCTCGGTCCCTAAGATGATTAAGCCTCCTTATCTCTGTTTCAAGCAACTGTGCCAAAAAAGTAGTACAATGTTTAGCAGAAAATAACATAAGAACAAAATTTAAATCAATACTATTTTCCAATAACAAATAATCATCAAAAACAGAGAAGATTGCCAACATAATAATGATGTAGGATTCCATCAATGATAAGAAATGGTAAAGCACTTACATCATTAACCCGTACAGACTGCAGTGCCATTGCTTTCTCCTGGATTTCTCCCTGGAAATATAAATAATAATCTCAAATGTTAATTTTGAAAAATAATCTCAAAACAAATAAACTACAACAAATTAGAAAATAGAGCCAATTCCCCAGACACTTACCACCGTCATCCTCTCAACAAGACCCAACTTTATACTTTGCCGTAAACGTCTGCACTCATCCTAAAATTTTCATGTAACATCAGTTCAGCAAACAAAGAAGTGGGTTTCAAAAAGTAGGCGCCATTTAGTATATGATTGCAGACTTCTACGATCATAGAGAGTATGCACCAAAGCACCTCTACACTGAATTTAACGGCGAATAACCTCAAGAATAAACATACATGACACAATATGCAATGGGAAACTTAAATTCAAATGAAATATCAAGAAATAGAGCAAGAAACAAAAGGTTTAAAGTAGGGAAAAAATAACCTCAGAGAACTCTTGATCTGAAATTGAATCAATTGCAATATCTTCTATCTTGTTCAAATTTAAAATCTTAAGCATCAAACTGCCAGTCTTATCACCTACTTTCGAGGGCTCAGCTCCTTTACTTGTACCTATACAACAGAAACTGTTAGCATGTTAACTTTGCAAATCCAGTAGGAAGAGCACAAGGGCTGTCATTAGACAACAGCTAGGAGCAACTGTATACCTATGATTCTCACCAAGCGATACATGTCATGTTTTTGGTCATTGCTGGATATCCTAATTCGAACAACTGAACCTACAACTTTATCATGAAAACTTTCTGTGTCTCCTATTATGTTTTCCAACAAACTCCTCTTCAGGTAAATTAAATTAATATTATGGACATCAATGGCTGCATAACTATCCAGTTTGACCTTCAGGTCCTTTTCTTCAGCCTTTCTACGAGTTTGCCGCCTAGTTTCTCTACTCAGAGTCAGAGTATCTCCACAAAATTCATCATTCTCCAGCTGTCCAGTAAAAGGGTCAACAGCTGCACCCCTAATCACACCATTGGTATGCGATTCTTCTTTGAAGTGATATTCAAGCAGCTTGAGCATTTCGAAATGACCCACACGCTCCTTTCCAAACAAACTTTCCAACCTTCTATCACAAATTATTTGACATTTCCGGCGAGGATCACGAAGATTGTTTTTCCTTATGTAATCCAGTAGAAGAGCCTGAACATCAAACTGAGATAGAACGGATGTTTCACCATTTTTCATATGTGCAACAAATTCCAGAAGTTCTTTAGTCGCCCAATCATCAGCTGCAGGCAAATACTGCTTCTTATTTACATTTGAATCTACAATGTTTTGTGAATCCAGATTCTGCAACTGCGGCTGCTTTCTTATCTTTCTTCTCTTTAAAGAATTTGCTTCTAATTGTACATTGCTACTGCTTACATCAGAAACATTAGAGATAGAGGTCCCGGCTCTTTTCTGCTGAAAGTTACTATTTTCAACCCCACATACTTTCCAGGGATTACCAGCTCGACTTAGCTCATCTAAAGTTAGAGCTTCTTTCTCTTTCAGATAGATCCAGTATACCTTAAAAAGGTACTCCCAACTAGTAGTGTCATCAAAATCTACTTGAACCTGCTTAACCAACACATAAAAAATTACATCGTTGCATAAATTCAAAAAACAAAATAGGTCAATCAGCCAGAAAAGACAGAACAGAATTGAAACACATACTTTAAACTGCTCAGGGAAACAAAAATCTTAAGTAATTCTATAAAGCTCTCTAAGGACCTAAATCTTGAAGAATCAAAATCTAAATACAAATTTGAAATAAGAGGAAATGAGGAATCTTTAAAAGAAAATGGAAATGAATCATGATAACATCAATTTCATCAGTATATACAAGGTCAATTTCATCAGTATATACAAGGTCAAGCAATCCACAAACCTGTTGTATAACTTAAAGAACTATTCCCCCACCCAAAAAAAAAAAAAAGAAATTCATAAATCTATTGACTTCATCATGTATCCTTCACAACGTCAACATCACATCTTCCCTAAATCAATAATCACATATTAGCAACAGTACTCATGACCTTCACAGAAAGAACATCTATTCAATACTAAGAGTGCTAGATTAAATTCTCCCTCGACTCTTTTTGTTCTTGACAAGTCTGCTTTCAGTCACCAAGACAGAAAGACCACACCTACACCATAAATATCTCTTACTAAGGAAGTATGTTAGCATAAAATATATACTTATACTTCCATGAAAATATGTGCTAATATAAATTGGTCAAAAATAATTTTGTGACATAAGTCTTCATATTTTTTTAGATATTATTTGAATTTGTTTTACCCTGACCAAAAAGATCAAGCTGGCAAGAACAAGGTAACTAAATAAAAGCTCAACTCGGAGCTTCCTATAGCAGTGATCTGCATGCTAAAATCGCTAAAGAAACTTGGATCAGAAACACTGGAAAATATTGGTCACAACACCAGACATCAGACATACCTGCTCCTTGGTCCCCTGAGAAATATTTTCAATTAGCATAATAGTTGTCATGCATGTTCTACAGAAACCTTTGTTCCCTCTGACGCACAAAATATCTGCTTGCTTGACGCATTTCTTGCACAAAGAGTAAGGGCAAGTGTAACACATAAAAAGAGCATTTTTCTGGCAGAAGTTACATAAATGCCAACCTGCGAAACATAACAGACCATCCAAAGCTTAAAATGTTGAAACAGGTCAGCTCTTCTATGAAAGAGAATTTGCGCAACTGCAAAGCTATGCAGAGACATCTAAGATAAAGTGGAGGGCCCTATTGACCACAATTTCAAGGACGTGTTCTCCTTGCTGAACATGCCAAACTAGAATCACAAAACATCAAAACAAGTAAACAAGCTCATAGATTTGGAGCATTCCATTGCCTATACCTAGTCTAACACAGCAATCCGCTAGACAGTTTTCTGGATGGCATTAGGTACACCCAGGTAATTGAATTTATAAAGCCGTGAGCAGGAAGTATGCCTAAATGAAGCATGTTGCACATTCTTTATAGGAGTGATAAAGTGAATACAATAAAACAAAAGACTATTCTATAAATAATATCGAATGATAACACATCTCTAATATGTCCTATAATCAGCTAGAGGGGGGCTTAGTCATCAAACAACTACATATAGAGGGAAAAAGTCAAAATAAAAAAGTACACATAACATGTACAGAAGAAATACTTCATTCAAAATCAAATTACTTGCAAGGTTAGAATTATTACACTTTCTTCTTCATCCTTAATTTGCGATTAGTTTTTAATCTATAAGTTAAAATATAGTCAAGTGGGATCTTGTTTGATTTATCTCAATACAAAGATTAATTATATTCAATTTTATAATTTTTCATTATACATAATTTGAGATATTAAAGATTGAATTAGTGCATTAAACTGCGTGAAAAAGCAAACATTGCAAGTGATTTGGAACGGAGGAAGCATAATACAATCTTACCTCCCACTCATTATTCTTACCCAATCAAGATTTTGCATGTTAAATGTTCTACTACGCTACTATGTTACTCATGTTCAAGCATACAAATACAGTCCAGATGTAGACCCAAGTTTCCCATTCTCAAAATTTAAATAATTAAATTAAATTACAAAGTATAAAATAGGATACCCACACTCAAATTGAAACAGGCATGGTAATGGACACAAAAAATGGGCTCAAAAGATATTCTTACATAGGATCAAACTACAAGCTGAAAAAGTTCGTAAGGGCATCTAAAGAAATGAGTTTGCCAAAACGCAAACAGTTGTTTGAAGGTGGGAATTATCATATCCTATAAAGTCGGAGTCCCTGTAAGCTTTGATTTCCTATGAAATGGAACCATTTTCCTAGTTTAATATGGAAAGCTCCACTTACCTTGGGGCACAGAAGACCAAAAATCCATTTATAGATAGACCCTCTGTCCCATAAAAAGTGTGACATTTTCAAAAGCTGAAAAAATAAAGGGACAATATCCCTTAACTTTGTGGCAAATTCATTTCATGTGTATTCATATGTATTTAGAAGAGTTTTATATAAAAAAACTTAAATTAGGAATAAAAATTTTAATTATTAAATAACAATTTTTATAAATAGTATAGAATTTAATAATTAATTTAGGATTTCCTAATAGGGAAAGAGACACACTTTTTTGAACGAATGGATAGATTTTTTTATGGAGCTACCCTTCTTATGCTATAGAGTACATACAAAAAAAATGTTGCAAAGATGTCTTTTTCTCAACACTCCAACTTCGGGAACATTTGTAAGTCAACAAAACCAACACTATATTTGAACGGAGGATTAATAATAAGAATGAAATACCTTATTGGACTTTAAATAAAATAAGGTAAATAGATATAGCTAATTGAATTACTCTGATTTCAAGCTTACATCGGAAACAAAATACTTTACTAATTTAGTTATCAAAAATTGTGTGATATAGAGATGAACCCTTTTCTTAACTAGATTTATAAGTTTTGCTCCTAACTTTCTTAATTAACTAAATCCATGCAAAAAAAATCTGAAAAAATAGGCACGTAATCTTCTAGTATCTAGCTTCCCTAACAAAGATGTGACAACTTAACATCCTATGTTTATTGCTTCACTGTCAACATACCCATTGACAATTTTACTACAATTCATATTCCTCTATTTATTAAATTACAACACAATACCATATAACTTTCAACCCTGTGTTATTCTCTCTATATATATATAGTTTCACATTTATTTAGATTGTCATCAACCACTATACTAATGCGCCAAAAGTTGCAAATTATCACAACCACTATACTAATGCGCCAAAAGTTGCAAATTATCATGTAAAAGGGCCTAAACCCCCCCCCCCCCCCACAATGCGGTAACCAAAAATCCTATAATCACTTTTATTTGGCAATTGCTCCCTCCTCCACCCAACCCCAATGTGTGGCCAAACAACTATCATACGATGGTCTTGTCAACATCTAGATACAACAAAATGGAACAAGTGGCATTGTCCAATCCATTTTAAGCACGAATATCAATTTCTATTCAAAGGAAAGTCGCACAATGACATGTGTGCTAAGTGCTAACATAATATCGAGAGGGTTGTAAGTCCATCGATTTTGTTCATTAATTGTAGTTAGTTATAAACCCCAACTAAACAAACACAAATATTAATGCCATCAAAATTTCAAATCAGGAAATATTAAACTCAAATTTTGAACAATGGATATGCCAAGAAGCTTTGAACTTTTACCACAATGAAACTAACCATGGTCCTATAGACTATACATCTCAAAACAATACAAAAGCATGTTCCACTACTTTCCAATTATTATGATAAAATAGAGTTTTCCACTTGCAAATTCACATAAGCATGAAGCATGACATGAGATTAATGGGAGTAGGATTATGTTTCCAACCCAAATTAACATAAGCCAAACTCCCTCATTAGATTCAGAAACCTTTACATTGAGCCCACATTTCCTCCCTCATTCACTTCTTTGTTTTGGACGCAAGGTATGGCATTCACACCATTCATTATAATCACAATCTACAAGATGCCATGACAACTTTGAATAATTAAAAAAACTCTCATCCACTAACACATTTCTTTTTTCCCTCTTTCTATCTTGCTCACCCAGTTTTCTTTTCCCTATTCAGCAAAACAAGAAAAGATTGTATTGTCTCTCGAATCTTAAAACGTAATCAATTATATGAACTAGATAGAGTCGCAATCTTAGAGTTGTAAAGTCAAGTATTAGGCTAGCTCAAGGGATATCTCATAGTTTCAACCAGTATTTGGCAATATGAAAACCTCATTGCTGACGCAACCCATCAACATAACCATTACTATAATAAAGGCCATATTTACACGAAAAAAAAAAAAAAAACAAAAAGAGACTGAAATAAACCAAACTAAAGCGAAGTAAACCACTTTCAACCACGGACTTGTTCATTTAATCCATAAATTCCTGAAGAATAATTGAATTAAATTCAAATTATCAACACTTATAAGGGCAAGAGAACAATCATGTTGCCCATAAATCTCTCAACTTGAATAACATATTTTGTATTAAACTAACTTTCTCTTCAACGGTAAATTAGACTAATTTTGACTTGTCCAATTGTATAAGACCCATATTCAAGTCAGCTTATATGAACCAAAATACAGTTTGAACAGAACCTATATTTAGCTCTCAATTCAACTTTTAGAAACACTGAATTACACAGTGTTATAATTTGACATAGTCATGGATGATTTAGATCCATTCTAAGAAAATTCTACACAAATGTGTGGCAAGAATTGTATTGAAATGTATGTGTTGATTTGTATGTAGAATGAAGATGAATATAAATGTGATAATGTATATTGAAAGTAAACATAAATCGTATAAGAAATGTAACCTAAAAAGATTACATTTCAATGTAATAGTTCAAGCAATCAAAGAAGCTTGAGATCTCCATAAAATGAGTCAAAACTCAATCCAATTTTATTACAAAATGATTGAGTGACTTTCTCTTCCCCTTTCCCTTCCAATCCTATTTTTACTATTTCTTCCAATAACTTATTGCTCTAGCTAACTAATTATTAGCTGTTATTTATCAAGTAATTCCTATATTACCCCTCCTAAGACATTCATGACAGCATGCCCTTTACTCAAGGTCAATTTAGACGGCGCATGTGCATAGCAGTGAAGATTCAACAGAACCTATGATTGATGATAATTTTTAAGTTTACCCTAAACAATGATCGATAACTTTACTCTATCAAATGATTCATAAAATTACCCCAAATAATTACATTGGCACTAGTATTTGTTGGTATAATTATTCCCTTATCACCAAAAGTATTATTGTGCAAGTGATTTAAAAATGTTATGCGAAAAAAATTGTTTTACATTCAGTATTACAAGAGCAAATCCTTGCACATTTCTTACTTCAAAGTGTCATAAGCAGCCACCATCTACACCTTTCAGCTTACACAGCCCTCTTTCATTTTGCCATTAAAAAATGGCAATTGGAAAGTTGAAGAGCTTTAAGTCAAAAAGGAAAAGATCCTTTGGCAGTTTACGACCATTATAATTTTGAAGTACAATTTCTACCAATACCACATCATTAACAACTCCCTATATTATAATTCCATTTATAGTAGTGAATGTGAAGGAACAAACGCAAAAATATGATGCACATTATAACAACTCAACGAACAACTAATAGCTAGTGTCCAATATACTAATACTTCAAATCACTCTTTCTTTTGTATTCTAGTAATTACTATAATGTATAAATAATCAAAATATATAAATCTCAAATGTGTAATGGGTTTGATTCAATTCAAAATTCGCAAAACCGCCATCCAAGAAAACAACTACCTCTTCTAGTTGTCCTAAAATCCTAATTGGCATTATAGCGTCCTATTCTCTAACTTATTCTCTCTAATGGATATAAAGTATATCGCCCAAGGGAAAAGACACTCAACCTATTGATATAGAATTGAAAAACATGTCAATTAAGTCCGGCAAACACATCAAGTCAATAATAAACTACATTTTCTTATCATCCACCTATACTATCCGACACTCAAATATATTTTCTTTCTCTTATGATATCTATCTATAAAAGCTACTAAAGTGTTAAATAATCGGGTAATGTGTCACAAGCTCTCCAACTTTTAAAAACTAAGTGTAAGGGGCCAATAGTGTGCTTCACATAACAATCATGGTGGAAAAACAAGATGGCATCGCATCACATTGCTCGTATTGTAAAGGTTTTCAATAACAATGACCTGATAATTTTCGCATTGTAAAGGTGTAAAAAATCCGAGTTTATCTTAAGATTTTGAATGATATTTAGGTGTTTTGATAACCGTATCACTCTAGTTATTGCATCATCGTTCCGTCAACGTAATCGCGACCGTTACCGCATTTTCGCACTATGATAACAATAAATAATAAATGCAATTGGTTTATCTCAACAAACTCATACCTAACATAGCATTATTTGACTTGAACTATAAAAGGCTTCCATCCATGATCGCAATCATAGTAACGACAAAATGATGCAATCGCAGAAGTGATGTGAACATTAATTTATAGTGCCAAATATGGGCCAAAAGCATGAGATATACCATGAAATGGCTCAAAACGCAATTTTTTACTCCTTTACAACGCGAACTTATCAGTTTGAATTTTTATGAAAAAATTTATTATGTTGTCAACGCTATGCGAAGTAGCTTGTTTATGCACTATGCTTCCATCATAGGCATTCGCGAACAAATTTCATAAACTATATCATAACAAAAGTTGTAAACTAGTCCATTTAGATAAAGCCAAAACGCAAGAGCTTGTCTTAAGAAATTTGCTACATAATACAGTTTGCCCGTCCCATATAATTTACTAAAAGAATTAGCAATGACCCTACAGTCTCTCTTTCATTTTTCATTGACACATTCGATTGTCTTTTCATTCCATCCACACATTTCAAAAAAAATTGTCTTATGCTATCTAACTTTATCTGCTTGTTGCAAACTACAAGGAAAGGAGCAATATATTATAGAAAGAATTGTTGGAAACTATATTCAAAATATAAGCTTCGAAGCAAACTAACTAATAAAACGTGGACCTATTTTTTCGCGTTTCACCAACTAAAACTCACCCCCTGAGTAATGAAGAACCTAAGTCGTGTTCATCCCAAGTTCACCTACTTTCTTTATCTTTTCTTTGCTCTTATTCACTCATTTTCACTATACATGTTGAATTCCTCCACAAGTTATCATTGGCACAACCTTCAAGTCTCTTTGTCTTACGAAGCTTCACCAGCATGCCCTTGTTAGAGTCTCTTGCAATATAATTTCTAATTGAGGAACCCCGATTCTTGAACTTGTAAATTGGTTAACTTTTCAAAACCTTTATGTTTATACTCCCTTCGAACCAATTTAGTTGTCCCATTTACTTGGGCACGGTTATTAAGGGTGGTATGGGGTCTATTAAAAAGGTAATAGTTGGGGTATTGTAAGTAGTAAAAGTGGGGGTATTTTGGTCTTTACTTGTGTGAACATGGGGTTGAACATGGGGTATTTAGGTAAAAAAAATGACAAAAAAGGAAATGTAACAATTGATATGAATTTGCCAAATAAGGAAATGTGACAATTAAATTGGTTCGAAGGGAGTATTGTATATCATTTTCACCAATGTTGATGACGTGATACTTTTAATTTAACTTATTTGATAAATGTATGTCAAAATCAATTAAATGGGGAAAAACCCTACTGCTAATACGTTTAAAAAAAAGCCTGATTTGAAATTCAAGACTTCTATCAAAGAATTTACCTATGATGTTATTCAAAAGAAAGCCTAATCAAAAATCCAAACTGAAACAATTTTGGGAAGTGAATTTCATGAAAAAATCAAGCTTTTGCCAAACATTTACGTTTTACATGGGCAGGCATTCAAAGGATTCAACTAGGATTTCCAAACAAGTGAGCCCCACCAATATTTTTTCAACTAAATATTTGTTTTGTTATCTTCTAGTTCTAACATAACATAATAGACGTGTGTTTTCCGGTAGATTAACCAAAAAAAAAAGTTCTATGCTATGTAGTTGTTCTAAAATCTCTAATTTATCCAATGGTTCCCAATATCATGAAAGTGTCAAAACAAATTTAAAAGGCTACTTATTTCCATCAATAGCGCTACTTACTTCCATCAATAGCAGTGTGAGAAATACTAGAAGATTCATATAAATCAAGTTTTAACCCTTTTATCCGAACACTTATAATAGTCGACAACCCACCATGGATTCAAGTTTCATTAGTAATTCCATTCATAGAATCATTTTATTTTTATAATTGACCTCCTCCAATATAATGTTAAATTTTTTTAAATTATTACTGTAATTTCTCTTGTATGCCATTTTAGGAAGAAAAGAAGATGAGAGTTGAAAGGATTAGTCCTTTATAGTTGGACCTATGATTAAGCCTAAAAAAACAATTAGGGCTGAATAAATGAAATTTGAAAATCTATTCCTACTAAAAATAATATTTTTGAGGTGTATGATACTAAATTAGAATGCCATTATAATTGTAGAGAAATATCTAAACAATGTTCTAAGCCTCTGTCATTAAATCTTACACCAAAAAATTTGAGACAAGGCACAACCGCACAAGTTTATATTGTTTAGTTTCTTTAACAACGCTCTAAGCTTCTGTCAGTCAAAAGAAAAACGCTGCAACAAACTTTCAACCTTTACAAAGAATCAAGTAGCACAATATAGAATATGATCATAAAAATCCAATGCTTCAAAATCCATTTTCGGATTATTGATCTCAGGCTCTCTGCTCTCAGCCCAGGCAACAACATGAGTTAAGGAAATCATCAATTCATAACTCTAAGCAATCCATGTTTTACTAAAGCTCAAAAAAGTGTAGCATCACTATAAATCACAATTCATGGCCTATAGACTTCTAGGGAAGAAAGTTCCACAAGAATATAAAGGAACAAGCAAGCACTATAACAGGAGCTTAATTGAATGCATACAATAATTACACGATAAAAACTTTCATTCAACAATCAAAGCCAAACACAAACAGCAGACTACTACACAGCTGATCTCCGAAGTTGGAAGCCTCAAGTAACTAAACAATCTGCATTCTGCTAGATTTACTTACTGCTTCAGTAACTAACATATAATAGCTCCTGTATTCCCAACTTATCCAAACTCAGTCAAAAACTACATTATACTCAATATATAGCAATCATCCGAATTTCCAAATATACAATGACCGAATTAATGATGAGTGTAGGCACATACCACAATTCCATCGTATATTTGGCAGAAAGAACGACTCATCTCGTTTAACACAAGCAGGATGGTACGCCTTAGGGCAATCCCTAAGACAACAAAATTACAAATAAATCAAATAAAAACATTAGAAAATGATAGTAAGAAAAACCCCAAAACAACATAAACTAAGCTCACCGGTAGTCACAAAGCACGAGGTTTCCACCATCAAAGCAAATAAAGCAAACATCTTCATCTTCTTTTTCCTTCTTAATCTTCTTACTATTCACAGTCACCGGAGAAGAACAAGCAGCAGGAGACGAAACTCCTCCAGGATTCCTTGGAGGTCGCCCACGCTTTTTCCTACCTACAGCAGCAATTTCCGCCTTTGGAGCTTGGGGAGGAACTTCAACAATCTGAGAATCGGGAAGTATTTGAACAATTGGAGTCCGATCAATAATTCTCAAAGAAGGATTAGTCACTCCCTTGTCAACGGTAGTTAAAGCTTGAACCAAAATTCTAGTGAATCGTTCTTCCGCCATTAATGAAGGTCGAAATTGATAGGAAAGAGTGAGATCGAGCTGAATTATTCAGCAGATGAAAAACCCTAATCTAGGACGCCATGGAAATGAGAAAGATGAACTGCACATGGGATGGTACAGGAAGAGAGAGAATGGTGCGCGTTGTATTGGGTCGTTTTCGAGGTAGGAAGTTCAGAGTTCGACCAAAGTGGACAGAGAAAGGATTGATGACTCAACAAAAGTGAAAATCTTTTCATTTTTTACTCCGCCTACTTCCAAAATCATAATTATATCGGTAAATCCTCCCATGAAGGAAAATGTTCTTATCTGGTCTTGAACCTGCGTTCCACTTTCCCAAGTGCGTATCAGATTGAATCCTCCAACCACCTGTGCTCCATAGATTTTATGATATATGATTCTTTGCATTTTACTTTTAATCACAGTATTGAATTTTGGCCCATAACCAACCTTTACAAGCCCAGAATTTTTTTTTTAATAAAAAATTTTAAATTAGTGAAATCGCCATTTGAAATGGCGATTTACTTATCTTAATATTTTTTTTTAAATTATGGTTTGATTTAAAAGCGTCATTTCAGGTAGCGGTTTGTTAAAAGAACAATACAAAATCGTCACTTGATATAGCGGTTTGATATAAAGAATAAATTAAAAAAAATATTCTATGTACCGTCCTACGTGGACGGTATCATGGGAAATAAATTTCCCATTAGCGTAGAGTGGGAAATAATTTTTCAAAAAATATTATTGAGGGAAAAGATTCTACTTTACTACATGGTAAGTCTATCTATTGACAAATTTTATAGGGACTAAGGAGTAATTTATTAGCGAGTTTATAATTTTGTTTTTCTCAAAAATTACCTATAATAATTCAATCTATATATTATTTTTTTACAATAATTCTATCTATTTATTAACTAGGAATAATCTTAACTTACATGTTTAATTCAAAAAAACAAAAGAATTCTTAACTTTAAGAGGTATTTGTAGAGTAAACACTGTGACTAGATGACTTGTTATAGCATGTTTTATTTTTTAAAAAATATAAATTAAAATAAAATGTCCAAAAAAATATTACAAAAATATTCAAAAAAAAAAATTATGATTGTTTTTTTATCAAATAGAATTTTTTTATGTAAATTTTCAAAATTTTCTCTAATTTTGAATTAATTTTTAGAAAAAAGTGTCAAAAAGTACCTAATAAAAAAATTCAAAAAAGTACCTAATAAAAAAACTTTTTCACAAAAATACCTAACAAAAATTTTTCTTTTCAAAAGAGTACCAAGTAACGGCTCGGGTTAGGTTTTCTGTTATCTTTTTTGTCCATTTTTAAAAAGTACCTAACAAAATTTTTCTTTTCAAAAGAGTACCAAGAACACAACATATTTGTCCAATAAAATTTTGCTTTGGGGGTTTTTTTTTGTGACAAAATATAATAGTATTGTGTATGATTGGAAGGGTCTTAGGGTTAACACATTAAAAGAGGATGATGTTTTTGGTGTTATATATTACTAGATAGTGTCCATGCGACGCACGGCTTTATCAAATTTTTTGACATATTTTTGTAATATATTTATATTTTCGTATTTCACTATGAACAATTGTATATATTACGTACATTATATTATATTTTGCATTGTGCGCAATATAATTATATTTATACTTTTATTTTTTTATTTTGAATAAAAGAACAAATGGTTCTCACTTTAAGTACAATACGAAATTATGAATTTTTTAAATAAAAAATAACATATTAATTTTTCTAAAAAAAATACCTATTACATTAATTTATAAAAGTATTAAATATTATTACTATCAATAACACACTTTAAAATCAAATAAATACATAGAACTATGTAAAATACATAGCTAATTATCCGTAAATCCAAACTAAATTACATAATTAATGTACATAATAAAAGCTGGAAAATCATTTTAGTCTTCACTTTTTCCTTGATTTCTTCAACGTCTTTTGTACGACAACCGATAACGAACAACGTTCTCGCCACATCCGCATACGAATATTGAATCTCTCATTGACTTCAGATTATAAAAATAAAAACAATTTGCATTTAGTGTTTAAATTAGATTACTTAGCTAAAACAACAAAAAAAATCGATTTTAAAATGAAGCCATTTAAATCCAAATATTTATCCCAAAATAACACAGCAGGTGCAGAAATAAACCCAAAACAGAAGATGAAACAGGCGCCAAATGAAAATCAAAATCACCCAAATTGATCACTCAAACATACCCTAAGTAACAGGCGCCAAATCAAAATCAGAATTTGCAAAGGTATAGGCACCAAGATACACATTCCCAAATAGCAATATAAATTCAGAGAGGCAGCAAATTATCAACTCAATAAATACAAACTCATTTATTGCATCAAAACAGCAATTAATATGGTGAAGTATAATGAATTAGACCACCCAACTAGGAATGAAGCAATGCAAGAAATGTTAGTGGGGCTCACAAGTAAAGGGAAGCCCAAACATGGATTAATCGGGGCCATGGCATCAAAGTATAAAGTCAGCAAAAGGACAACTTCAAGGATATGGGGCAGAATTAAAGAGCAAAAAGCCAACAAAAATACTCCAATTACTGTAAACTCAAGAAGGAAAGGTAAGAAATCCAAAACTCCAATCCCCTTTGATGAAACTAAGTTCAAAGGTATTGAGAAGGCTAAAAAAAAAAGTCAAATTGCTGTTGCGAAGGCCATGAATGTTAGCCAAAGCACAGTTTATAGATGGAAGAAAAAAAACATCATAAGAAAGCACACTAACGCAATTAAACCATTATTGAGCGAACAAAACAAGATTGATAGGTTAATTTTTTGCCTAAGTAGTTGTTCAATTGATGATGATGGGAGAAATTTCACATTCAATGACATGTCTAATATGGTACACATTGATGAGAAGCTATTTTATCTTACACGAACACAACAAACATACTACCTCACCCCCGGAGAGGAGGAACCACATAGAGAGATACAATCCAAACGTTTCATGCCCAAGATCATGTTTATGTGTGCAGTGGCAAAACCTTTGTACTCTACTGAAGGTGAACTCATATTTGATGGAAAGATAGGCATATTTCCATTCACAAATGAGGTTCAAGCACAAAGAAGCTCAAAAAACAGAAAAAGGGGAGACATGGAGACAAAGCCAATCCAATCAATAACCAAAGATCACATGAGGGACATGATAGTAAACAAAATATTGCCTGCAATAAGAGCTAAATGGCCAGAAGGTGCAAGCAAAACCATTTACATACAACAAGACAATGCCAAACCACATATTTTGAAAGACGATATACAATTCAGAGAGGCAGCCAACATAGAGGGCTTTGAGTTCAAATTAATACAACAGCCCCCTAATTCTCCAGACATGAATGTCTTGGATTTAGGGTTTTTTAGGTTAATCCAAGCACTTCAACATCAAAAATCAGCATACAATTACACAGAAATTGTGAAGGCAGTCACCAATGCATTTGAAGCACTACAACCAAATACAATGAAGTTTGTATGGATTACTTTACAAGCATTTAAAGTTGAGGTACTTCAGAAGATGGGGGGGATAAACTATCATATTTCTCACATGAACAAAACAAAATTAGCAAGGGAGGGAAGACTCCCTGAGTATTTGAGCATTCAAAGGGACATCATCTACAATACCCTACGGTACTTAGACAAAAAAGTAACCAAAGAAACATTTGAGGTACTACTCTTCTACTTAGGAATAGAAGATCAGAGACATTTTCATGTATTCGAAGAAATTAACACAGGCACAACAGCGAATCAAGAACCAGCAGCTAATGAAGAACCAACAAATCAAGTCACACTAAGCCAACTCACAGAAGCAGTTGAAGAAGCAGGAGAAAGTCCAACAGAGGAATAAACAATGTAAAAAATCAGACAGGGGAAACAATGAACTTACATGAACATATCAAAGTTTTTTGGGAACATGAACAGCAAACATGAACAGCGAACATGAACAGAGTATAAGTTTTGGGATTTTTTGTAAATACTCACTTTTGGGACTTGCTTGTTCAAAGAAATGTTTAGAATGTAAACATCTAGTACATGTAAAGTTGTTTAAAACTAAACATTTTAATGAAAATCAAGAATGGATTATTTATGGCTTCATAATTGAATCAATTTTTTTTTTGTTTCTCTCAGAGAACAAAATGTTCTCATCACAGAGAACCCTAATCCTACAAAAGAGCCTCCATAATCTTGATAAGGATTAACCTCCAACACATGTTTGATGGCTTAAACCCTAAAAATCAAAGATTGGTGGCATTTTTAAGGTATTAGGGTTTTTTGGAAAGCTAAAAATCATAAACATACCCTCAAAAAATCATAGGGCAAACACTTGTTTTTTTAGGTCTCAAAATCATCACAGACGAAACAAACAACACAAAAACAAAAAAAAAATCATCATCAGTCAGAGAGATGCGAATCATACGAGAGAAGGGACCATGAACATCATCAAAATCAGGCTTCAAATCAGCATCATCAAGTGATTCTTCATTAGAAGAGGGAAAAAGGTTGTCAATAATCTCATCTTGTAGATCTAGTTGCAAATCAAACATAGCCTCAATTTCTTCATCATCTGAATTCAACTCTCTCCCCCAATTTGGATCCGTTTCTACTGTGATGGTAGGAGAATCAGGAACATATTGATAGTAGTCAAACCATGGGTTAGGAGGACCATGTAAAACGTCATGTTCAGGGGATTCTTCCCATGAAAGACACGATTTTGGAGATGCCATACATTAAACAAAACGCAGATCTAGGGTTAGGGTTAGAGGAGAGAGAGAGAGAGAGAGGGTTACAGAAGAAGAAGACGAAGTTGAAGGTTGAATGAGATGAAGAAGGAGTGACTGTAACTAGTGCCAAACAAGAAGAAGGAGTGACTGTAAAAAACCAGCAGGGAAGAAGATGAAGACCCACGAAGAAGAAGGCAGCAAATGAGATCTAGGGTTAGGGTTACAAGAGTGACTTTACCAAATAAGGAAAGTGGACAATTATGATGAATCGAAGGGAGTATTAGAATTAATCATTGCATTTAAGTAACCAAGAGTATAAATAACAAAAACAAATCCTAATAATAGTATATAGTGTTTTAACCATTTTAAAATATCCAATACACTAAATAATATTCATTTAATAAATGAAATCGAAAACATTTTATAAATAATTAAAATAAATGAAATAAAAATATATAGTTTTCTAATACATTAAATGTGATTTGACCCAAAAAGTAAAAAAAAAAATTAATAAGATAATAATAATATGCTCAAAATAAAGATAGAAAGTCAAAGATCATAATAAGGATGACATCATCATTTAAGTTTAGAGGGAAAATTTTTAATAAGGATGCGACATGTAAGCAATTTTGAAAAATGATGATGTAAGCCGTGTTTTGCTTTAGTAATAGTTAAGAATAGTTTAGAAACCCATGCAATGCATGGAGCTTTAAATATTTAAATATAAAGTATAAATTTATCATTATCAATTTTAAATTATTGTTATTAAGTATTCTTTTAATTAATATACAATATTCAATATAATTATAATATATCAATTACAATATATAAGTTCGCATATGATTCTATAAATAGTGTAAGCGAAGTACCTAGGTTATTAGTTTTTATAATTTTAAAGAAAAGTCTTGCCCAGCAAGGCAATTGTTTTTGTTCACAATGACAAATAGTTTAAATGTATCAAATATTTCATTCTTATTATAGGTGTCAATGAAGGTATTTTTTTCATTTGATAATAAATAGAAAATCTTGTCTATAATTTTAAGATTATGTAATTTTGTATAAATTATTATCGTTGATATCAATCATGATTATATTTTTGAAGTTATTATATATTTTTCAATCAATAAAGAATTAGTTGTCTTGTAAAAAGGGTATTATTTAAATGTTGACTTGATTTTTAAATTGAATTCATGTAGTTAATTTACTGTCTTTTATAAGCATTTGACATTTGGCATTTGCCATATCTCTTGAGGAGATAACATGTGGATTTAAATAGTTCTTTTAATAAGATTTATGATGATGTTGTGTTAGTATTGGATAATTATGAAGTGTTCTAGGTACTTTTTTGAAAAGTTTAATTTTATTAGATACTTTTTTAAAAATTGGCAAAAAAGATAACAGAAACTTAACCCCCAGCCGTTACTTTGTACTCTTTTGAAAAGAAAAATTTTTTATTAGGTATTTTTTTGAATTTTTTTATTTGGTACTTTTTTGAAAAAAAAAATTTAATACATACTTTTTGACACTTTTTCCTAATTTTTAATTTATTTTTTGGGTAAATTACCTACTATATCAGGTCATCGAGTTACCCAAGTTCACTCTAGGCAAATACCACTTAAAGTTAGAACTATTCATGGTTAATCAAGGATTATTATAGGAAAATCATAAAAATATTAAATTATTTTAGTAAATTTTTCCTTTTTTATTTTTTTTTATTAGTGGTTTCTTTTGTTTTTGTGGTTATTTACAGAAATTTCTAACCTTTGCTAAACAAACACTATCTTTGCCGATATTTTATTTTGTTTTGTCCTTTTTTCTTTGCAACATTTTTTGTTTGGGTAATATATTTTTTTCCATTTTACTAATTCTTGAACATAAATATGTTCTTATTTTCTTTCACTTTTAACCTTATCTACGCAATTTCATTGTCACTACGTTCTTAATTCTCGTGCAATTGTATTGTTATTTCATAGAGACAGAGTAAATAGTACTATATCTCAAAAAAAAAAAGAGTAAGTAGTACTAATATGTACTTCGATTCATAATTATGACTTTTTTATTTTTGATTTGTCAAATAGTAAAAAATGTGTTAGACAATTAACCTTCATGTAAGTTTGTTCAAGCAAAAATTAAAAAAAAAGTTAAGTAGTTTTTATTGGCTCTAGTTTTATTATTTTACACATTTGTTCTCCATCAATTAACTTTATTCACATTTTATATACCTAACAACTTAAAATCTGAATCAGCCGATATCCAAAAATAAATCGGCAAACACCTTCTTTATTTATCTTCCATCATTATACGCTAACATAAGCATAGCCGTACTATTAATAAGTTTTTACATAAATATATTAATGTTTTTTCTAACACATAAATAGTTATATAAAGTCAACCCATGTTTATAAAAAAACTTTAAAAAAAAATTAAGTAAATCAAATTATTATGTCAACCCTTTATCTTAAAGAGTCAAATTTATAGACAAAATAAAAGTATGAATTAGGTTAAAGCTAAGTTCAATTTTACATTGCAAAACATCCACAAATTCACAACATCCACAAGTTAATATTTTCAAAATTTGGTTCACTTAATTTTTAGCTTGCATCTATCACTATAATTCTTAGCGGAAATTTCTAATTATATTTTTTACTTCCTCGGGCACAAATATTAAGAAAATAAGGAGACCAACTAAAATATTAGACTCATCATTTCAAAAAAAATAAAAATAATAGACTCATGAGTCATGTGCAATATTAAGTGTTTTTAATAATACTTTCTCCAATTCATATCTATTGTCCCATTTGGTTGGACACGGATAATAAGATTACATGGGGTTCACAAAAAATATGGTAGTTTGGGTATTTTAATTGATTAAATTAATTGTAAAAGTGGTAGTTGGGGTATTGTAAGTTGGTAAAAATGAGGGTATTTTGGTCATTACTTGTGTGAACATGGGGTATTTAGGTAAAAAAAATCATGACTAAAAAATAGAAATGCGAATAGAAATGCGACATTTGAGGTGAATTTACCCAATAAAGAAATGAGACAATAGTTGTGAATTGGAGGGAACCACCTAACCTAAAATAGTAGATTCAAGTGCAATTTTGAGTACTTTTAATATTAAGAAAATGAAAGGACCACCTATAAATATGTCTTAAAATGAAAATGGGACAATTGAAGTGAGTTGCTTTAATAAGCAAATGAGAACTAAAAAGAATTTGAGGTAATATTTATTAGGAAAAATTGTCGGGAATAATCTCATCTATTGACAAACCGCTGTGAATAATCCGAACTATTGATTATTTATGAATAATCTCACCTTTCCAGTTTGTTTGCTCGTGGCATCCCCAACCGAAAATTAACCTGCTGTAGTAGGTCTTATAAATCCTTTGCAGGTCATCTTCTCCAACCTCCTTTTATAAACTCATTCTATTGATTTAATTTCCATGTCTTCTCCTCCAAAAAACCCCATTGTTCTTCATTTTTATTCTTCTTATTCTCCACTTTATTTCTTCTATTTTGTTCTTCTTCCTTCTTCCACTAATTCCAACTCCATAAAACAAGCTTTTTTTTTCTGAGTAAATGAACTCCAATTGTTTCGCAAGCCCTAGTAGAGCTTCAAATTGGAATAATGGCGTGAGATGTGAAGTTATGAAGAATGAAATTGTTGTTCTCAAGTCTGAAGTTATGAAGCAAGCTACCTTAGTTAAATCGTTTGCATGTGTTCTTATGTGTTCATGGTTGATTTGTATTGTAATTGGGATATTGTTGTATTGATATAGCAATGTAATATGAATGTTGAACTTCTATGAAATGAAACCTTTGTTTTGAGTACAAAGTCAATTGCATTTCTAATATAAACACTAAGCCAACAAAATACATAGTTCTTCTTGGCATTTACATAGTTAATTACATATACCATCAAGTAATGTGCACATAAGGTGAAGAACAAGAAGAACAAAAATGAAGAACAATGGGGTTTTTTTAGAGAAGATATGGAAATCAGTAGAATGGATTTATAAAAGAAGGTTGGAGAAGATGACCTGCAAAGGATACATAAGACCTGCTACAACATGTTAATTTTCGGTTGGGGGTGCCACGAGCAAACAAACTGGAAAGATGGGGTTATTCATAAATAATCAATAGTTCGGATTATTCACAGCGGTTTGTCAATAAATGAGATTATTCCCGATAATTTTTCCTATTTATTATTGCACCTTTTAAATTTATAATCAATGCTAGTTTAAAATGGGTTTTAAATGACGATTTTAATGCAGTAACTATATAAATCTTATAGAGTTGATAATTGATATTGATAAAAGTAAATCAGTATTTTTGATATAGATTGAGCTAAATCAATATATGTTAATCTACATATAGATATCTAATTATATGACTCATTTTCATTACCCAAAAAATTAGTGTTCTATAAAATGTAAATTTTGCAATCCAATAATATAATAGGCAAAAAGTGATCAACGTAATATTCATTTTGTAATATGATTTGATGTCATAACAATGTTTATAATAGGCAAAAAGTGATCAACGTAATATTCATTTTGTAATATGATTTGTTTTTATATATATATATTATAATATACTATATTAGTTACATATATATACATATATATATTATATATATATATATATATATATATATATATATATATATATATATATATATATATATATATATATTATATATATATATATATATATATATATATATATATATATATATATATATATATATTTAGGATCAAATGAGAAGGGTCTCAAAATGAGAAGGGTGAGAAGTAACTCGAAGCGTTCATTTTTAGATTAATGGACGATTTAATTTGTTTATTTTCTAAGTTGCACTGGTTCAATTTGCTTTTTAGTGTAGTATTAACCAATTTCTTTATCTTGAACAGTTATGAATAAAGGTTCTATGTTTTAAAAGATACTATGTTATGAATAAAGGTTACTATGATTATGTATGTTCTGCTTCTCTTAATCTTATACAGAACATCGTAACTTTTTAAAATAAACATAGTAACCTTTAATCATAACATAGTATCATTTTCTAAAAACATAGTAACCTTAAATCATAACATAAAATGAAGAAGAAGATCGACGAGAAAGATGATTTTCACCCGTTAGATTTTCATAAGATCAATGGCTATAAATCCTTCTCATCCTTTTCATTTTGAGATCCCCTCTCTCAATGGATCCCTCCCTATATATATATATATATATATATATATATATATATATATATATATATATATATATATATATATATATATATATATATATATATATATATATATATATATATATATATATATATATATATAATAACAATGTTATATATAAAGTTATGTTGATGTAATTTTTAGGTTGATGTAATATATTCTTGAATTATGTATTTAATAATTTATTCTTCTATGAATATGATATATTGGGTATCAACATGATATATTGGTTGATGATAAATAGTTTAAGATTAATTTTATTTGATTCATAAAGTACACAAAGGCAGTAGATAATGTGTAAGAAATATTATTTGATATATTATGTACTTGATGAATTAACAATATATTATTATGAAAATCATAAAATAAAGTCCTACTATCATATTTAAAATAATAACAAATAATAATAATAATAATAATAATAATAATAATGATAATAATAATTCCACGTGGTAACCTGAGATTTTGGGTTTTCCACGTGGTAATCAAAATTTTTAAAAAATCAACGCGGTAACCCTGAGGTTTTCCAAATTGTTTCACCGTGACCTTTTTGGACATAAAATATCAGCAAACGTTAATTTCGAAGCTTTAAGGCAACTATACATCAATTTACGAGACTCAACATTTCAGATTCCATCAGTTTTAACCTTTTTCCCAAAAACGTAAACCCTAATTTATACCATCTTTGAATTTGAAGGAAAAAATATATATAACTTAATTGAAAAATAAATAAGTAGAACCTTAGAATTCTTTTCTTCACTCCTAGCTCTACCTCAACATGGAGAAAGAGTGATGACATATCCTTGTCAAAATGTTGTCATAGTATTTGAAGAGAAAGGATAATAAATACATGATATATATCATTCTTACCAAGACCTAGATAGAGTACAACTAATTAACAAGGTGAGATAATTATTATTATTATTATTAATTAATGAATTATAATTAATCTCAAATTTAATTCAAATTAAATTCTTGAGCCAATCATCACCATCAATGAAATCTGTAGAAATGAACGGTTGAGCTTCTTCTTTTGTTAGCTCCTTTGCCCATGAAACCCTTCCTCCAAATTCTGCTCCTGGTCCTGTACACTTATATTGTCCATAAAATACAGTCCTACACGTAAACCACATAAAATTAGACTATAATATTTGCGATAATTAATTATTCTTATGTTAAATTTCTAGGAAATTAATTTTTTTATTTGATTGAACACTGATTATTGCAATTAACACGGGAATTTGGTGTTATCGAGAACCCTTGCGTTGGTTAGTCACTTACAAAGAAATTTGTCTATTATATGTAAATTTTCAATTTCTATCTAAATAGAGATTGCAACGGAATTTATACTATGTTTCAGCAACAAATTACGAGAGAAAAGAAAGGAAAGAAATGTTAGGCATGTAACATATATGCTGGGGCTTTAACAATAAAATTATGCTTTTGGTTGAGTTGGTTTCTTGACATGGTATTAGAAGTCAACGTGACAAGAGGTTGTGAGTTCGAATCTCAACCACCCCTCAATCAAAGTGGAATATTCAGTGTCAGGTATAGGGTCTGTCTCGCATCCACACTTATATAGCGCAAAGGACTCTCGTGTGAGGGCGCGTGTTAGAGTATATAACATATCTTGGGGCTTCAACCATAAATATACTAGTTCAATGAACTAACTCAACCAAAATTTTAAACTTATGGTTGAAAACCCCAAGATATGTTATATACTCTAACAAGGAAAGAAAAGGAAAAGAATAAGGGTACGGGTAGGAAGAGAGAGTGGAACGTGTTTGTTTTGAAAAAAATTAAGAGAAAATGAAGGAATATAATTGTTTTCTTTTTAATCTTTCTACTCTATGAGAGATTATATTTTTAATATTTTTATCCATGTTTTCTCTCCAAAGTTATTCCCTCCTTATTTGTTATTCAAACAAGGGACTCTATATCCTTTTAAATCCAAAAATTTCTAATCAATTTTCGTGATTAATAAATTACTATAAAAAGACAAAAAGAATAATATTAATATAATAAATAAAATCAAAAAAGATAAATTGAAATAACAAAACCCCTATTAAATTCTACCACATATGGGTGATTTATTAACCTTATATTTAATCGTTAATACTAAGACTTCTCTTTTAAATCCCTCTTCTTCCTTTCCCTCTATTTTTCTTTTTCTGAACACAGTTTTAGCGACAACAAAACACAAAAAATGTCAAGGAACCAACTCAATCAAAAACTTAAGTTGATGGTTTAGGCTAGAAGAGTGGATGCGACACAGGCCCTTCTCATACCTGACGCTGAATATTCCACTTTAAATGAGAGGTGGTTGATGAGATTCGAACCCCTAATCTCTTGTCACACTGACTTCTAATATCATGTCAAAGAACCAACTCAATCAAAAGTTTAAGTTGATGGTTGAGAACCCACGATATATTATAAACAAACAAAAAGATAGAAAAAGTGAGAGAAAGAAGCAATACATGTCTCTATTTTTGTCACCCCAATCATACCATCCACCAGGAGCAATAATCTTGTCCATATAAGTGTAGGCAAAAACAACCCTAGAGAAGGAACCCCAAGCCCTTCCAAGATAAAGAGCACCCGATCCAGAAACCTTACAATGAAAAAAAGAAAACCCAGTTTCTTCTAGAAAGCTCTCTCTTTTCTGGGCAGTAACTGCTCCGTAATTGTTGGACACTGCATGTAAATAACAGCTATCATAGAGAGAACGACCATTTCCGAATACAAAATCTACAGATCCTTGTATGTAACATTCCTTAAAGTAATGTCGTCCTATGTGGTCGTATAATGTGTCCTGTGTTCCCATGAATTTGCACCCTATAAATGCTGCTTTGTCTGCTGATATTCTTAGTGCTACCGCTTGCTTCCCTATTGCTCCTGTTGCTGGTAATGGTGCTGAGTTCTGTTATAGATTGATGAAGAAGTATATTAATTAGTAGAGGAATTTGTGGAGCAAATTGTATACTACAAGAATTTTTGGAACAATTATATGTTATTGTGTACCTCGTCTTATGTTCGCTCCACTTTCTATTTTGGGAAATTCAATGTGGGTTTTCGACTATTTTGGGAAATTCAATGTGGGTTTTCGACTTTTTTAATTTGTAGATAAATGTTTTTTTATTTAGTATGGTGATTATGAGTTCATAATTTTTCATGTGGCAGACAAAATGTAACACTTTGACTCTTCGGACCGCCGGTGAGTACTCATGGAGACTGTAGGCTGGCCTCACAGACCAACACAAGTATTTCTAGCGCACTTTGGCTTCAATCGGGTGCACCCAGGAAGATTTTCCTGGAGGTTATCCATCCCAAGATTACTCCCCAGTACTTAGCAAATGGGCTCCCATGAAAAGAATATACCATGAAAAGAAGATGCATCTTGTTGATATGAGTAGTTTATTAATCTTTTTTAAATCTCAATACAGGGTATCACACAAAATGTTAAGTTTTTTATTAAATAAATTTTTTTTATTTTTATGAAAAAGTCGTTATGATCACTAATGGAAAAACCTCAAATGCTGCGGTTTTTAGGCCACTAAATGTTGCAGTTTTAAACCCAAGCATAAGTGGTGAGAACAAATAGCATTTATTAAATGCTGTGGTTTAAAAACGCAGCATACAAAAAACATATATGCTACGGTTTATGGATAAAATGAAAACCGCAGTATATAATCCAATGTGCAAATGAAAACCGCAGTATATAATCCAATGTGCAAAAATTTTATAACTTATTTGCTGCGGTCAATAAGAAAAACACTACATTTGTTAAACTTTTTTAATAGTTCATTTTTGCTATTTTTGAGCTGCGTCTGGATAAAAATGCAACAAATGACTTGCAGCAAATATATTTTTTTTCACTAGTGAATAATAATAATAACGTACATTTAATAAAACTTTAACATTTTGCTGGCCAAGTGGAAAAATTTAAAACTTATGTTCTCCACACTGATAAAAAAAAACGTTTATAGTAATCATGTAGAAAAGGCAAAATTCAAGTCAACATGTGAATTTTCCTTTTTTGTTCCCCTAAGAGCACTCTCAATGGTGACGAACAAATTTTTCTCATCAATCTCTCTCTAACACTTTCCCTCTCATCCACATCAGATTTTTTGTGTGGAAATTTTTGCTATTGAGGTTTATCCCATTCATGAGGAAAAAAGTTTCCTCACTACTCTCTCGTACTTTATATTTTATCCCACCTTATTTTCTTTATCTACCCTAAAATTTTATTAAGACAAAAAAAAATTTCTTTTTATTATAAAGATATAGTATTAAGACCAAAAAAAATAAAAATAAAAAGATCAAACACATTAAACCACTTGAATACTAATTTTATGAAATTAGAGAGAAGAGAATTTTTGAAGTGTGTCAAAAAATAGTAAAATGGGTGTCTATTTATAGAGAATTTTTTTTATGAATGTTGGTATATTTTATTTTTTTTAAATATCTTTAAAAATTAGAAATTATGTGTAAAAAATGAAAATGGGGTGTATTTATTTATATTGGTGGTGGAGCCCACCACGAGAAACCAAAAAAATTCCCTCCCATTGAATTTTTTTTAGAACATTTGAGAATTTTTTTTTGAATATTCACTAATAGAATGCTTTTTTACCAAAGAAATTTCTCACTCAAAGAGAAAAACTTCATCAATGTGATAGCTCTAAGTTTACTACATTTTTTATGAAATGATCTCCGCTTTAATTAATTTATGTCATCCACACAATTATCTTGTCTCGTTCATACAATTTAAATTTATATCTTGTTCTCAATAATGAAACTACACCTTAATCTTTGTGTCATAACCTTTGGTAAGAAAAATAATAACAAATATGATATTATGAAACTATTCCGGTGAATATAGTCTAAATATATGACTCTCTCACTATGTATATACACATATGTATGATCATAGATGTGGAAAAAAATATAAGAATTACAATTATTAAAAATTAATAAAGTTAATTATAAAAAATTTGTGGAGAACATAAATGTTGTTAAAATATTAAAATAAAGATAAATATGGTTAATTTTGTCTAAAATGTATACTTAAAAAGAATTTTTGTGTGAAAAACAATGGCAATTCAAATTGGTAAATGAAACAATTTTAGAAAGATTGAAAAAAATAAGCTTATTATCAAAAAAAATTCCTAAAATAAGTTTCGGAATATTTTAATTTCTAAAATAAGCGTTTTCGTGTTCGAGCCTAGATATGTTCGTTATTACTAACAACGAAAAAAGAAACTGGTAAAAAAAGTTAAAATCCTTTGTTAGCGGTTAGCCTGTTACTAACGGATAACAAAAAGTAAATTGAACAAACATGTTTTATTTTTTTTTATCTTCCAACGGCATGATATTGTTTCCCTTTTGTTCGCCGTTAATAACAACAATCAAATAATTTTGACTTTTTTTACTTCAATTTAGCTTGGAGACCCTAATTTTGGAAATTCAAATTTTCTAAAAATTAGTTTGGATATTTTTTTTATAATAATCTTTTTTTTTCAATATTTTCACAATTTTAAGGACCAAAATCGACAATTCAACCTCAACTCCTCAAGAAACACCTATTTTCATCAATGGCGGATTATACTCGGGCCTGAGGCGGGGGCCCTCATTGCCCAAACATATACTCCCTCCGAATCATTTTAGATGTCCTATTTGGGTTTTCACGGTTATTAAGGGTGGTGTGGGTTCCATTAAAAAGGTGATAATTGGGTATTTTAATTGATTAAATTAATTGTAAAGGGGTGATTAGGTATTGAGAGTAGTAAAAGTAGGGGTATTTAGGTAAAAAAAAGACAAAAAAGAAAATGAAACAATTGATATGAATTTGCCGAATAAGAAAATGAGACAACTAAAAAGATTCGGAGGGAGTATTATGTCTTATGAGGTTTTGTTAGAGTATAAAAAAACTGACCTTAAAAGTGATATTTTTGGCAACGAAATAGGGAGAGTTGACAGCAAAAGTGGCAGAGCCAAAAGTCCCAAATGGTTTTCCATCTTCCCCTAATCTATCAGCTGTGTCATCCCACTCAATTATCGTCTTATCTGCTCCTGCTCCTTTTACTTTTATATACGCCAATGTCATTGGAACCTTCACTTTTTCCCTGTTATATCAAATATATTCAAACTTTAATTCTCAAACCAAAGTTACAATTAACTAATCTCAAAAAAAAAGTGTTACAACTGTTTTATTTTATATCGATAAATTAAAGATAATGTGCACATGACGATTTTGGGATGATATGTTCTTGGTTTATAAAGTTTGTGCATCTCATAATTCACCGATATATGCTGGCGTTGACAATACGTTTGACTCAATTTAACAGAAGGTTTTCTAACAAGAAACTTGTTAAGAAACCAACACAACCAAAAACTTAAGTTAATGATTGAAATGTTCAACTTTAAATCTCGTAATCTTATTGTTACATTAGCTCTGATACCATATCGAGGATTCAAATAAACAAAAAATTTAAGCTAATGGTTAAAGCCTCATAATTAAACCTGTGCAATACGCTGGATACGGGTTGGGTCGGGCTCAACTTAAAATGGGTCGGATCAGGCCGGATCTTGAAAAACAAGAAATGGGCTTTAAATGGGCGAGGCTTGATGGCCCACCCCGACCCGGCCCAACCCATTTATCTTAAATCTTTAAATTTTCTTACATGTAATAATAATTATTTGGAAAAAAATCAAATTCAATACTCTTTAAAGCAGTAATTCCATAGTTGTGCTAAGGAAATCAAAATGAAGAAATGACAAAAATCTTTGAAACTAGAATGATTACTATAACAAATTGTGGCACAAAAATCTTTCAAATCCAAAACTATTTAAGGGCAGTAAAAACGAGTATTGATAATAATACTTATATGAAAATGATTACTATAACAAATTGTGGATGAACCTTTCATGTATATATACTGTAAAAACGAAAATGCTACATTATTGGTAAAATACTAGAAAAAAAATATATAAGAAGGCCGTTTAGGACCCGGTAAAAGCCCGTTTTAAGCCCGCTCCGTATATAGTAGAAGTTGACCCTTTAAAAGTTCGGCCCATTTAAAGCCCGACCCGTTAAAATCCCGTCTAATTAAGGGTCGGGCCCGGAGGCCCGATAGGCCCCCCGGCCCATTGCACACCTCTACTCATAATATGTTATATACTCTAATAGAACTAACCTGTAAGTCCCAGGACCAATACAAATGACAATGCGACATGAATTATCAATGGGGATTGAATCAATAGCCTTTTGCACACTAGTAAAGTAGTTTGAGGATGATGATTTTTTGTGATTTCTCACTCTTAATTTGAGAATTTTACTATGCTTCATCTTCAAATGAGTCTTTTCTTTTTGTTTCTCTAAATAAAGTTTCTTCCTATGCTTTTTGAATGAGTTTGCTCTAATGTGGTTAACCCAATGAAAGAATTCACTTTCCACAACTTTCAAGGTCACGCTCGATACATTATTCACATTGTTAGCATTAACCATGAAAGAATAAGTGTCAATACAATGGAAAAATGAAGCTAGTAGTAGTAGTAATTTGATTACCATACTCAACAAAGTTTTTTTAGGGTCCTAAAAAAATGTGGGGTACTTAACTAGCATATAAGGGATATAGAAGAGGAAATTCAAGGGTATGTTTGAAGGAAAACTACCCTTATATAAAGTACTCCCTTTGTTCTAGTTACTTGGGTCTATCAGATTGGACTGGGTTCGAGTTCAAGTCCGAAATCCTTTGAATTAAACGTAATATATATAGTTATTGAATTGAAAAATCAAAACTCTGACCTGATCGATCTAAAATAAATTAGGTCGATTTGATTTGAGCCTACTTAACTTGTTTAGAGTTTTTTGTTTTCATTTTACGGTTTTTAACTTTGACCAGTGCAATTTATTTTTAAGGCCTCAATTTTTACATAGGAAAATATTACTTGAATTAAGTTCAGTATCCACTTATTGATTCAACTCAGAATAAAATTGTTTAATTAAACAACTTATACATGTTTTGTTTCAAGTTTAAATTTTAAACCGGACCTAATCCATTTAATAAATAGATCGGGTCGAGTCAACCCATTTAATTTATTGTGTCAAACCCACTTATTTCAGGTTAGATTCAAGTCGAGTTAGCAGGTCGCATAAGCTTTTGTCTGACCTATCAACCCTATTATGCTCATTTTAAAATCTTATTAATGTTTATCGTTCCTCGTATATTTTCAATTAACTTCTTTTTAATATTTTTATGTTGATTATGTTCCACACAAACTTTATTTAATTAACATTTTTATAAATAATTATTATCCCATTCACTTACTTTATTTCAATATTTTTAATAGTTATGGTCTATACTTTTGCTTCATTAAATTCATTATTCAAATAAATTAATATATCTAGCGACTAATAAATTTTAATTTTCTTAATTTCTGTAAGGATCATTTATTATAAAAACAAATATGTAGGAATAATGTTGAGCCAAGAAAAGATAGTTGTATTGTATGGACATTGATTCAGGACTACACCTATTGACTTTCACTGATTTGATGACTGTTTTGTTTTATATCGAGAAATTTAATTACTGTTTAGCGTTTCCTGTTTGTATTATATATTAGGTGAAATTTTGTGGCTCTTTTATTTTTGGAAAAATTGCATCTAAAAGGCTAACCTTTTCCAAAAAAGGGTTAACCTTTTTTTTTGAAATTTTGGCTCTTTTATTTTTGCAACTAAAGAGTTACCAGGTTAATTAACTTTTGGACTAGGTTCCACTTCCACAAAGCGACCTATTCTTACCTCCAAACAGCACCATTCAATAAGAAGATAAAAGCTTCATTTCACTAAAATCTTCATTCAATCCAGCAAAAACCGACCCATTACAAAGTTTCAAAAACCGACCCATTACATTACAACAAAATACTACGCAAATAAAGCAATTCAAACCGACCCATTACATTTTCATTACAAGATAGTTCATTATGTAAACTAAGATGCTTACTTTGGATGTGGATGTCCTACCACCTCTGCCCCGTGCTTGTCCGGTTCTTCCCCCTCTGGACCCTACACCACTATGGATTGACCTTCCATTTCTACCTATTCGTGTTGGTTGAGCTCCTCTTTCTTGTACATTCTTGTACATCATCAAGGCCTACTTCATAATCCTCATCTTCTGAACTACTATTACCAGATGCAATCCCCTCTACGGATTTATCCCTCGTATCCAAATGAATTTCAGGCTCAAGAGGGTGGTCAACATTAGTGTGAGGAAACAATGCACCTTTGCTCCTAGGACTTCTCCTCAATGGTACATTAGTACTCCTTCTAGGGGTTAACTTTTTGGGTTGGGCCTTTGGAGTTGGATATTTATGAAGCACATAGACATTCACTGTCCTCAATTGCATTAGTGCACCATGTAACTCACGAACAACATTTTCCCCATCTATCTTCCTTAAACCATCTTTTAAAGTAGAACCTGGAAGCAAGTATAACAACCCTTCTATACCTCTATCTCCATCACACTTATCAGCTAAAGTCATCAAGTAATCCATGGACAAAGCATTTGGATCTACCTCCATTACTTTACCAAAACCTCCTACATAACTAATACTACCCCGTTTCTCTTCCATAAATGGAAAAAATTTTCCCCAAGTCTCCATTAATGTCGCCATTTTGGGGAAGAAGAACACCATTTTCGTGCTTTTTTGTGAGTTAGGGAAGAAGAAGAAGGATTTTGGGAAGAAGAAGAAGGATTGGGGACCGAAAATGAGAAGAATTGGGGAACGAAAATGGCGAAAAAAAGCTGGATTTTTGTTAACCCTTTATTTGCAGATAGGCAAAAGGTTAGCCTTTTAGATGCAATTTTTCCTTTATTTTTTGTAACGTTGAAGATTTTTGTTTTTTTGGATGTTTGGTATTGCAAAAACTGCATGTCTTCCAAAAGGTCCAAACATGTGTGTCCCACAATCTTTTATATCTATTTAATTAAAAATTTAAATTGATGGTTAAATACTCTGTTACAGTCCTTTTGGACTTGAAACATAGATGCAACACAAGTTTTCTAATACTTGGTGTTAATGATTCCATTTGAATAGAGCGTAAATGAAAAATATTGTGAGTTGGGATTCTATACTGTATTGTCAGAGTGTATATAGTAATTTTTTGGGCTTCAAACCATTAACTTATGCTTTTGGTAGAGTTGTTCACTTGACATGGTATCAGAAGCCAATGTAATGGTAAGTTGCAGGATTGATTCCGCTCACCCTCATAATTATAATTTCAAGTGGAAATTTAGGTCATGTATGACATGTACTGCATCCACACCTCAAGGTGAAATGACTCTTATGTGAAGAGATGTGCTAGAGTATAAAAACTTAACCTATTTAACTTATATTTTTGTCAAAACTCCCGTTAACATATGTAGCATATATTATTAAGGCCTCAATATATGTTACACTCTGTCATATATTATTGTAAATAAATGTTAGTTAATTGAATGACATTAAGCTTTTTTTTTTCTTTTCTATACTTGATTGATTGATTATGGGATTATCATTGGTACATCTCTATTTAGCTTTAGCCTCATGTTCTCCCTACAAATTTTAGTTACTCTTCCGCGAGGGGCAATTCGCTCAGGCCCATAACTTTTTAAAAATATTCAAACATACTAATTTTTAAGACTTAAAATGACGATTAAATGCAATTTTAAGACTTAAAAAGTCAATTTAAAGTTTTTAATATTAACTTTAATGTTTGAGTTTAAAGTTGAAATGAGAATTTTTAATGTCCTACAATTGGTCTTTTAAGTCTTAAAAATGGTTTCTTAAGTATGGTTTCTGAAAAATGGTTTCTTAAAAATGGTTTCTTAAGTATTGAAATTGACCTTTTAAGTCTTAAAACTATCAAATTGCATGACTTAAAATGTCAATTTTAAATCTTTGAAATTGGTCTTTTAAGTCTTTAAATTGATCTTTTAACTCTTGAAATTGACATTTTAATTTGTGAAATTAGTAAAAAGTTATATACAATTGGACCGGCCCAATAAGACACATCTCACCAAGTTTTTGTGTACAAATTTTATCTACAAACTCATCTTTTTCTTTTCATCCCCGGCCCATATAATATGTTTCTTTCAAACTTGTTTTTTTTTCCGCTATAAATTAACAACAAGTCTCCTGAAAGACCGTATTTTTGAGAGACGACTTTCAGACCCAGTTTATTAGAGTTTAATTCTTACTCTTATTCTATATTTTTCTTTATGGGCCATCCAATTAAAGTTGGTCTGTCACAGAAACCGTCTCTCACAAAAATTTGTGAATTAACAAAGCAAATCGTACCTGTAGCAAAATTATATACCGAAAGAGTAAGTGAGTAACCCATATATACTAAGAAATAAGGTGTAAGATCCAATAATACATCATGAATTTTACACATGTATATCATGAACAAAATTGAGTTGCAGGCATATATAATTACAAAAATTAGACTAGTGTCATTTACTTAGACTTTTACCTCAAAAGTGGAAAAGTAGTTACATTCTTATTGATTTTAACTTCATCTTTTGATCAAACATTGGTAGAATTTCTACTATGATTTTAATTATCGCTTAAACTTTTGATTGAGTTAGTATAATAATAATAGAGTCAACGTGATATGAGGTTATAAGTTCAAATTTCATCCGCTCCTTAACATTTTAAGTAGAATACTTAGCACTATGAAATATGATTTGTTGTATCCACACTAATAACCCAAATGACTCTCGTGTGAGGGTGCGTTATAGGTTACATAACATAATCTCGTGTTTCAGCTTTAAACTTTTGGTTGAGTTAGTTCCTAATTTCGTTGCAAGTTCATAAGATTCAGGCATTTGATCAGCTAAGATAATTACCTAAATTATATGTAGGTATAATTCTTGTCCAACTTGTTTTGTGTTTTGCAGGTACTTTCTCTCCTGTTACCTTGGTGCTACTCATCTCTCCTTTTGTAGGGCTCAATTTTTACACGAGGTTTATAGTGATTGCGCGCATTCTTCCTGCGCGCCCTCTCCCTCGAGAGGGTACGAATATGATATGTTCGCTACTAACTTTATACGGTTTACTAGACTGATGACCATAACATACTAAGGGTACAAATAAATGCATTGATTCAGAAGAGACATATAACGGTATAAAACGGTTGTATTCTATGGTTAGACTCCCCCAATGCAATGTAGGTACATTGTCTTTTTGTTATAAAACCAACATGTGATATTCTTTTTGGGTATATGTGGTTCTTGCGCCCCCACTACTTCTGATTATGTTATCATATGCTATCTTATAGTTTTACAATACAGCTAAGCAAAATGTATGGCAACCCTCTAAATCTTTGTTTTTTTGAAGTTATTCACCAGAGATTAGGATTTTATTAGGCAGAGATTAGCGAAATTTTAAATAATAACCTAACACACCCAATGACATGATCAGCAACATAACAATAACTCGAATTATATGAGTAATAATCGAATACGCTCTCTTCAAAGACCACTAATTTAGGACTTTTATTGTAGTCCATCTAATTAGTCCACGTGTATCAAATTGTTCTAAAAGTACCAACACTAACTATCAAACAACTGGTCTTATTGCACATATTGACAACTCTACCATCAATCTTTTTATAGGTCGAGAAGAAACTTGAGCTTAGAGACTCATATGGATTATATATGGTATGAACATCACGAATTCAATATACAACCTTCACCACCCCTTTTGCTCATCAGAATTAACAAGAACACCAATTTCTTCTTCCTCAATAAACAAGCCTCGACGAAACTAATAACTCCTTTGGACTTGTTATCGTCTAGGTTGTTTGTTTTTCAACTTTCGACAATCCTTCTAAAGATGTCTCTTGTTCTTACGATAACTGCACTCTATACCTCTCTTGCCTTTACTAGACTCTATGACGAACAAAAAACATTGGAATCGTTGGACAACCATTATAACAAAATTTGCTTTTGGTGGGATATATTTAGCGGCATTTAATTTAAGTGTCGATATTTCAAATCTCTAATAGTATATATAGAGAATCTAATGACCTTTATTAGACCCTTTAGCAGCATAATAAAAAATCACACTAAAATTTTTTGCGACATAGGATCTGGTGACATTTCTCACAAACGCCACTATAGACTATAGTAACAATTACATATGCCACTAAAGACCAAATAAAGTGTCGCTAAATCACTTTATAATGAAACTTAAAATAAAAACCAATAATTATTACACTAAAAATATGAATCGATGACCTTTTTTTAATGCCACAATATGCAATGTCGTAAAAAGTTAAATTTGTTGTAGTGAACTTAATTGCGCGAATTAAGAACCAATAGATTCATTTTGAGTTAAAGCCTTTCTAACATCTTCATTACGTGTCTCTGCCATAAAATAAATTTTGTCTAAAATGTTGGTAGGGGATCTAGTCCTCAATAAAAACATCAATATTTTTCAAATCTAAAACAATATATCAAAAGTCATCTATGTAGTTTTACAGGTTTAACTCATTTTTTGCATCCAGAGATTATGCAAGCGACTTTTTAAATAGAAAATGATTGGTGACACTCTTGACTATGTAAGCTCCCAGATTCAAAGCTGTAAGTTTTAAAAGTAAAAATTCCAAATAAAATTAGAGAAACAATCACCCTAAAGGCTATGTCTATGAAACCTTTTTAAGAAAATAAAAGCAATAAACAATAACATATAGAGCTACTCTTATTGGTGACTATCTCTCGGTGAGACAATCTCAATAAGAACTTCATGATCATGTTCTAATGTCTCACACAAAGTCAAGGTCCGAGGGGACAGATCATACACGTACCTTCTCGGAAGAAAGGGCAGGAGCAATGCACGCAATCAAGGAAATCCTCAGGTAATGAAATCCCTACAAAAAGAAAGATATTACTCCACTAATGATTTGTATTATTGGGCTATTTAGTCCATGTATGAGATGTGTCTCACGATGAGACCATCTCATACTCCTTCTGTTCCTTTGAATTAACATCCTTTTTTCATTTTAATTGTCGCACTTTATACCCTTTTCTTATTTGACAGTGGTCTCAATTTCTTTCTTTTTAATCTTAATCACAAACTTATTTCTCTTTTCATTATTATAACCAATTCTTTTTACTATTCACTTATATATCATCTTATTCTTCAACTTACTTCTTTTTCACTTTTTTAAAGCTAAAGAATAATATTAATTCATAGAGACAAAAAAATTATAAAATTAGGAACCAACTAAAGTTTAGAAATATCAGATTTTCAAGTTGAATAAAAAGTTTACCGATTTACCAGGTCCAAAAATAGCAACCGAAATAAATTGAACCAAAATAGTTATGCACATCCCACAATACTTTATTATAACTCTGTGAAGGATGATAAATTTAAGCTTGTATACAAGACAATTCATTAATAAATAGAAGAATTGACTGAACGCAAATTTAATGAAATTTCATTCTAAAACTATTTCCATCTAAAACTAATTGGTTTTAGAATAAAATTTTATCGGACTTGTGTGCAGTTAACTCCCCTTGTGAGAGTCTTGTTATGTATAATCCTAATGACAAGTCTATTATTGTATAAGTTTTTGCCTATAATATATAGCATGCAAAAAAAATTCATATTTTTTTTATTAAACTAGAAGAGTGGAGTAGAAAGCATTTTTATATAAAAATTAAAATTAAAGTTCCGTTGCCGGGACTTGAACCCGGGTCTCTCGGGTGAGAGCCGAGTATCCTAACCAACTAGACTACAACGGATTGTTGAACAATGTAGTAAATTTAATATTAAATTATAAAAAAAATAAATTCTTTCATTTTTAGCTCACTAGTTACTACTCCTATCTGATGTGGACTTGCGCAGTTGCTCGCAACTTTAGCCGAAACAAGGTTGAAGAAGAAGATATAAAACTTTTCAATTCTGAACGTTTCATATCTTGCAATCTATATTACAATTCAATTTATTTGAGCATCAGGTTCCCAATTTTCTCTCCTTTATTTGTGCTTTACTACATATACAATTGTTTTTCAGTTATGTAATTACCTTCAATTTTCCTGAACCTCGTCACTTTTTTTTTCAATGTTTTTCTGCGAATTTGTTATTCTTTTGAATGTATTATTCATGATAATATAATCTGAATTGTCCTTTTTTTGAGGGGTGATATTAATCTTTATAATTGGGGTTTTTTTTGCTAATGCATATTACTTGTTCGATGAAATGCCTCACTGAAAGATCTTTGCCTTTTGATGCTATTATTAATATTCTGTTGTTATTTCGAATTTAATCAACTGGGCTATATGATTATGCAGGTTCTTTATTAAACTAGAATTTTATCAGAGTGACGATAGATTTTGGGTTTCGATATCTGGGTGTTGTACATTTTCGTAAAAAATGTCTGTTTCGGGTTTAGCTTGTAGTTCGGCAGGCTATTGTATTCACTTGCCAGTTCGATCTCCGAGAGCTTTAAATGGGAGATACTGTACCCTTCCCAAGATTAGAATATCGGAGAGATTGCTTGGACTTGAAGGGTACTGCTAATTTATGCTACAACTTAATCTGTTGAATTGTTAGACTCTGCAATGGACTGTGTTTAATACACTCTTTACTTTGCAGGACTTGCTTCGCTCACCTTAAGAGTAGATATTACCGTCCGCGGACTAACTTGATCAAGTGTGCTATGGATGCTTCATTTGGTGATGTTATGAATAACCAATCTGGTAATATTTTGAACTTTTTCGTTGTCTTGATTCTTGACGGGTGAATAATTCAATTTCTTGACTTTGAACTTGTCTATTGTTGATGACATCGAATTTACATCCCTATTTGTTATTTTGAAATACAATGTTTTTTATATGGCATTGGTTTGAAATTGACCTCTTTGGCTCTTTCTCTTTTCGCCCATCGCCAAGGTATGTCTTGGACCTGTTGTAAGTTGTATTTAGTGTGGCGACTGGTGTTAGCATTTTTTTAGTTGAACTACAAAAGATTCGTGTATATAGTACGATATTGAGCTAGTAGCTTGAGATAATATCCTATATGAATCATAGAGTCTTGGGAGATCATAAGGTTTAGATAATGAATTGCTATGATCATTCTACAAGGAGGTGCATAAAGACTAAGAGATTATGGAGCAATTTCTATTATTTTTTTTGGCAATTAAGTGGAATATATAAAAAAATCTTTTACAACCTAGGCTATGAAAAGAACACTTCCCTAAAAACATAAGGGAAGCAACACCAAACTATAAAGCCAAACAATCAACAAACAAACCACGCAAAACAAACAGGCAATTTCTATTAATTTAATTATTCAATAGCTTTACATAGATTTTAATTGTAAATGTGGAAAAGACCATGAACAAGTTTCAACTTTGGACTCAATCTTTTGTTGATAGTTTCACTTAAGAATTGAAAATTCAGTTTGAGAGCTTTTTGACAAGTAGTTATACATGCATTTGGTAGACGTGTCAAAAACTTTACTTTTGGAAGCTAAGTTGTTGTGCCCCCTTACCATCTGACCTATTTTTCACTGCCCTTTTGTCTCTCGACTTGAGGTACAAGCTTGACTATTGGCTTGCACTCGAATGTAATACGTTAGCATGAAGACTCGTGTTGTTGTCTAAAATGGCTCCTTACAGATAACTCGATGCATAGCAGTTGTCTTGTCTGCCAACATTGCTCTGTGGTGACTGGTGACCTGTGAACTCTCTAATTTAGTTTCACAATAACGCAATATAAGCTTTAGTTTGGTGATATCAGTGGTTGTGTTCAGTCCTAAGGAAGGTTTATTTTGTAAATTGTGCATCTAGGCGAATTGTTCTGCACTTGGGAGTTGGAATGATATAGTAAGATTTTATGATTGGGTGTGACGATCTTGAGAAAATTATTTTTCAGTAAGGTTTTGTAGAAAGAAAACATTGTGAGGCAAAAGGATGCAATTTTGGTTGGAGTCAAGCTAACAATTTATTATTGAATAATACTTGTATTTACATGTTTGTAAGAAAAAAAGTATAACAAAATGGTATATGTACACAAATGAAAACAATCATAAAAATATTTAATTGCAAAGATATGGTAAACATTGTATATTTATAGTACAACAAATCAAAATCCCATATGGAAAAATGACGTCAGAAGCATAGTGCAAAGATATGGTAAATATTCATGTCGCGGTGAACTCAAAAAACTTTACGATGCGGTCGTGATACGATGATATGGCCTTGCTTAATTTTGCGTGTAACATACATTGTGATACGGTAACGAAAGTGATGCAGTTATCGTGACACTTAATATTGGTTAAAAGCATGAGCTAACCCTCGAAATGGCCCAAAACATGTTTCTCTACACCTTTATAATACGAAAAGCATCGCTTTGGTGTTTTTTAAAACCTTTACAACGTAACATGGTTGATACGATTCGACACGACTTTGTTTTTGCACTATGATAGGTAGTATTGGGTATGTTTAATTTAAGGAAATGGTATAGCTTTTATTGTTAAAGAGTGTGATAAAGGTCTTACTATTATAAGGAACACCGCCAAGCGTTACTTTTAAAAAGAACACTACCAAATGGATATAAAAAATTCACATCAAAAATGGTCGCTAAAAATTATTATATAAAGGACTATTAAGTAAAGTACATAGTGTAAGGGATTGTTCTAAACACATTACAAACTTGTCGGTTAACTAAGAACAATTGCATAAAAAAGCTACTCATAAATGTATTTGGCTTGTATAAAATCTTGTTTTTTCTTATTGAATCATTGAATAAATAAACTCTTTGTTGGCGGTGATCTCTCATGTTGATATTTTTTAGGTCATAAACTCAACCCCTTATACTTAGAATTAAGACGTTGTCATTGTATTATTGTTATTGCTTGAAATGCACTGTTGTTTTGATTTGAATGGTAGGCAGTGAGATAGTACAAAATATCATTCAAATTACTATATTTCGTCTGTCATGTAATTTCTTTTGAGATTACTAAGTCCAAGCCTACGACAACCATGAAACCATATACATTGACTACGAAACCTATTTTGCAACCGTTAGTGTGACCACAACTGAAATTACATGAACAGTGAATGTTCATAAGGGTATGGTGCTAGATAGGAATGTAGGAATAGACAAATTGTTATAAACTATATGAAACATTGATTTGTTTGGTTCATGTAGCATTGCATTAGTTACTTTTAAAATGGAAGTGTTGCTAAACTTTTTAGTGTCTGAACTCAGAGACTATCACATAATACTTGTAGCTCAACATTTATCACCAATCTATCATCCTACAAATTGTGTTTATATATGTAATTCACGGTAAACAAATTCAGCATTTTGACTTACATTCACAAGACATATGTAATAGTCGTTTACAGCTCCCTCTATGTCCCTTTGAGTTTGCCACTTATATATACATGGGTTGAGTTCTTTTATTTTTGTTTTAATGATGATGAATTGCGCCATCATGAATGTATGTCATTTTCCATTTCTTAGATTTCAAAACTCTTTTTTTGGGGTGTTGAGGGTGGAGAATTAAAAGGGCGAATAGTGGATAAAGAGAGCGAGAGGAAATCTTGCAGTAACTTCTCATGTATAGTTTTAAGATATTGTTTTTTAAACTGAAATTAAGGAGGTGTTTGTTTTGGCGAAAGACATTTGCTTTGGAAAAACATTTTTTATGAAAACTAATTTTCAATGGAGAATTTTGTTCCATGACCACTATGCCATTAAATCATGGACAAGAACTGCGGTCACAGATGCATTTGCAGAAATAGTTGATGTTTTGGGATAACAGCTATGACGGAGTAATAACACGAATTGTAGTTGATGCGGTGTGAGTTTTTGAAATAAAATTTGCATAAGGGGAGTTTTGAACTTATAATTGCATTTTTGTTGTTAAATTACTATTATTATGCCAAAATGTGCCCATAGCTATTTTTTTGAAAAAAAAATAATAAATAAATAAATAAAAATAAATAAATAATAAATAAATAAATAAAATAAAAATATGAGATATTTTAGTGTATAATTAATTAACTTATTAGTTAATTATTTTGTTTAACAACTAAAATAATGAGTAACTATAATTTGTTCGATCTTAATAATTAAATTTCATGGGTATTACTAAAATTTTAACAGGGAGACAAATAAAGTTATAACCGTGAAATATCGTTGTAACGGTGATATAACGGGCGTTACACGTTACGTAACGGTCATAGATAAATAAACGTGATTTAATGAGTCATTTCAATATAGTTCATTTTTATCTAAAACCAAAGAACTATAACGCAAAGAATAATTCAGTTTCCTTTCTGGGTTGGCTTAGTGGTTAAGAATTTCTGCTTCACGGCTTCAGCCTTGTGCTAGGGGTTTGATTATCACTACCTATAGGAAGGATTAAATTTCTCTCCTCGCTTGCCTATATGGATCGTCTAGCCTCACCCCCGAATCAAAAAAATCTTTTGGTTTGGGAAAAGTATGGAAAATAGAGGTGTTGGGGGTGGGAGGGTGGAGCCGTGGAGGGAAATTGGTTTCCCATCATTTTTGGAGGAAAATGTTTGCGAAGTGATGAAAAATTCTTTACTACCAAAGTTTTTCATTTTTATTTCCTTGTCAAACCAAACAATGAAAAAACGGGTGAAGCAGTTTTTTAGGAAAATGTTTTCCCCCAAAGCAAATACCCCCTAATCTGGAATCTTTTTATTGCTGAATTTCATTTAAAAGTGGATTTTTGACCTTGTTACTTCATGCAGATGTCTTTCCCAGAATCAATGTCAACGACCCATATAAACGCCTTGGTATCAGCCCTCAGGCATCTGAGGAAGAAATTCAAGCAGCAAGGAACTTTTTAATACAAAGATATGCTGGGCACCAACCAAGTGTAGATTCGATTGAAGCAGCACATGACAAAATAATCATGCAGAAGTTCTATGAAAGAAAAAGGCCAAAGCTTAACATAAAACAAAAGGTAAGAGATGTGACCCAGTCCCGTTATGTGCAGGCAGTATTGAACAGGTTCCGGACTCCCGCAGACAGCAAATTCATCATGATGACGTCTGCTGTATTCTTGCTGCTTGGAGTCTTGACTTTCCTCTTTCCTACTGAAGAAGGCCCTACTCTTCAAGTTGCCATTTCTCTAGCGACTACCATATATTTCATTCATAGCAGGTTGAAAAGCAAAATCCGAGCATTCCTTTATGGGTATGTGTCATTTTTTCTTGCTTTATGTTTCTTTTCTCTCAGCTAGATTCAGCATGCATGTTATCAGCCCTCTCTCATCATTCTTTAACCTTAGTGGATTTTTAGCTAACTTCTCTTAAGCAGTAGTCCTCTGTCCCCCAAAGTTTGCTACTGATGGGGTTTGCACACAAACCAAGGAAACGGAAGAAATTGGGTTATGTAGGTGGGGTCATATCCTTTAGTTATAAGTTCTAATCTAGGACAGAAATAAATTGTACTCCCTCCGTTCCCTATTGATGTTCCCATAGAGAATGTTCACAGGAATTAAGAAAAGTGGAATCTTTTAGATAGTGGAGATATTATTTTATTGAATAATAATTTTGATGGAGGAAATGTGGGGACCACAAATATTAAAAAAGTATTTAAAGAATGTTAGTGGAAAAAACATGGGGACCACAACTAATTAAAAAAAATATTTTTATGAAGTTAGTGGGAAACATGTGGGGACCATAAGGAATATAAAAATGTTAAAATGGAGTTAGTGGAAGATATGTAGGCCCATAATCATTATTAAAATATTAAAATGAGAATGGGTGAGGTTATTTTTGTCCAAAATTTGTGATATAAATGGAAAGATTCCTTATGGGAACATCAATTGAAACACCCCAAAATGGAAAGTGGGAACTTCTTTAAGGAACGGAGGGAGTAGGTTTTAGTGGTATTGTAGGTGGGGTCATCTCCAAAAAATCTAACAAATCATATGGGACGGACTAAAATAGTGTATGTAGCAAAATCAAGGGGATGGAGGGGGTTTGTTTAATTTAGTTGTGAAGTTGAAAAAGAATCTATATCTAGCATTAATTGCCTTGTATCTTCTAAGCTTCTGTTTTCGTGATTCAAAGAAATGAAATCTCCACTAGCATTAAGATTTAATATCTGAAGCTGAGGATTTTTTTTCTTTTGCCACAACAACAGCAGCTTCTCCAGCTTCCCTTTTTTTCCACTATCAACAGAAGTTGATCCTGCTTGCCCTTTAGGCTGTAGCTTATCGCTAAAACGTAATTGAGTCGTTTGCTTCTCTTTCATTTTGAAAACTGTTGCGTATTACTCCTCCCTTCTGAAACAATTATCACTATGTTAGAAATCTAGAAAAAATAGTCACTTACCTGAGTAAAAGAAGATGATTGTTCCTCCAAAAGCACCAACACTTTGTAGTATACCCACCCAATGCTATTTCAAATTACACACATCATCAGTCCATCTATGAATCCTGACTTATGTTTGGAATTTTCATAAACTAAATTTCAAATGGTCATAACGTGTGGCACTCTCTTGCTTATTATCGATAGAAGTACACGTGTTGCATCAAGTTTAATGCATAAAACATAGTAGTTGCAAGTGATAGGATGTGTATTGGATGTAGAGCTGGATTTTCATGCAAGTTTCAAGTTAAATACCTCTAGGCATGTACTTAAAGTAATGAATGTTGATTTTACACAAGAATCCAACCAAAAGTCTGAATCTTTTCTGAGTCAAATGTTAATGAACTAAGTGTGAAGGCTTTTAACTGTTAACGCCCTCACACACAGGCTTATTTGCAATCATATAATTGCTTGTAACAACGGCTGTTGGTGCGTGGCAATTTTAGTACTCTATAACTTAAGCTAGGCTACATCCTAGAGACCTATCAGTGTCCAACTAGTTTGACTTTTGACCCTTAACACATTGGATGAATAGAGTAGATTATAATGCAAGCTTAGCTCCATCACAAAAGATCGTTTCCTTGTAGTCTGATCCTTGATGCATGTGCCACATCTGTTCTTTTTGAGCTTAAGTATCATCCCATGCTAAGGGAATTTTACTGGTGTATGGAGTAATAGACCTATATACATATGGTTGAGTTGTTTGGCCTTTATTTGATAGGTTAGAACTTAGTTCTAAAAAGCTTGGCTAGCGCCTTGGGCGGTCGAAGGGCTTGGTACTTTGATAAGGTTGGCCGAGACAATTCTTTAGACGAGCTCCTCAAAGCGCTTTATATCACCTCAATTGAGTCTCTCGAATAGCATTAGAGCGCCTTTTGGTTATGTTCTTAGTAGTCCTTTTGGTGCAGACATCCAACAAATATGTTCTCTTTTCTTCATTTTTGCTCTCTTTTTCTTTATCTCTTATGCTTTTAAGATCTTTTTTTGGGAGTTATCTATTTGTTTGTCAATGGGTTTTGGGGCGCCCAAAATCTGGAGATTAGAGGCTTGGCCCACCCCCTAAATCCCAGGCTTTGGGGACCTCTAGCGCTGCGTGATTTTAAAAACCAAAGGTTAGAATAAGGTGATTATTCCTTTTATTTTAAAACGAGGCTATTAGCTATTTACGTCGTATACAATATCATTGCTTTCACTTAAAATCAATGATCGCTGTTTTGTGTAACGAGACCTGATAATTGATTACCAATTGTGCAGGGCTGGAGCTTTTACGTTCTCATGGCTCTTGGGAACCTTCTTGATGGTATCCATTATCCCACCAATACTAAAAGGACCAACAAGTTTGGAAGTAACTACGTCTTTAATATCCTATGTGCTTCTCTGGGTTGCATCCACATATCTAAAATAGCTTTTCCCAGCTATCCAAGTCTTCGCACGCTCTGCAGTGTCTTTTCTTCCTATTATATCTTCATATCTTTTTTTTCCGTTAGGTTTTGTTATATGAGATATTTACATTGCAGTAGATGCAAGGAATTTAGCGAGATTATTTATGAAGAACGAACTGTACGGTTAATTAGACCAGAATTTTGGCTTGAGAGTTGTAATAGGGACACATAAGGTGTAAATGGCCTTTTTTCATGGTTTGTTCACTGTTTCTTTCGGAGCCCACATGATATCTGGTGCTGCTCTCATCGATATGAACCAATCATATTTTGCCACTCAGATCCAGCCAATTTGTAGAACTCCTGAGATTTTGGGATGTTTTGGCTTGTGCAATTTTGTGACTTAGATTGAGTCAATTTGTTGAGGTGAAAACCAATTAAAATGGTGAAAACTGAAAACATGTGTATATAAATTATAAATGGTGTACATATTTTAGTGGCATTTTTGTAAATTATATGAACTTTTTGGTTTTAAAAAATATGTACACCTTATAAGATACTATGTGCATCTTTTGCCGCAATATATATGTCCTAGTCTGGTTTTCAGTTTCAACCACTTTAATGGTTCTCACCTGATCCCGCCTATATATATATATATATGGTCAAGTTCCAGTGAGAACCAAACTTATATGAGAACCGTGAGAACTAATCTCCCTCATAAAAATGTGTTACTTTTTTACAGAAAATATGTTACTTTTGGACAAAAAAATGGTATCTTTGTTTTTAAAAAAAGATGATACTTTTAGCAATACTTGTATATATATATATATATATATATATATATATATATATATATATATATATAAACATAGTCGAGTGAGATCTTGTTTGATTTGTCTTAATGCATATTTTAATAATAGTAACTTTTAGAATTTTTTATCATATAAAATTTAAGATATTAATGATTAAATTTATGCATTGGATAGTATGAAAAACACAAATGTAGCAACTATCAAAACACAAATGTGAATATTAAAGAGAGATTTAAGTGCGTCAATATAATTATTAAAAGAGAGTTTAAATATGTAAACAAGATTAAAAGAAGGTGGCATGATCCAATTCCAAATAAGGAAGTGACGCAAATTAAATGAAACGACCTAAAAAAGAAATTGATGTAAATTAAGAGGTACAAAAGGAATACGACTCAAAAAGAAATAATATGGTAGACTATACTCCCTTTGTCCTACCTATTTAGTATAATTTGTTATTTGGTCTTACTCGCTCATTTTGCATCATTTTCAATTTTGAACAATGCTTTTATTATTATTTTAAATTTATTTATAATCACATATTCATATTTTCTTTTTAAAAACTATATTTTTCCTTTTGTTGTTGATTTAAAGGGAGGGAATTGTAGGTAAGAAAATGGACTCACAACTTATATAAAGTGTAATTGTCAAAAAACAAAACAAGACAACATTAATAAATTCATGTGATTTAAGAGGCCCCGATGGTAGGTAGTTGGCCTTGATATTTCACTTCAAAATAAATTGAAATTTCTGGCTACCTTTTTATTTATTTTTGGAAAATTTGCTCAAAATAATCTCAACTACCATCCGTTGGTAAATATTCTCATAAATTGTTAAAAACATACCCACCCCTTTTTACCGGCTGAAACAAGTAACTTTTTCACTTTTTTTTCTTTTCTTTTTTACTTAACTGTTCAAAATAACCCTTCCCCTTCATCTATTAATAAAAAAAGACAGAAAAAAGTAAAAAAATTACATGTTGTAGCCGGTTAAAAAGAAGGTGAGTATGTTTTCAAAAAATTATGAGAATAGTTAGAATTATTAAAAAATAATTGATAATTGGAATTATTTTTGGCCAACGGATAATAGTTGAGATTTTTTTAAGCAAATTTTACTTTATTTTTTAAATAATAAAATAATAACAATAATATAGTAATAATGCAAGTTAATTATAGCAACCAAATGCTCAAACGCAACCTCACTTATCATAACTGATTGACAAGGATTCCTATATTGTGACTTTCACTCAAATGTATTTTAGCGAGTTAGCTTGGTGTGTTTGATCATTAGTGTATTCCTTGTTATGTGGAGAAGATTTATTTATGTGTCATTTTCGATTTAGATCGCTTTTCATTTTTGTTTGTCCCACTGACTTTACATTTATACTTGTATATTAATTTCATCCACATACTAATATCCACTCCTATTCATCTGAAAAGTCTCATTTACTTTATACACTCTATCCAATGCACTTATTCAATCCTTAATATCTCTAATTGTGCATAATCAAAAATTATGGAGAATTGATATGAATAATCCTAGCATTGAGACGAATTAAACAAGATCCCACATGACATGACTATGTTTTAACGTATAGATTAATAATTAAATACAAATTAAGAGTAAGAGATGAATAGTATCCAAAAAGCAAATGAGACGTTAGTGCTGAATTGGAGGGAGTATTTTTTTATTAATTGTGGTTCCTATATTTTTCCGCTTACTTTCTTTTAAAATTTTTGTAATATTTATAGTCTCCACTTAACCTCCATCAAATTTATTATTCACTATATATAGTAACATCTCCACTATCAAAAACATTCTAATTTTCTTAATTCTCGTGAATATTCCTTATGCGAACTTCATTGATACACCGACGGAGTAATTCCAAATATATGAAGGCTAAAAAGTTGCCAAGTCATTTCTCACTAAGCAAAGATGATCCAAGGTGCAAAACTTTAATTGGATAAAGTATGGCTAGCAACCTCAAAGTTGATTTCCCATGATAAAAAGTAGAGCCTTTAAGGAACTATAAGTAAACAATACTTCACTGCTCACTAAATGTGGTGGGCAAACAAGAAGAGAGAAATAAAGATAAGAAAGTTAAGGGCACTTCTCATAACAAATCAATCAACAAGTAATGGCATCATCAGGGTCCTTCCTAAAGGCAACCCCAAATGTAGGGTTGGACAAGTCTGAGTGGGTTAAGGGTCAGTCCCTTCGCCCTGTCTCCGTTAAGGGCACCTCTGTCCTTGTTCCTTCCTCTTCTCTATCCGTTAAGGCTAGCTATGCTGATGAGCTTGTTAAGACTGCTGTATGTTACCTTCTCTTTCTATCTCTATTAACTTACACACAAGGTCGTTACTGATCTTAGATAAGGTAGACGTTTGATTTAGGCCCAGAGTTAAAAAAGGCTCTAGCATTAGAAATTTAGTAAATGGAAGTAAACACTTAAAAATTTGCAATTTATGAATAGTTGTTTTATCGGTTGAGAATTATATGATAGGTCTACATTTTTAATGCAAATTATAGTATGTAGGGTCTATCTTTGTTATTTTTTTCAAATACTCATTTAAGTTCAGAATCGATCCTCCATATAGGGCCCACATCTTTTAGTTTACCTAGGCCCATACAATACTAGGAACGACCCTGCTTACACACTATTAAACCTATGTAATGGACCGGATAAAGGTCAAAGCTGTAGCGGGCTTAAATTATTTTTTTAATTATAAGATAAAACTCGGGTAATTTAAATGTGGTTGGACACTATAGTGATGTAATCTTAATTGATTATGATATTATTGATGAAATATGAATCTACTGATATATATTTAATCTATAATATTTAAAATTTAACATTTGACCTTTTTTACATAAACTAATAGATATTTATTAATAACGGTGAATAATCTTAAAACTTAATAGATTAATATTTTAGTTAGAAGTTCAGGGGAAGGTTTAACAGCATTGGACCCTGAAAAATTAGAGGTCTTGTTATTAAATTATATAGTATATAATAAAAATCTAAAGATACAAAATTATTAGATAATATCATAATTTTAGAAATTTTACATAACATTTAAAAAATTTTAAAATTTTTGCTCCGCTATGTAGAAGTTTATCCATTAATAAGGGTATATCTGGAAATTTGTATTTTTCAAAATGAACAAAAGTTGGATTCTATTGATGTCTGGTTGTGCTGAAGGCTTAATATAATACTCTTTCTTTCCCTATCATAATGCACTCGTTTGTAAAAGTTGAATTACTAATATATTCTCTTCATTTTTTAAATTTGTTTTATTTGACTAAAAAAACTTCTCAAGAAAAATAGATAAAGGAAGTAAATTAAAGAAGAATATATATATATATATATATATATATATATATATATATATATATATATATATATATATATATATATATATATATATATATATATATAATTTGGATTAGGTGAAAACCAATTAAAATGGTGAAAACTGAAAATAGGAGTACATAAAAACTCAAATGGAGCACATATTTGGATGACAATTCTGTAAATAATTAGGCATTTGCTAAAAAGGTACATATACGCTTAAAAGGGTACATAATCAGATGACATTTTTGTAAATAATATGAACTTTTTTCCTCACAAAATATATGTACATGTTATAAGATAATATGTACCCTTTTGCTACAATATGTATACCTCTGTCTAGTTTTCAGTTTTCACCATTTTAAGTGTTTTCACTTGATCCTACCCCTATATATATAGTTTTCAATTTTAGTATTCACATCTCATTATTCATGACATAGTCAAATTTTGAGTTACAACTACTAAAATTTCAAGTTAAAGAATTGGAAATATTTAGGGCATCACAAATTCTTAAATTACACGATTTCTATTGGACTGGTTCATGTATTGGACTGGTTCATGTATGTAGTGTGTGATTATTCATAACTTTAAAGTGATCAATTAAAAAATAAGCTAATTATATAAATCCGTCCCATGGTAAAATGGTCTCATACAAGATAAGTTGTGATGACATTGGTTATACAATTCATAAAAAGAGCACCATAATTGTTCATACAATTTCAAACAAATTTCATGTTGCCAAACACAAACACTACCTAAATACAGGGGATCTTTGAGGGACATGGCAACACAAAGACTACCTAAATACAGGGGATCTTTGAGGGACATGAGGGTGTGCGAGGTGATCGATTGTACAAATTTCCCTCTTTTTTCCGTATATGAAAAAGTTAATAAAAAAAGATATTAAGTTTATAAACAATATAAATATATTTACTATAAATAAAATGCAAAATAAAAGTTTTGCACAAAGCCCAAATTTTTCAAGACAGCTCTGCCTAAATAAAAATAAAAATCGAGCAAGGATCTAATGCTAGTATTGGGATATGCTGAACAGAAATCAATTGCATCCCCAGGGCGTGGAATTCTGGCCATGGATGAGTCCAATGCAACCTGCGGAAAGAGGCTAGCCTCGATTGGACTCGAGAACACTGAGGCCAATCGCCAAGCCTACCGAACTCTGCTCATTACAGCCCCTGGCCTTGGTCAGTACATTTCCGGAGCCATCCTTTTCGAAGAGACGCTCTATCAGTCCACAACTGATGGCAAGAAAATGGTTGATGTGCTTGTTGAGCAGAACATTGTTCCTGGTATTAAGGTCGATAAGGTAAGTGCGCAGCTCATCCAACTTACGAAAAGTCTTTGATCAGGACTTGATCATCCTATTGTTTAGTTTTTGATTGTGTATTACATTGAATTTATTAAAGGGTTTGGTTCCGTTGGCTGGATCAAACAACGAGTCATGGTGTCAAGGACTCGATGGGCTAGCTTCTCGTTCTGCTGCCTACTACCAACAGGGTGCTCGTTTTGCTAAATGGTAAGTGTGTTAGAGTATATAATATATCATGACCCCCACCATCAGCTTAAACTTTTGGTTGAGTAGATTCTTTGACATGGTATCAGAATCAGCGTGACAAGAAGTCACGAGTTCAAATCTCAACTACCTCTCATTTAAAGTGGAATATTCAGCGCATGTGCGCATCCACACTTCTAGCCCAACGGACTCTTGTGTGAGAGGGCGTGGTAAAATATATAATATATCTTGCAGCCTCAATCATCAGCTTAAGTTTTTGGTTAGGTTGGTTCCTTGACAGTGTTCTAATTAGCTGGTGATCCTGTTTTGTTCAGGCGTACAGTTGTGAGCATCCCCAATGGGCCATCCGCACTCGCGGTGAAGGAAGCAGCATGGGGTCTAGCTCGCTATGCTGCCATCTCACAGGTAATTTTCATAGGCTACTCTACAAGCTTCCATCCGAAAGACTCTTGCAATAATGTGGTGCAATATGTAGGACAATGGATTGGTTCCGATTGTGGAGCCAGAGATATTGTTGGATGGAGAACACGGAATTGACAGGACTTTTGAGGTAGCACAGAAAGTTTGGGCTGAGGTTTTCTTTTACCTTGCCGAGAACAATGTTATGTTCGAAGGTATTCTCTTGAAACCGAGCATGGTCACTCCTGGTGCCGAGTGTAAGGACAGAGCGACTCCACAACAGGTTTCTGACTACACTCTCCGCCTCCTGCACCAAAGAATCCCCCCAGCTGTCCCTGGAATCATGGCAAGTTTTCCCTTCATTTTGCAATTTCCCTTAATTTTCACCCTTAATAGTGTTAAAACAGAAAAAAATCTAAGAGGGTGTTTGGCAAAAAACTTATAGCTGGTAGTTGATTATAATGGTTGATTTGACCAGCTAGTTTGACAAACTAATCTTAAACTTATTACTACGAGCAGGTTGTTTATAACAATAAGTTATTTCAACCAGCTAATCTACCAAACACTTACATTGGATCGTTTGACCATCAACCCTATATTTGCATTAAATAAACTAAAATTGGGTGTATCTTTTCGTACAGTTCTTGTCTGGTGGGCAATCTGAAGTTGAAGCGACCCTTAACTTGAATGCGATGAACCAAGGTCCGAACCCATGGCACGTATCATTTTCCTACGCAAGAGCCCTCCAGAATACATGCCTTAAGACATGGGGAGGAAGGCCCGAGAACGTGCAGGCTGCGCAAGAGGCTTTGCTTCAACGGGCAAAGTCCAACTCTCTTGCGCAGCTCGGCAAATACACTGGTGAAGGAGAATCGGAGGAGGCCACTCAAGGAATGTACGTCAAGAATTACACTTACTAAAATGTGTGCTAAAGAAAGATTCATGCTTATGTTCAGAATTGAGGGATCATCAAGTTGGTGATCCAAGTGAAAGCAGGCTTATTCGTTATTGCCCTTTGTACTTTATGTTTTTGATCTATTGCAAACTCAACTGATGCTGCTTTCATTTTACCTTCATGTACTTTTTTCACTTTTTGAGTTTTGACCATGATTATAACGAATAAAATAATTTTGATTTAAACTGCGCAATTACATTTACAACAATAACAATGTTAGAGCCTTAATTTCAAAATATGAACTAATATATTAGTTGTAAGGTTCATCCACACAGATATCTTCATTACTAATATATTGTAAATTAACAAAAAAAAAAAGAGAATTCTAGAAGAATCATCCTAAATCAAGATAACTAACTTTTGACTTTAGGTTGTACCATTGTACATTGTACTAGTCAACTGATTCGAAAATCTATGATAGATTTTACCGGACATCCATGACATCACAGTTCATAATAGTGTTTCCTAATTTAAGGAAATGATGAGACTATCAATTAAGAGATTTTATAATGTCATCTGTTACCTTGGTTCCTTTCGGATTGTCTAATACGTCCCTGTTCCGTTTTAGTTGTATCATTGGGTTTGACACATTTTTTAAAGGTCGTCAAATCAGTATGATAAAAGTAGAGATGATGTATGATTGATGGTGATATGTGGGGTAGACATAAAAAAAAATATTATAAGTAGATAGTGGTTGTGACTTGTGGGTATATTAAATAATTAATGAGATGATGTATGATTGATGGTGATATGTGGGGTAGACATAAAAAAAAATATTATAAGTAGATAGTGGTTGTGACTTGTAGGTATATTAAATAATTAATGAGATGATGAATGATTGATGGTGACAGTGGGGTAGGATTAAAGTGAGGATAAAATAAGTAGATTATTTTTGCCAAAAATAGTAATGTTGCAAGTAATATAAAACTTCCAAAAACAGTAAGTATTGCAACTAAAATGCAACGGAAGAAGTATGATATTTCACAAATTCTTATATGAGAAAGTCTCACCGTGAGACATGCCTTGTACTTGGATTAAATAGCCCAATAATAGAAACTTTTAGCTTATGGGCTTGTTTTGAGGTCGTCTCACCGTGAGATGGTCTCATACAAGACGGACTGATGATATTTTGGGTCGTCTTTCTTATCTTGTCTCGACTCCTTATTTGAGAATATCCATAAATTTTAACTCTCTCTTTCCATTTATTACCAAATTTCCACATCCCTTTAAGACACCCCATTTTGCAATATGATCCAAATTCAAGGAGACGGTTACACAAATATATAACTTTACTTAAAAAGTTAATGTGTGTGTTACATATGACCACTGCTGCGCAGAACAAGCCATGAGATAAAAGACAGCAAACTATTCAAGAATGAATCGGTTGGGGCACAATGGAAATGGCTGGCCCTGGGGCAGGGAACATAACAGCATCATGATCAATTCTATTTTCCTCCCATTTGTAGCTTATCATGGATGAGCATAGAATTATGTTGTACAAGCTGCATTTAAGGGATGTATGTTGTATTAAAGCATATCTAAAGCATTTGTGCATCATACAGAACTCCAACCGCGAGCATCACTTTGGCACTCGGACAACCAAAGATCTATGTATTCTGTAACCTGTTGTCTCACTTTGTTCACAGCATCTGGTGATTCGCATCTCGTGTCATCACCTGATTCATAAAAATGATAATATTTTTTAGTAATTAGTAAGAGATAAAAGCAAAATTGAGCAATCATGCTTCTGATGTCTGTATTTTCATCTTAAAGAGAAGCTAATTTTCAATTTTCTTATTAGCTTCAGCTAATTGAATTTGGAAAATTTGCATTACAAGGTCCAACTTTGGCATGTTTTTCCCTTTCTTAAATTGGTCGAGCTTTTATTATTTACAGTTGGCAGCGATTGGGGCTCTAGACCAATTATTGGCTTATCAAATTAATTATTTTAAAAATACATAAAAATTAATGACAAAAATATATTTAAAAATCAAAATTAATTTTTTGAAAATCTATTAAAAATTTCAAAATGTTCTTCACCATTAACAGCCTGCTGAAACCACCCTCTCCCTTGGTCTCCCCCTTCCCACCCCCTCACTAACAACCTTATTATGTTTTATGGGTTAGCGTTGGTCAAATAATAATAATAATACTACTCCTTTTGGAGAATCAGATCTTGTCTTGCTGCCCCCCTCCCCTAGTCCTTCCCTTTCCTCAAGGGCTTGATAATATCTCTTATTTTAACAAGTGATCCCTTTTAGAACCTTCCTTTCCAGCCCAAGGGAAGTCCCTCATCATTCTCTCCAAATTTTTGATGATAGAGCGTTGGGCCATATATAATAATTTAACTCGAATTCAAATTACTATATACTACTCGATAAATATTTTTTGACTCAAAAACATTATTAGCATCTTTGTGTAGCATGTACATACCTTCAATACTTAACGGTGATTGAGGGCAGCCCCGTAAGTCCGTGCCATGGCCACAATTGTAACAAGTCACAACAAGAGATGGCACTGAAAATTTTAGAATACACATCAATACGAATAGAAGATGAACGTGAATCAGCTACATAAATAATAACTTGATGAGATTGATAAGGAAGAGTTCCTATTCAAATAATCCGAAAGTGGTTTAATTTCCTGGGGGTTGTAGAAATAGCCATATGGCAATGTCCTTGAAGTCAGGGTGGTTGTTAAGTCTGCATCTTGATCTGTTACTTTTTACAATGATCTATAGGCTCAATGTTTCAGAAAGTGCAAGCATATATGAATGAACAACAATTTCATGAAGTTAACACAAATGCACATCTGTTGGCTTAAGTGAACTCAGTTGAGATTTTTTTGTACGTAGGATGAACGTTATAGGACAGATGAAATCTCCCAAATATCATTAAATTAAATATCCTTGATATCATTAAATATACTTGCTTTTGAAACCTAAGATTGGTATACAACATAAAATCAACATAGTACAATGATAACACGAGTCTGAAAACATTTTCCCGATCATTCAAAAATAGCTTTGATATGTACAGATATGAAACACTAAAATTACCTAATCCGTTGCGAGATAAAGAAAAATAGATGCACTATTGCGATAAATGTTTTAAAAAATAAAAAAAGGCAACTCACTGTCAGGAGATGAAGTTTGTTTAGATGCATGTCGCCAAGGGTCTTGTGAGCCATTTGTAAATACTATCTTGCTACCTGCCAGTTAAAGATCATTAAAAATTAGATTTGGTATTTCCCTTTTTGTCCATTTTCTATCCTCTATGAACTTAGGTTTCCTAGTATCTTGGTATAGGTTTCTCAAGAATACTATTCTGTCAGAACTTCTAGCTTCCACTTTAGGTAATAATTCCACAAAAAATTCCAAATTCATTTTGCAGGCACTCTTTAGCTTTTGTTTGATGAAAGATAGTGAATAATCATGTCTCATGGTGCACATATAAAAGGTTTGTTTGATATGAAAGAGCTTAAAACATCTTAAGAAACAGTCATGATGCGTATGTACACGATTGTAACTACTCTATAATTTCTCTTAGGATTTTCTAAAGTATATGCAAATGTTTTATGTTAGTTAAAGTATGTATAAACCTTCTATGAACTTGAGTAACAAAGGACTCCATGAGATTCACAAAACAGAAACGTACAAGTTACAGAAATACATGCAAGTCTAAAACAATAAAGCCATATTGGTGTCCTTTGAAATAGGCAAATAAATGAAGGGGAAGTTTACAAACCAGCTATCTTTGTCCCTCCATAGTACATATTAGTCACGCCAACCTTGGGGTATACGCCGTCACCAAAAACATTCTTGCAAAGGTCCAAATGGTACCTGTATAGATAACCAAGCAAACGATGATAACTAGGCAAACTTCCATCTTCAGCCAACACAGCAGACCCTTAAAAAAAAGAGAAAGGGAGAATTTTGGTAGGTCGACTAGAATGCAATCAAAAGAAAGAAGAAATCAAAACAAACTTGGTGTTAACTTGAGATGATCGAATGCTATCATTTGCAGGTGCCACCTGAAAATATGCAACTTCACTACAAACTTGGAACCACCACAATCTATCAGAGCTACCAGAAGTGGTGTTCTTCAAGTAATTCTGATTATAAGTTTCAACTTTGAAACCAGTGCTTCCTATAAAGAAGTCTTTCACATATGATGCGTAAGCTTCCTGCATGAGAAATTCCAAATTCATAAAGCTGAGGTAGGAAAAGAATGAGGAGCCTGACAAATGCATTAAAAATTTAAAACTACATTTGGAATTGAAAATAGGAAAAATTACCTAGAATAATCCAAACTATTCATGATTTTCCTACAATAATCCCACCTATTGATTAACCATGAATAATCCCAACTTTGAGGGTTATTTTCCTAGAGTAAACTTGGGTAACCCAATGACCTGCTATAGTAGGTAATTCATCAAAAAAATAAATTAAATATTAATTTAAAATTAGAAAACATTTTTGAAAATTTACATAAAAAATTCTAAATAATAAAAAAAAATCATAAATTTTTTATGAACATTTTTTAACATTTTTTTCGACATTTTATTTTAATATATCTTTTTTTTTAAAAAAATAAAACTTGTTATAGCAAGTCATCCGGTCACCGGGTAGGCGGGTTTACTCTAGGAAAATTCCCCTCAAAGTTGGAATTATTCATGGTTAATTAATAGGTGGGATTATTGTAGGAAAATCGTGAATAGTTTGGATTATTCTAGGTAATTTTTCCTTGAAAATAAGGACACAAATTTGTCTACTGATTTTCTTAACTCTTAAATCAATTGAAACTGCAAGTAGCAAATTATATAAAATAACACCCAAACTCAACGAAAAAACAAAAGCAAGAAATACTAGAAGATCCAGTTTAAAGCCGATAATAAATCATATATTAAGCATACTTTTTGTCCATGACTTAATTAAGAAAACAGAAGTGCGTACTACACTTAAGCACCAAGAGATTAGATATTGATTAGGGAAATAGAATTTTGTACTCGTAACAATAATATTAAGGAGAGAACAGCATAATAGACAAAATGGAAGGAATGAGGAAAACATACCACCACGTCTCGACCCGCATTCTTTGCTTCAACAAGGGGAGAGCACAACTTATCTGGATTTCCATACTGAATCTGCATGGTCCTGAAATAGTGAGCCCTCAACAAGGTATAATAGGAAAATCCCATTTATAGGTGAAGAAATTCTTACGGCTATAACAGCAGCATCAGCCAAAAAATACAGGAAGTCCCCATCAATAGTCAGCTACAAGAAAATTGAGAAGATTTCATGTAAACAAGCAACAATCAACCCAAAACAAGCGATAAAGACGTGACATAGCACGAATCTTTTTATGCATTACCTGAGAAGCACCAAACAATGACTTCAATGCGTTCTTGTCCGAGGTTAATTGTTTCTCAACAAGTTCGGTAACTTCTTGCAACACATCTTTGCATTCCGGGCCAGCCGAGAATCCTATCTGCAGTGTAGAATCACATATAAATCACTTTTAAACTCTATTCAGCAATCAGCATGCTGCCTCACCATAATATAGAATAATGAAACGAAGTCCATACAGTTTTAGAACACAGATCAGGAACACACACCTGTTGATCAAACTCTGTAAAATTGTAAACTGCAAGAACTACAGCAGAACTCGCAAGACTTCCACATGTCAAATGTGGAAACTTAAGGCGGAACCAAGCACTAAGAGCCCCAGGGTATGATACTCCTATCACAAACCACAGATTTTCGATATCTTTTGATCTATTGAGCTTCTGGTTAAGAGAGTCCTATAAAACAAGCAACGGAAATCTATGTCAAAAGAGCTCTAAATGAATATGGGCATCAAGGTAAAAACTTTCATTACAATCATCAAAAGCTGAGATCTTGCGGCAGACACATACAATGACAGAGGTGCATCACAGAGCAAGAAAACAACTATCCAAAGTACTATCCTCCGTATCTTTATACTTGCAACCTACCATTTAGGCATACACATTGGAATAGAGATTATACATTGTGGTACATGGACAATTTTTCAAAACAAGAAGTAATCACAACAAACTCTCTTCTTATTTGGGAGTTCATACAAGTTGACATCCTAGACCTAAAAATTACCTTCAGAAGGCTGTGACTACTCTTTTTACTATGCTAGAAAATTGTAAGAAATTTGAAATCTAAGTGCTCCTGTTTACAATGCTAGACAACTGTATAGTCCCAAAAATTTGAAAAGAAAAAAGGAGGAATAAGATCACACCTGATAAAACTGGCGAAATGTAGCCAAGTCAAAAAGTGCCTGCTTGGAAGAAAGATATTTAAGATTTTCCGTTGTGTGTGATTTGAAGGGAGAACTCTTTCCATAATACCGATGCTCAGGGGATACAATAGCTGCTCCAAACTTCTTGGCTAAAACCTGAAGTATAAAATAAATGAAGAGTACATAAGAAATATACTGAGAAAAGAAGACGACTCCGCTGAACGAGATCCAGAAGCAAATTGGCTTTCATGTGTTGATGCATGTGTTGACAAATTGTACCTGTAAAATACACCATTTTGCAAGGCCAAGGAACAAAATATTTAAACTTTCAAAAAAAAAAAAAAGGAACAAAATATTTAAGAATGCATGGATTTTCTTAAAAAAAATCTAAGGGAGCTGCTCTAATATGAGAAAATGCTTCAAGCAAAGTTGTAATAAGACAAAGTCATAAATATCAAGAAAACTAGGGATATGCACAACGGAAACATCAGGATCCGAATGTGCTTCTGTATTGAAATTCCTCAAACAAACAAAATTCAGCCCACCCACGTTCAGAAAACCTCAAGTTCAAACAGTCCTGGGCGCTGATATCTGCTCTAAAAATTAGGTTGCCATTTCATATACCATATATATTTAAATATGTATTTAAGAACATTTACAATCAACTAACCAAAGTACAAGTAGAAAAACATATTGATTCATGTATGCCACAATCTCAAAACGATTGCTCCATAGTTCTTAGTGAAGTCCAAACTGATGTTAGGTGTACTCATAGTCTCATACAAAGCTTCACAGAACTAGATAACTCATTATAGAGCCATCTTACGGGTAAGAAACTAACAACTTCCTATTCCTTTATACACTAATCTAGAGTGTCCACTGCATCAAAGTGCCCTTGCACCACTTAATTGTCTTTCCTAACTTACCAAAGGCATTTAAAATCAATTTGGTTTGCAGAAAACTATTTTCCGCGGAAATAAGTTTTCCTTCATTCGGGTGATGAAAGATAATTTTCTTGAGTTTGGAAGGTATATATTTACATGGTGATAAAATTCTTTTCCCGCTCATTTTCCTTTCTAATAATTTATTTCCCAACCGAGAATCAGATCTTGTCTTAATTGGAGAGCAAGTACCACTTTCCCAATTAAGCATCTGAGGTCAATTCCCACCTAGCCCTCCCCTTCCCCAGTCTACCCTATAATTCAAAAAATAATTTGTTCCCCGCCAAAGAGAAAGGGGGCAAACATACTCCCCCACAACAAACACAATCATATGGAGGTAGAAGCAGCCTATGGCTGAAAACATGGTCATTATCTTCATGTTCAAAGTGGATTGTACTTTGTAGCACATGAGCCCCTAAACTATAAGGAAATTTTTTTTGGCTTTCTTTACTTCTTAGAAGAGGGCACTAAATTGGCAAAAGAGTGATTAAAATCGTGTGTGCAGGTGAACAAACAAAGAAAAGTGAATAAAATGGCAAGAAGTGATTTTGTTATTAGGGGACGAAATGTTTAAGACAACCCTATGGGAAAAGATGCAGCAAAATGAAATTTCAAAAAGACATTGGCATGTAGATAACATCAATTAAAATGGCTAAAGGTATAAACTCACACTTAAATAGTCATTGGATATTCCATTGCATGATGATTCACCACAAATTTTTAAAAAAATGGGTCCATTAGGGGAACGGAAGTAGTCTAAAAACTCATAGTATCTTTGCTGAAACTGGCGATGATCCTGCACAAGCAATGCCAAAGTTCAATATCAAAGTCATAGTGAAAAAAGAAAAACACAAGCACCTACTTTAACATTTAACATAAAGGTATCAAAAACATGATATTTGGATAATAATTCAAATTGGATCAAACCGAAAAGGCACCCCACAACACGAAGGGAGTATACAATAAAAATTCATACATATATCTCGAGATATAAAGTACTCCCTCCATTTTTGAAAGTTTGTCCTTTTCATAAGTAGTTTTTAATCCGTGTATCAAGTCACAATCTCTTTAAAAATGTTTCATTAAAATTACAAAAAATATATATTAAATTTAACTCATGTATAACCACGAAAAATCATGTAGAGCTTTTCTCTCCTTGGCTTAAAAGGAATATTATAATTATAATATGGAATATTCTAACATGGACAAACTTTAGAGAAGGAGGGAGTAACTTATTTAATTTATAAAATATGACGCAATCTAATACAAAATTAATTTTATACAACATAGCTAAGGTAGGTAGTATATACAGCCACTATGAATAAAAGATTTTGAAAAGGTATTGCAATGACCTCCACCACGCATCAGCAATGTTGTATGTGTACTGCTGTTGTGGTTTTCAATTTGTAAACTAAGGAATCCTTAATAAGTAAAAAAAAAAACACTTTTTTTATGTTACTCAGAGCGCTTCATTGCACTAGTACTGTAGTACATGTCGACACTCCAAGTCGGACTACAATCATGGAAGTTTTTCACAAAACAACCTTGTGGACATAACTGATTCTGAGTAACACATGTTATGGATAGTGTTGAACTTAGAAGGTGTACTTAGCCATAGAGACTGAAGCTAAGTCTTCATAAATAGAACCAAGAAGGTGAAGAAAAAAGTAAAATGTATTTCAGTAGTTTGATAGTATCGAATATGCTTGCTTATATAGAAGCAAGTCACATGACAAGCACACTTTCTTACTAACTTAACAACACACGATATAATAAATTTTAACTAATTTGAAAACAAACATTAACGAACTCATACAGTTAAAATTAACTTATTTCAGTTAGTTATCTTCACATGTACTTGAGCAAGAAACCATGATAAAGAATGTAAAGTGTTACGCGGAAATGTAGCCAGCGACTTTTAATTCTCTTCAATTACTTGATCCCATGAAGAGACAGAGTGATGGTTGTCACTCAGAAGTTAATAATATAATGAACTACGATTTTTGTTGTTGAGAAAATCTCTCCAAAAGTAAAAAGTTTTAGAAAAAAATGGTTTTTCTCTTCCTCTCCCTTCCTTTAGCTTTTCTTATCATTCTTTCTCCTACCTTTCCCTTCTTCCCTTCCCTCCTAATTTTTATCGAAACATCATGAAAGAGTGTGTTTGGATGACATTTTAGGAAGGAAAGCAAGGGTTGGGAAAAGGAGGGAAATTATTGATTTTTCCTTTTGAATATTTCCAATGTTCGAAGGATTTGTTTAATACAAAATTTGTGAGACTTCTCTCTTCCAATCCTTCCCCATATCCTTTTGATATCCAAATAAGGAAAATTTCATCCCTCTATTTCCTCCCCCCTACTTTCTCTCTATTTCCTTCCATCCAAACCAAACATAGGGTAAGAATAACAACACTTACATCCGCATCAAAGTGGAAGTTTTTCCCCAAGGAAATTATTGTGTTTCTCTTCTCTAGTTTCCATTACTAAAGCCATGTTCTAAATTCTACTTTTTGTAATAGAAACAAATACAAAATAGATCTATCAAACAATATTCCCAGCTTACATTTCATGATTCCCTAACTCAAGCACGCCATTTAAGAGTAATAACTCAATCATAAAAGTTCCTGATGAGCAATGTGCACAGTTCTATAATTTTCTCCCAGAAATTTGACAAACAATCATATCAAAAAAATTTACTTCTTTACCTAATCCAGTAATACTGCAAGAATACTCCCTCTTTTTCCAATTTCTAATCAAATTTAGTGTTTAATTATTACCCGATTCATCATCACTCTTAAGTCTTAACTGTATTTTATTTTCAATCTATGATTTCAACATAATCCCGTGAAAACTTGTTTTATTACATCCTACTGTAAACTTTATTAATATTAATATTTTAAAAAAATTTATCAGCGTTTAGAATTAAAATAGAGCATTTGTGAATATACAAAATTAAATGAGATATTTGATTAGAATAGAATAGAAGGGAGTATTAGGATTTAGGATAGATAAAAGACCCAAAAGTATTAACAACTTCCTGCAAAATTCATATAATACAAGGAAAAGACTAGATTAAACCGGATTAAAGCATCGTTTGTGCATATTATATTATCATCTGTTCTTTAAATTAAGCATAATAATCGAAATACAAATATAAGATTTAAAAAGGAAAAATTAAGGAAAACAAAAATTAAAATAAAATAAAATAAGAAGTGGAGAGAAAGAGCATACATAAGGAGAGAAATGATCGAGAGTTTGATTGAACCAGTGCTCTTCTTTGGTCAAGAAATTATTGGGTGCTGAAGAGTGTTGAAGAAGACGGGAGTTGAGATAAGCTGAGGAGTAAGAAATATGGGCGATGAATATGGCTACGAAGAATACGAGTGTTGTCGCCATTGACGTCTTCCTGTTCTTTCCCCCTCCGCCTCCACCCGACATCTTTATTCTTAGCTTTGAGTTTAGAGACTCAAATCCGCAAAAACACAACTTCTTACTTACACTGTTTTTACAAAAGACGTCTAAAGTTTGGGTGAACCTAATTTTTAAATTTAAAAAAAAAATTAACTTTGTAAGCAATGTTTTTAAACTTTCATTTTCAGTTTTCTTTTTTCTCTTTCCTGATAAAATTACTTCTTCCTCTCTCAAACTCCATTTGTGGTTTTTAATCTCCATCATCTGCTCTCAAACTCCATTATTATTTATTCTCTATTTATCTTCTTCAACATTTGCAAAACCATCAAAGTTACGTATTTATACTTCATCATTTTCATTTTTAAAGCTTTCATTTTTATTTTTATAAATTAAGCTTCATCAATGGCGTAAATACTGATGTTGAAGAAGACAACAATGTCTACTGTTTGAGGAAAATTAATAAAAGCAATTATAGTTATAACATTATATATTGAGAATTATAACATAATATGTTTATAATTATAATATAATATATTTGGGGTTATAACCATAATTTATTTTGAATTATAACATAATATAGTTGGGGTTATAACAAAATATATAACTGCAGTTATAACGTAACAGATTTGGGTTTACAACAGTATATATTTATGAAATAATACTACAAAATTGATATATTATTATAATACAAGCAAATATATTATGTTATAAAACCTCAAATATATTAAGTTTTAATTTCAAATATGTTGCATTATAACCCAAAATATATTATGTTATAACTACAAATATATTCTATTATAACCTCAAATATATTACTCCCTCCTATTCAGAGAGAATGGGACATTTGTTTTTTCACACTATCCAATGCACTTAGTCAATATATTTTATATCTCTTATTATACATAACGAAAATTATAAAAAGTGAATATTAATAATCTTTGCATTGAGACGAATCAAACAAGATCTCACTTAACTATGTTCTAATCTATAGATTAAGAATAAAATACAAATTAAGAGTAATAAGTGAATAGTGTCAAAAAACAAATGTCTCATTCTCTATGAATAGAAGGTAGTATGTTATAACAAAAGGTTGTTTTTAAAAATGAATTGGCGAATGTTCTTCAATTCCCTCTTGGTACTCTCCCCGTCAAATATCTTGGTGTACCCCTTTCTTCAAAGCGCATCTCAGCAGCTGACTGTGACATCCTCGTTGATAAGATAACTGAGAAAATTCGATCATGGCGCGCAAAGTACCTACCATATGCCGCTAGACTTCAATTGGTAAATGCGGTGCTTATGAGTATTTCTAGCTACTGGTGCCAAATGTTCATTCTCCCCAAGAAAGTGATAAAGGAAATAAACTCGGTATGTCGCGCATATCTCTGGAATGGTGATGCCAAAAATACATCACCAGGTAACGTAGGTTGGCATAAAGTTTGCACACCCAAGAAGAATGGTGGTCTAGGAATCCGGAACCTCGAGACTTGGAACATGGCTGCAGTCGGGAAAATTGCCTGGCACATCAGCACTAAACAAGGTTCGTTGTGGGTAAAGTGGATCCATGAAGTGTATATGAAGGGTGGTAGGTGGAAACTGTTCAACCCTCCAATTACCTCTAGCTGGGCGTTTAAGAAGATCTGCAAGGTTAAAGATAAATTGTGGGATTCAATAAAGCAAAACAGGTACTACATCAGCAGGGTATACCAGAAGCTGCAACCCCCCCTTGAGACAGTAAACTGAGCAAGGCTAGTATGGTCTAGGCAGGTCATCCCCAAAACAAGATTCATTATGTGGCTCGCCTTCCTCAACAGGCTGAAGACCAAGGACCGCCTTTTTCAACTGGGTTTAACTCATAACAATACTTGCCCTCTTTGTGGGAGTGATAGTGAGTCTATTGATCATCTGTTTTTTTGCATGTAGATTTAGTCACTCCTGTCTTGAAGCGGTTATGGCATGGCTTGGTTCTAATGTTCGCATCTCGTCGCTTAGCAACTTAGCTACAAAAAAATGGAGAATGACTACAACAAAAAAGAAGGTTTTTTGCATCGCCCTGTATTGTCTGGTGTATCAAATATGGCGAACCCGAAATGAAGCAATATGGCAAGCCAAAGTCAAAGTCATTGATATTGTGTTGAAGACGATTAAGCACGACGTGAACTCCCGATCCACTCTTATTTGTATCAAGGATAATGATAGAGATAGAAACTGGATGTATAGGACCATATATGATGTATAGCTTTTGCTTGTATGGCTTCCTAGCTTCTTTTTGAGACCCCTATCCCTGAATTCTATGCACATGAAGAATGCGGGTGAGAAACCCTTCCTAGAAGGTGTGCCCTCTTAGCAATCTGATGCAAATAGCTGAATCTAGGTGATTAGGTCTGGGAAGTCTTTTTTGTACATGTTATGTAGTCTACTAGTATTAATAAAAAATTCATTCATCTTCTAAAAAAAAAGTTGTTTTTAAAACAACAGTTTTTTAAAAAAAACAGCCGTTTTTTCTAAACAACAGTTTTTTTTAAAACAACAGTTTTTTTTAATTAGGATATTCACTAAAGAAGGAAAATGGGTTGGGTTCTTGAGAGTCGTCTTTAGAAAAGACGGTCTCTCAAGAGAGGGCTTGGTCTTTAAAAATTTAGGCTCTATGCAAAATTTTTATTTTGCGCCTTATCTATAGCAAATATATTTATTTTATTAATAAATTTAAAATTTTTTATTAACTTTTTCATATACGGGAAAAAGAGAGGCTCTGTGTAATTGATCACCTCACATATCCTCAAAGACCCTTTTATTTAGATTTCTCGTTCCTCTATTTAAGTGTCATAGTTATCATATGGTTATACTCATCAACTCGTACCCTCAAGCCTTCTTTTAAAAGAAGGTGTTCGGAAGGAAATGTAGTGGATAAGTCACATTCGTGTGTGTTCCCCCCTCCGATGAAAGAGCAAATAGGAGTCGATTAAATCCCAAACAAAACGAAACCTGCAGAAAAGGAAGAGAGACACCAACATCGCATAAGTGGAGGTACAGACACTTCACTAAAATGGATTAGAGTTGAGCTATTAGAATTAAATAAAGAGGTAACAAAAATTTAAGGAAATAAATTTAAAAAGTTACCTACAATAGTTGAAGTTTAGTGAAAGGAAAACAATCAAAAGTCTTTAAGACATGAATTTGATCACCAACTACTCATATTTCTTGTTAGATCTTTAAAGAGGTGCAACTCACGTAAATCGATCTTTATTTGTTCTTCCCGCGTTCTTTCGGTCTACCTTGACTTCTCTTACCCTGCAAAATAAGGTTTTTCACCATTCTTACAGTTGTATCGATAGTCCTTCTCTTCATATGTCCTAACCGCATTAATCTATTTTCACGCAACTTTGCCATAATAGGGCAACCTCTAAACTCTCTCAACTCTTTTGTTCAAATCCCTTCATAATGGGCCATCATTTTCGCCCCATATATCAATGTTGGTATTCGGCATAATTTATCTTTTAATATAGTAGGAAACTTCTTATCACACGGTAACCTATGTCCATTCAATGAGTTACATCTTTAATGATTTTTTCATTACTCTGGATAATAGACTCTAAGTACTTAAACTTGGATGTATCTACGACAACATCTTGTACAATGGTCACCTTGGGTCACTATTGTATTCTATCCCACAAAAATTGCATCGCATATATTTGTTTTCGTATGACTTATACGCAATCTTTGTCTTCTAATACCGCCCTTCTTCCACTAATTTTGTGTTAGCCTCCTTGTTAGTTTCTGCTACTAAAATAATATCATCAGAAAAAAGCATCCACTATAGTGCAATTTTTCAAGATAGATTTAAAAAGTTTGTCTATGATGAAAATGGATGGGTTTAGTGTAGATCCTTGATGTTAAAGACCTACTTGTATTGGAAAAGACTTCGTTATCCCAACAAGTATTTAAATATTAGTCGTAACTTCATCATATATATTTCATATCACCTCAATATACGTCCACATGATATCTTTTTTAGTTGTAGTTGTACCAAATTAACACAGGGCTCTCTTTAGTCAATATCTATCATTAGAATTGTTAACCGTTCATTTAATACTTAAAAATTTAAGTTGATTTGATAATCAATACTTTCTCACTACAATTAAAAAAACTTTTAACGACAAAGATTTTTTATCGCTTATTTTATCGCTAAAAGACATTATGCACAAAAAGTCGACAAAACCCTTTGTCGCTAAATATTTTGTCACTTTGACTAAGCATTCCCAACTCCCGAGTGTCCTCACTCCACACATCACTTCATTCCCCACTCATCAAATCTCCTAAATTACAGTACCACGTAATGAAGAAATAGTCGAGATTTTCTTCTCTGTATACTTACCAGTTACCACATACATGGCTGTAATGTAATGTCTTCTCCTCACTTCCATTTTCCAGGTTTCTCCATTTCTTCATACTTCCAGATCTATTTCTCATTTTGTTAAAGATACTTTATTCATTCATTTCTGTCGGTGCATCATACTTCAATCTTTACGATGTTGGATTGGATCACTTTTTACATTTTAATTATCAATTTTTATTACTGTTCTATATTTTGCTTAATTGTTAATCATTTGTTCGGTATTTTGCTTAATTATTGATTATTTGTTCTATATTTTGCTTAATTATTGATTTTAGTTGTTACTAATTGTGTCGTACATTTTGCTTAATTATTGAAGACGAATCAATGTTGGAGGAGGACAGAAAAAATTAGGGAGGGTTTTGTAGGCTCTATTTTGTTTTTGTTCTTATGATGGGATAATAATGACGGTTTCAACTTTCAATTGTCAACCCAGTTCCCAAGGCATGATTATATATAATTTCCATTTTTGCATCTTGGTTTATTCGTTTGTCTTTATTCCACTAATCTAACATGCCATATATGTTTGAATGGTAATTGTAGGGACTAGGTATCTTGTAGCTTTATGATCTCGAATCTATATTATAATCTAACCTCGTAATCATATATTATCATATGGTAATATTATAAAGGGAGTAGTAATTGATAAGGACACGCCGTTTTTTATTTTTATTATTATAGTACCTCTGTTTTCAAAAGTTTTTTACATTTAGTTTGTTTTCCGAAGATTACAATGTAAACTTTAAAATTAAATAATTTTAATTATGAACTTTTAAATTCTAAAAAGTTTATATTTAGAAAGTATACATTGAGACGAATCTGATAAGATCCCATATGAATGTTTTTTCTTTTAAATCGATGAAAAATTGTAGTCAAAGTTTAACACTAAAATTCGTAAATTTTATTTTTGCAGAATTTTGGGATATGAAGTAGTTTAATAATATTAAGAGGATTGGAAATCACTGTTAAATTATGTGTTAAAAGTAATGATTAGCTTTTGTTTTTTTGTCAAAACACATAATGGGGTGTGTAAAAAGGAAGCTGGCCCATGTGTTGTTCATATAGTCAGCAACTAATTCCACAATCATGTTATTTTTATAGGTTTGTGTGGGAACAAAGGAGGAAGTACTTATGTCTTTTGAGGGGTGATAATTGAGGTCTTACTTTGACTAGTAGTGTTCAATGTTCCTGCATATAGAAGTATATTATTGTATATTATTTTTATAGTAGTGTTTTTCATATAGTTTGTTTTTTGGGGTTTTCTCAATTTGGTTGAAGAGCTGAGGGAGGTTAGAAGATGGGTGGCAGTGGTGATGGGGAAGAGGCAATGCAAGGGCTGAGCTGCCGCGAGGAGGAGAGGATTTTGGTGTCTGTTCGTGTGCGACCTTTAAATGGGAAGGAAGCTTCAAGGAAGGAGCCAATAGACTGGGAATGCATCAATGATACTACTATCATATACAAAAATCACTTGTCTCCTGAAAGATCATTGTATCCAAATTCCTTTACTTATGGTAAGAAATTAATTATAGTTGTTAACTAATCTGGATTATGGTTTGTTTTTATTGTGTTGCATATTCATGTGTTGTGTTTTGTATGCATCTGAAAATCGTAAATGTGTGGATTTTTGTCAGAGAATGTAACACTCTTTAGTGACATTTATAACGTTTTGTTGTGTAAGCATTTGGTGCTGTCCCTTTGGAAATATAGAGCAGAAGAAAGGTTAACTTACAAAAAAAAAAAAAAAAATCTGCTCTGTAATGAGTATGTAAAGGCGAGACTCTAGAGCATGTTTGTGTGGTAGCTTTTAGGTTCTTGGAGTTGAATACTGTTTTCATAGATGAGCTGTGTGAAGGTGTAATTTATTTTACATAGATTCATGTTAATTGTCTTTGTTGGCAATGAGAGTTGATATCTAAACTGGGTCAACGGAACTCTACTGATCTTCATTGTTCTTGTTGTTCCCACCTGGGTATGTTATTGATATAGACAGGGTGTTTAGATGTGATTGCTCTACAAGGCAGGTGTATGAAGAAGGGGCCAAAGCAGTTGTTCTTTCTGCTGTCTCCGGCATCAACTGTGAGCACACTATCTTAGTGCATTGTCGACTTTTTTCTTTGTAAAGCTTTGATGATCATGTTTGGAAAACCTTTTCTTGTAGCGAGTGTTTTTGCATATGGGCAAACAAGCAGTGGTAAAACTTTTACTATGTCTGGTATAACTGAGTATACTATGCAGGACATTTTTGCCTATACACAGAAGGTGAGAAAAAAGTTATTTATTATTTATTTTACCCAATTTTATGCTCAACTCTATCCACTCATAGATGCTTTGTATGCTTGTAGCACAAAGAAAGAGATTTTCAGTTAAAGTTCTCTGCTATAGAGATCTACAATGAATCTGTGAGAGACCTATTGACAGCAGATCACAGTCCCCTTCGCCTTTTGGATGACCCAGAGGTGATTTCTTTTCTTATGAGACTAGATTATGTTCGTCCATCACTATAAAAATGTTACACTAGATGAGAGTATGAGATTCTCTTTCGTGCAAGTGTGAGCTATTATTTGACATCCTTCTTGACAGAGAGGTACAGTAGTTGAGAAACTTACTGAGGAGACTCTGCGGGACTGGGACCACTTTAAGAAACTTCTTGCTGTATGTGAAGGTAAATTAACACATTTGATGTCCTAAAAAAGGTAGTTTTCTAATTAAATATTGTAGATTACATGGACACCTTTACATTTGCAGCACAAAGGCAGATAGGGGAGACTTTTCTCAATGAAGCTAGCTCACGTTCCCATCAAATTGTCAGATTGGTATGTTCTCATGAAATATGTGCCAAATGATTATGATACACAAATCTTCATTGACTTCTAAAATACTAAAAAAGGGTGAGAGTGATTGAATAGAAAAGAAATGTTAAGTAATTACAACTGACCAATCATTCTTGGGTTTTGCAGACAATTGAGAGTTCAACTCGTGAACTTTTAGGCAAAAGTAATTGTAGCACCCTTACTGCTACTTTGGTAAGTGTCATTATATGTTACTGAGTGGCTGAGCCTATAAATCATAAGGTTAGGATAGCTTTTTTGCAGTGATAAACATTGTTCCTTTTCTGTACTGACAGAATTTTGTGGATCTTGCTGGAAGTGAGCGGGCTACACAAGCATTATCTGCTGGATCCAGGTTAAAGGAAGGATCACATATAAATCGAAGCTTGTTAACATTGGGAACAGTGATTCGTAAATTGAGGTAACTTCTTATTTCCACATAATTATAGGTTTTTGGTTTCGTAGTATAATAGACTATAGTAAAATGGATTACTTAATCCTATGCGCTTCTTATTTTTGCTGATAGTGTTGGTTTCTTAGTATGATGAACTATGTCAAAATAAATTACTAAATCATTTGCGCTTCTTATTTCTGTGAAGTTCTTGATTAATCAAGGTCAATCAATAAAACCTCTTTGTTACTCTTATAAAAGAGTAAGGTTGCTTATTGCTACTTCCAGAACCCTGCCAAAGAAAGAATCCATCTAGTGGCATTGGGTCAGTTGAATGTGCGTCAACTATCAAGATTATTTCTAGAGTTTGTTTTCTTGCAAGTACTAATTCGCAGTTTATATCCTATCGCATAGCCCATTTGGGTTATTCTTGATTTGGTTCTCCTTTGTGTTGCTTTCGAGAGAATTATGTATGAGAATGTGTGACAAAATATGCATTTTTAACTTAAGTTAAAAGAATTGAAGGGGTTAGACCCAGAATACTCAAATCTAGAATTACTTGCTGATCATATGACTTATTTAGATAGACATAAAGTGGCATTCTTAAACCTTTACTGTTTGTTGACTTACAACTTCCTTCGGACATTATTGTGACTTGTGAGAGTATTGACTGTCTAAAAGGACTACAACTCGATGTCCAATGGAGCATGTTTCCATTTTTTGCACTCCATTGATGCAGCATTTTTATCTACCTTAATGGAGCATGTTTGTTGAACCACTATGCTTGTTATTGGCCTGTCAATAATAACGTCAGTAACTTAAATAGTTCATTCTCTATTGCTAATATGGTGCATTATATCTCACACGGGCATGTTTTCTGTGGATTATGCTTTATATAAATAATGTATGCTTTAATTGATCTGTGAAATGTGATTATAAATCTTCCTATAATTTATATATTACTTGCAGCAAGGGACAAACTGGGCATATTCCTTACCGAGATTCAAAGCTCACGCGCATATTACAATCCTCCCTGGGAGGCAATTCTAGAACTGCCGTCATATGTACCATGAGTCCTGCACGCATTTATGTAGAACAATCTAGAAACACCCTCCTTTTCGCAAGTTGTGCTAAAGAAGTTACTACTAATGCTCGTGTAAATGTTGTCGTATCTGACAAAGCCTTGGTGAAGCACTTGCAAAGAGAATTGGCAAGACTTGAGAGTGAATTGAGTAGCGCAAGCCCCACCAATGGGTCTCTTGATACTAATTTGTTGAGAGAAAAGGATTTTAAAATAGATGAGGTGATCTTTTATTAAAGGCTTAAGAATAAGATTATTGTTTTATCTGTGAATGATGCTCCTCACATTTCTGCACGTTTTATACATACACCATATCGTTTGCTAATCAATCTAGTTAAGTTTAGGCTCTAAGCCTTTGGAACCTTTCTCGTGTTATCTTAGAAAATTTTTCAACAGGCATTTTTTTCGTGAAAATTTGCTATGGATTAGCAAGAGATGCTTACATCAATAAACTTCACTTTAAGTAAGCAGATTTTCTCTGTGCTTGTGCTTGGTTGCATTGAAGAAGAAATTGTATGGATTTAGAACTGAATCTTATATACTTTATTCTAATCACTGGATTTGTACCAGATATCATTTCCCTAAAGTGGATTTGATCGGACCTTTTCTGAAATCTTAACATTTTGTGTATAAAAAATGACATCTTTGATGGTTTAAACTTTGATCTGACAGTTGTTGGGAAATGAGCAAAAATTAGGTGAACAAATAAGTCCTTAACTCTACAGTGCTTTAAATTGCAAATTACGGAAAGATGCTAGTATATCTTAAGATAACTAGGATCTTGGTTCAAATATTGTTACTGTTTAAATCGATATTTCCAACTGAAATTGGTTGAACACTGTTGCTATTTGGCTTTGTGGTTTGTCCTTTGAAATGAGAGGTCATCTGCTCACTTTGAACAATATATAAGTTGACATGACTAGAAGATTTGAGTTGAATTTTCTTTGCTATATGAGGCATATTAACTCTAATCATGCTCATTATATATGCCTACCTCATTGAGTTACGGTATTCTATGTTCTGGGACTTAATCTCCATTCGTATACATTTTAATGCTCAAGGAATTGTAAATATTGTCTAATCTTTAATGACTGAATATATAGCTCTTTTCACTGTACAGTTGGAAAGACGGGTAAATGAGTTGACTGTACAACTGGATAATGCTCAATCCCAAATTCATAACTTGCAGCAGCGAGCTGGCGAACGAAGACTTGTTATATGGGTATGTAACATTCATATGGTAAAAAAATCATAGTTTTACTTTTCCTTAATATTTCTTTGATTACATGCAGGAGGAAAATTCTTCTTACTCTCGATTACATGTCCGTCAAGGTTCTGAAAGTTCCTGCTCAGATGCACCCTCTGTAGTGGATCATTACTCCTTTGATGCTGGTTTTCCATCATTTGAAAATCCTCAGTCTCCAGATAGACATAGTAGACTCAGCTATGAGGAAAACTACTCATCTTCTGACCTTGATGAAAATCTTCCTACCAGTAGCCAGTCTGACAACAGGTTCACAGAGACACAAAATGATGTCTCCCCGCTCATGCATATCCAGACTCCAGTTGTGGAAATTACCCATTATCAAGTTCCTGAAATATTTGGAGAACGAAAAACCGACCTTTCAGAAACTGGTCAAGCAGAAACAGGCGTGCAAACTATTAACTCTTTTGAAAATGATATTCGTCACTTGTCAGAGGAAACTGGGGAGGAAAGCTCGGATAAATTTGAATTACGTCTCCAGAATGTTTCTAATGGGTATAGATTCCAATCACCCAATGTTGTATTTGATCCATTTCATGTTTCTGATGAATTTGGTGAGGAAGCCCTCGACTCTTATGATGTTGAACAGTACCACGTCTCTGAGGGACTTGCAGGGACAACCACCAACCATGATGATTTCTTCCGACGCCGAACTCCAGAGGCAGCTAAATTAAAGAATCATGAAAGCTTTGATGATCACTGCAAGGAGGTTCACTGCATAGAATCTCAAAATCTAGAAAATATTGTATTACTACCCAAAGAGAAACGAAAAGCATTGCTATCAAAGACTATGGAGGATGATGTATACGCAGATGATGAACAAACACAATATCATGACTTGGAAAATGTCAACTCTTCTCTTCAGGATTCTGAAGAACCATCTGGTAGACAGCTAATAGATGACGAGTCTCAAATTCAGAACTCCCATAGTATGGAAAGTAGTTCTCAATCAAGCAACCTGAGGACATCTGTTTCATTGCAAGAAGAGGTGAAGTGTGAAATCAAAATTGAGAGAGGAGAGGGTGAGCAAAGTGTTGGAACCGAGAAGTTTATTACAGTCGGAGTTGATGCTGGCAATGGAGTTCCTCAGATTCAAACAGGATATGCGCGGCTTGATGCAGTTCAGGTTGCAGAAGTTGGACTTTCTAACCACTTGGATTATATTGAGAACTATACATCTCTCTCGGCTAGAAAGGATTTTACCAAGGCCAAATCGATGGATCAACTTCAACTTCGAAATTTTCAGGTGATTATTTTTGGGTTTTCATGTAGACCTGTAACTGAGTTCTGAGCTTTTTTCATTTCAGCTGGCCTTAACTTTCACTTGAGAATCTTATCCCTACCCCTCATGAGTTCAATCGTTTTTCGTGGCAAATTTTCATAGTTGTAGCTGTGCGTCTTCTGGGATAGCGATTCAATTTTGTCTTCTAGTTAACATCCTATATTCACACCAGTGTCGATTACTTGTACCTTTTTCAATTCAGGTTGAGGATATAAATCAGAAGGAACATAACTTTATCAAAAACTTGAAAGATGTTGGCTTAAATCCGCAAGATGATTTGGTTGATAGTCCCCCGCCTCTTTCAGATGTTAAGAAATTACAGGATGGGATTATTGAGCTCTGGGATGTCTGCAACATTTCATTGATACATAGAACCTGTTTTTTCCTTCTCTTCATCAAAGATGGCCATCCAGACACAATTTACTTGGAAGTAGAACGCAGAAGGCTCAGCTACATCAAAGATTCATTTTCTTTGGGAAAAGCAGTTATCTTAGATGGTCGCCAACTCACACCTATTTCAAGGTATGATGCTTGAGATTTGGTGCTTTTGGTTCTAGATTTCATTCTCTTTGGTTCTCATGCTAAACTTGAAGAAATAATGTTCCATCATAAAAGAAAATAAAAAGAAACTATATTCTACTTTTGGGTGTGATTGATGGATTATCATTGTTGTTCTTGAAACAGTAAACGGGCTCTTGACACTGAAAGGAAAATGTTGAGCAAGCTAATGAAACGAAGGCTCACAAAACAAGAGAGGAGGGAAATATATGTGAGATGGGGCATCAGTGTAGATAGTAAAAACAGGCGCTCACAACTCGCTCATCTTCTTTGGTTCAATGCCATAGACATGGATCACATCATGGAAAGTGCTAAGATTGTTGCTCGACTAGTTCGGTTTAGTGAACCCCAACATCCGAAGGAGGTATTTGGCCTTAGTTTGACGACTACCCAGAGGTGGAGAAAATCATTTGGGGGAAGCAGATTCCTAGCCATTTCATGCAAGAAACATATTCCAGAAGTTATTCATTGAGCTAATGTATTGTAGCTGATTGTAGGTTTGTGGTAAGTAGCTCAATTCAGACATGCTCATTCTGTTGTTGGGTAATCTGTAATTGTGAGCGTTAGTTAGTATTGACTATTGTGGCATTTGCTAATGCTAGAGCGCCTTTTTCTTCAGCCTTTACAAGCGCCCCAAGTGCGAATGTCGTATTATTTGGTCTGTTAAGATGATGCAACAAGTTTTACAGAGAAAGGTCCTCCCTTTCCATAATATTGGATCCAATGTATAATTCTGGCTGATTCTTTCATATTAGACAAGCATACGTGATACGGCTAAATGTCTATAGACTTTAATGCTTATTATTTGTCAATTTTTATCGACAACTGAAGTTTAAGTTAATGACTGTTGCCCTTTAATATGCTATATATATAATCTGTCGTGCTCCTCGCGTAAAACTCTATGAGCTAGAAGTGTGGTACAATCAAACAGCACATATCATTAAATATTCAACTTGAAATAAAGATGAGATTTAAACTCGTGAATGGTAAATGAGATTTAAATGAATCACCTATTGTTACATTGACTTTTGATATCATGTCAATGAAATGATGAATCAATCCAACTAAAAGTTTAATTGATGGTTGTAGTCTCATGATATGCTGTATACTACCTTTATATCATCATAGAAAGTAAGAAAGTGCAGAAAGGATGGATAACAAGTAAAAATATATATATCTTGTAAAAAAATAAGAAAGCATAGAAGAAATTGTTGTGGAAAGTTAGAATGTTTAACGTCAATAATATCGATCCAATGATATTAAGATGCGCACATCTTGTATTACAACAAATTTGGAATAATGAATAAAAAGAACAATAGATTTATCAATTTTTTACCATTTTACCATTTTCAAAGCAAAGATCGCATAAAACGCAAGAAATGCGATTTAACGCCAATCCGTTGAGTATCAATGCCAAGTGGCCAACTATAGTGTTTATGGGAGTATTTGAGCGGATAGCGGTCCGAACTTGCCCACTGTCCTAAAATTATCATTTCAAAAATCCGATAAATTTATCAATTTTTTTAAAAGTTGTATATTTCGGATCAAATTATTATGCACGACCGTGGTCAGTGGTTAGTGCCATCAGCCCATCAGACAAGTTCGCAGTCGAATTCTTTATCGACTTGTTTTCTCAAAATTAAACACGAAACGAACGAAGTATAGTACATGATCGAAGTATTTCATTCGATCATGTAAAAACTTCTATCAAAAATGGGAGCATCAGAATCAACACTTTCATCCTCCCTCGTAACTCTTTCTTCTCAAACCTCTGCTTTATTTTTAGTTTCCCTTATTGATTGTGATACAATTGTTTAACTAATTGTGTGATCCGTACAGTAAGTTGTCTTTGTATTGATGAATTGAATTGAAGTTCTTTTTCTTCTTTTGTGGACGAGTTCAGAAACCGGAGGATCAGATAACTACAATATCTGAACGAATTGAAGAGGTTGACCCAATTTTGGAGAGATTAACATCGCTTAAAATTGTAAGATTTATGTACTTTTTATTAAGTTAGTCGTTTGATATTGTATGAAATTGAAGTTTTCTGCAATTTAAAACGTCACTTGTTAGATTTTGCATGAATTTTATGTTTACTGTAATCGATTAATCTTCGAAATATAGTTAGTGGAATGAAGGAAAAACTATAATTTATAAACGATGTTGTTGCAGGCTACACCAATTTTAACAGCTTTGCCAGCAGAGAGCACTTTGACGGATCTTTTAGTGAGAAAGCCCTCATCTTCCTCTAAACATGGTACTCATGTTTTCTACTTTGATAGATATGCATTTTTCAGTTATTTGCAGTTAGTAAATCTATTTGTTACATATGCCTTGACTCAGTTGCAATTCATGTGTGGGCAAAGGCTTGTTTAGTATTATAGGATATGTATGAGCAGAGGCTTGGTTAAGCCAAAAGAAACATTTGGAGAAAGGAAGCAATATTGAAGTTTTGGGGGAAGTGGTTAAAGCCAAACTGACTAGTCTGTTAGGTTTTCGTGCTTGCTTTGTGTTGTGAATAGGCTATGATATTTAGTGAAGAACAAACAAGAACAAATGCACAAAGAAACCACAAAAACTAAGCACAACAACAATGGACACAAAACACAAGATTTATGAGGTATCCACCTCCCCTCAAACAAGGATTACTTTCATTAATATATTCAACAATACATTAATGACAATCCACACAAGCTTTAAGAACAACCTCTCAAAGCAAATACCTCATTTTTAATGGTGGTCTCTTACAAACTCACTAATACAATGAAGAACTTTCTTGAAATGAACCATAGTTGCTTCTAGTGTATTAGCCTCATTTTCTCCCTTCTAATGAAGTGACCCTTATATAGCCCTACAACTGATTAGAGAACCCTAGGACAAAAGGGCTTAAAGCCCAAACAAAACGAGGAATAAAAACAGAAGTTGTTGGATTCACGTGCTGGGGCTCGCTCGACCCGAGCAGACTTGCTCGACCAGGTCAAGAGCCTCTTCTAAACATTTTGTTTGCTCCTGGTTAGCAGCTCGACCGAGCCACTATGCTCGGCCCACTCGATCAAGCCTCCTTTGGCATGCCCTTGCAATCATCAAAGCATACCAAGTCTTCCATCTTGATCACTTCATCAAGTGATTCAAACTTCAATCCTCCATAACTCATGACACTTACATCTTCACTCTCAAGAGTGAAAGATAGTGCATGAGCTATGAGGGGATCAAACTCTCCACCAATGGCTTGAGATTTGGGACTTGGCACAACACTTTGTTTTGGGTTGTTAGTCTAATGTACGTGGGTCTTTGGGAGGTATGTCTTATGAAGGCTCCCATACCCTTCTAGGCTAATTAGAACCTATCCTAATGCATTGTAGTCCCTCTCAATAAGTAATCTAACCTCTGGAGTCTGGCCTAAACACTTACGGAAAATCTTTAACTCTTAGAAAGTTACCATTGTAATTCCTCATTGAATTCTTAGAGAACTCCTTTGTTTTTTTTTTCATCTGTTAATAACACAATCCTTGCTTAGGGAGGACATAGCCCATATTGGTTGAATAAACCTCATTAACTTTTTTGTTGTTTGATTGCATTGATTTTCATGTTCTTATCTCAAATCCCTAATTTTCAATCTTTTGAGTTTTGATCCAATCAAGGGCATTAATTATTGATCTTAGGTAATTCAAGATTGATTATACATCCTTGAATTCTCAGCTCACAACAGTTCGTATTAAAGTAAGTGGTTCGTGGTGATGATTTTGATTATTCTTGGTTGATTTGGGCTAAAAAAAGATGCTTTTATGAAGCCTGACATTGAGAAGTTTCATAGAAATCATAATTTTAGGTCATACGAAGGACATTTTGATTTTAATTGGTGTGCAAAAGACCATTGATGGAATTGCTAGAAGGGCAAGAGGAATGACTATTACAAGATGGAAAGACATTGTCTCTAAGGCGTTGAAAGCAATGCTTTAGGTAAATCAAACAACACCCAAGGTCAAAATTTGATGAAAAGGACCAACATGCACATAACATGCAATCCTACTTAAATAGGATTTAGTCTCTAGGCTATTTTTCGCAAGCCATGGACGAGAGCATACAAATAGTCACAAACTAACCACAAACACTCCCCAATTTTATTTAAATGAGGATTGGCTGCTAGGCTACTACTTCCAAGACATAGACAACAAAACACGAAAAATTCAAATCTTGGAAGGAACTAGGAATGAGGTTAAGCACTCCTAGATATACCTTGCATTCTTTTAATCAACTTCCAAGAACCACAAAACAACCCAACAAGCATGAATAACCCATAATCACCTCCAAGTATTGTATACAGGAAACTGCTATAAGATCATGACCCAAATATCGTATACAGGAAACTGCCACTTATGTGTTCTCCGTTTCTTTTCTACATGCTTGGTTAAGGTAGTGAAATTCAAAGATTCCATTTTCCAACCTATATGAAATATTGGTTTAATGATAAAAGTTTAATTGGAGGCAACATGAAATTCTGATGAAATAACCGTTCCGAGGGAAGCATTAGACGAACCACTAATATATAGAAAAGCATCAAAAAAGAAATTAAATGATTTAACATGATAATTTACATTGTTTTAATTGCTAAGGAAACCAATTTCCACTTTTCACATTTCACATTTCACTAACCTACTTTTCCTCATTTCTTTGTTCTGTTTTCATGATGCTACCAGAACATCTTTGAATTTTGGCTTATCAATGATGAAAACTAAACCACAAAATTGGAAATGTGAAATTGCTTGGATAGAGTATGCAAGGGCAAAAAAAGGTAAAGAGGTGGTCTCTTTTATTACCATCCTAGGATTACAAAGGCTGCACCTTATCAAAAAGCTGAAAAATTTGACCGCATTTTTTGTGGGATTATTCCTCTTTATTATTGCGATGTAACAGACTATGCTTTAGGAGTAGCCATCAACAACCATATTTTTTGGTTGGAACAAAAAAGAATGTTTATCAAGTGTTTCACACGACTTCATACCTAAACTAAAATTAACTTTCATTCATCCAGACCATAGTATCATCAACTAGAGTGTCCATATCCACTGAAGTCAGACTTATGGATCAAAAGCGGCAAGTCATCCAACATTTCTGAGAGGAATAGCTGAAAGTGAAGGTCCTCTAGTTTTTCGCTTACCAAATGGAGGATCTATGATAGTCACAAATACTATTTAGGGTCATGCTCTGGTCTTTCTCATGCTGCATACTGGTGAATATGCTAGTTTGTTCATGAATGTCTAATGCATTTAGCATCCATAGACCAATGTTATTTGTTGTACATTGTAGATTAGGAGGGAAAATAAATGCCGCTTAATAGTATGGAATCTGTTCAAACTTCAAAGTATGCTACCTAGCAAATTTTTTGTGTCTGTGTTGACCTGGAGTGAAAAATGTTAATGTAGAATTCAGGTTTCATGTGGAGCATTTGAACAATTGAGCGATGCCTATAATATGTGAAAGCACAAGGCATGGGGCTAGGTGATTTCAATCACACTTAGCTGTAAATACATTATCAAAAGATTGGCATTAGGATCACAAGCCTTTAGGCTATTTGAAAGTTTTTCTTGTGAAATTCTTTGTATATATCTTTCTCTTTTTTTATGCCTTCATTTTTTCACAGCAGAAGAGGGGGAGCACATCTCTGATCTGGTTCAATTAAATATGACCAGCATTGGAAATTTTGTGCTTACATCTTCTTTTATGCTTTCTGAAAGTATGTGGATTCTGCTTGTGTTAGGTACTTTAAACCCAAAGGTAATTTTGGAGCTTTTCGCCATGTATCGTGATTGGCAGGAGGAGAAGGCTCAGAAGATTGCTAATACACAGGTTTGCATTCTATCTATTATTAACCTTTATGTGTGTAATTCTTCCATTTCCGGGCAAGATGTCCAAAGTATCATGTTGAATGAAACATCCATATGCAGGTCATTTACCAAAGAGAGAATCCTTTATATTATCATTTATCATCATATTAAGCATCTTGTTTGAGACACATGTGGTGATGCGGGTCAAACATTTTTGTTTCTCTAGGACAGCTTCTTAGTTTATTTGCTTGACGAAGGGACTATCCTTGTTAATCTTACCTTTTGATATATGGGGCGAAAGCCTTAATTAGCCTTCAAGTCATAATGATCAAGTCTCAATCATTTTCCTTGTTTTCAAAGCTCTTGTAGTAGCCCATCTTGTAGCCTTCAAATTTCATTTCCCTCTGGGAGTCCAATCTGCAGTGCATGTGGTAATCTACTTTTGTTTTGGTCGAAATTCTTTTTTGTGTTTTGTTTGACTCAAATTGGTGCGTTGAAATATCTGTATAAGCTCTGAACGGAACTGCTCGTTTTAGGATAGAGGTGAACCATGGAACCAATATGGTTGGAAATGTAGTTGCTAACCTATCTCGTGGAGGAATTTGTATGGAGGGGACTTTTTTAGACTTGGGTTCATCTTGCTTAGTTGGTGTATCTATGACTATGCTTAATCCTTGTTCTTATATATGATGAATCTTCCGCCTAATTGTTTATTTTCCTTCTTTCATTTCCTCATGCATTAGTTTTCTGTGCTTTCTTTGTTTTGCAAGTCCCGACTTGTATTTCTGTGATCCTTTTAATTTTTCATTTTCTAGGGCTCATCATCCAGATTTTGGGTCTTGGAAATTTCACAAATAGTAAATCCTCTTACAGTTTTAGACGAACGTGTTTGTTGAAAACCAAGTTATCTTCGAGCCAAGTCATAATGATCAATTATAAGTACTACATGGTTTTAGGTCCAGATGCGTAGCCTCAAGCTATTTGGAGCTAAGTGAAGAAATGTTACAAGTGATTTAGAATTTTATCTAGATCTCGTTAGAATGGGATATTATCTTAGAAGTGTATCTCACTAACATTGTACACCTTGATACTTTTGCAGGAAGAAATTGAAAACAAGATAGAAGTTGTAGATGCATTGGCAGTTAAACTTAAGCAACGATTGAATGGCTCTGTATCTGCAATGAAGACCGCATCACAACATTTATCCGAAGGTGACACTGATCTTACTGCATGCCTTGCCATTTTTATTTATTACATAATTATTATTTGGGAAATTCCACGTGGTAACCCTAAGGTTTTGGTTTTTCCACGTGGTAACCAAAACTTTTAAAAAATCCACATGGTAACCCTGAGTTTTACCAAAATGTTCCATCGTGACCATTTTTGCACATAAAACGTAAGCAAATGTTAATTATGAAGCTTTAAGGTTGTTGTATGCCTACTTATGCGACTCATCATTTCAAATGTCATCAGTCTCAACCTCTTCCCCCAAAAAATAATCCCTAACTACCATCTTTGGATTTCGGGGGGAAAATATGATTTGGATGAAATATGATAGAATTAGAGTTTATGTTTAGGGGAAAAAGGTTGAAATCGATGACATTTCGAATAGTGAGTAGCATATATAGGCGTACAGCAACCTTAAAGCTTTGAAATTCACGTTTGCTAGCGTTGTATGTGCAAAAAAGGTCACGGTGGAACAAGTTGGTAAAACTCAGGGTTACCGCGTGGATTTTTTAGAAGTTTTGGTTACTACGTGGAAAACCCGAAACCCCAGGGTTACCATGTGAAATTTTCCTTATTATTTTATGCCTATTGATGATTATATTTTGCTACAATGGAAATTATCTCATGTTTCTATGTGTTCATTTTAAGTTTTAACCTAACAGTAATTGCATCATATGTTTCTATAACTGCAGTTCATGCATTGCAAGTGGAGCTCGGGGAGCTTAAAGGGCGGTTAACTGAGGTTATTAGTAATTGTGATTCGTTGTGTAAGAGAATTAATTCTGACGGGCCTGAGTCACTTCGGTCTCTTACGCCTTTCTCAGCAACATCCACTTCGAACCCGTGTTCAGTTGTCAAAGACATAAATCCTCCTTCAGAAAAAACTGGAGATGAAAACTAATAATTCGAGCTGTACATTCCCCACTCTGTATTTTTTCAAACTAGTGTATGTTTTCTTTGTAGCAGTCAGCAGGGTGATTATGGATGAACTCATGGCTTGTTTACATCCGTTCTTACAAAGATTTGTGTTAGTCCTTGTTTCTGCCTAGTTTTACTGCATATTTACCATAGCAACTTAAGGGCAGTTAGTGGTTTAATGAGACTAAAATGCTATCATACAAAAATGTTGTTAATCGCTAAAGTGTAGTTTAAGTGACGTTATAATGCACGTAATTGTTTTCAAAACGTTACAATTTGTAGCATTTCAAAATTAAAAATAGTGGTTTAAGGTATGCTCTACATATTTTTGAACAAATTATATGTAAACAACTACAATTATCGTTACATTTACGAATAATATTAAGGTGAACTCTACATGGTAGCATTGTGGTTTGTCGAAACGCGAGTTATAGCAATTTTTTAATATTTTTTCACAAAGTAGCGATAAGGTATATTTCGTTAAATTTGTGTATTTTTAGTTTTTCCTTTTTTTATTTTTATGATCAAAGGAATAAATAAAAGAACAAAAATTGAAATGCCAAACCTTCGTCAAAACGGTCAACCTATCCTAACCCCCCACTCTCCTTTCCTGCACAATTGCTATTTGCATTAATGTAGAGCTTATGTTGTATTGGGTGCGTACGGTTTGATTAGGTCTGATTTGACACTAAAATTAGACCAAATCAATAATTTCAGTCTGGAATATTTCTAAATCAGATAGGATCGTATAATCACCAGATCGGACCAATCTACAAGGGTCCGGTCTTGTCTGGTCCGGTCTTGTCTGCTTTGATCTACGGTTTTTTATTTTTAAATTTTTTTCCAGATTAATATATGTTTTATCACTTTATGAATATTTCGCCCCTACAAACACCAAATATGATAATTTGTAATTAGTTGATTGCATCAATATCATTCAAGTATATATTACTATATAAAAATAATTACATCTCGTAATATCTAAGTAGCAACCATTTTATAAAAAAGAAAAATTATGGTTTTTGGTCAAAGTACAATTTGCGATCTGGTCTGAAAAATAAAAAACTAGAACTAGTCAGTAAATCGTAAATTTTTTTGAAAAAAAAACATACAAGATCATTTAGACTATAGACCATACCAAATACTAAAATTACGATTTGGTCCGATTTGGTTTATGGTTTAGACCAAACTTTGTTCAGCCCTAATTAGTACGAGTTTCTCAAGTGTGTGAGTATACAAAGTCAGATGATAAGTACAATTATTTTCACTTATTTAAATCATTTTATATTTTACCCATTTTTGGTTATTCATGTTGATTTTGAGCGGTTTTGATTATTTAAGCATGATTCTTATAGTATTGATGATGATGGAGTTTACTAAGAAGATTTTAGTTCGATTAAAGATGGTTTGTAAAGAAGATGAGTAAAAGAGTAGAAAAGTCAAAAGTGTTTGTAATGCAAAAGTTTTGAGGTGATATTTAATACATGTTGTCTCTTTTGGTCATAAGAAAGATAGTATCAATGCAAGGTTTAGACTTTAACACTATGTTTAGATAGCAAGTTTGGATGGAAAAGAAAGGGAAGGAAGGGGAAGGGAGGGAAGGGAAAGGAAGGGAAGAGAAATAAAAGGAAACTAGCTCTTGTTTGTCTAGGAGGGAATGGAAGAGAAAGAAAGGGAGATTGTGTTTTCCTTTCAAATCTTTCCACTTTTGGAGGGATTACAACCCTTACAAAATTTATCCACATTTTCCTTCCAATTCCCTCCCCTCCAAATCCCTTCCCTTCCATTTTGCTATCCAAACAAGGGATTCTTCCTCTCTCCAAATTCCTTCATTTCCTTTCCCTCCATTTCCTTCTATCCAAACACACCCTAAGAGCTTTCCAACTGTTTATTATATACCCAATTTTGACAATTGAGCAAGAGATAATGAGATAATGGTTGCTTAAAGTTTTGCCAATTATTAGCAAAGCGACAAGTCGCTGCCTAAAAGCTACGACTCACGGCATACTCTCTGGATCATTTCTAAAAGGGCACGTCTCTTGGTTGTTGTAGCTTTTATTTTATTTTGTTATTTTATTATTCAAAATTATAATTTTAGGTTTAGTAGTGTTTCCCAAGTTTTCTATAGTATAAACTAGTATAGAAACTCGTGCAATGCACGAAATTTTTAATACAAATGCAATCACATGTTATCAATATAAAATTATATTATTTCTTATAAAATAGTAGAAAATTTTAGAACATATAGTGCTTTTAATGAAAAAATTCGATCTTTAATATAAGTATTAATTAAAACTCTCATACATTTGGTACAAATTTAGGTTATGTTCCAACAATGTTATCATAATATTATTTGTCATTCTCAAAATAATTTTTGATTATCATGTATATTTTGATTATTCATGAATTATTTAAGAAATTAAAATTTTAATAAAAAACTTTATTAATAAGCAATTATTTCAACATAAAAAAAATAATTATATATATTCTAAGAAACTTTAAATAGAAATTTTATATAGCCTTTAAATTCAAAAATATAATATTCCAAGAAAATATAATAGGTCAAATCTAATTAGGATATACCACTCATATATTATAAAAATAAGTTGATGTTAAATATGGTAAGAGTTTTTTCACATTGCAAATCACTATGAGAATGTCATGTGGAATTTTACATTCTTTTTATTAGATTGTATGATAGGAATTAAGTTTTTCACTATTAAGATGTAGAATAGAAGTTCATATGCTTATTCTAGTTTTCATTTCGTAGTTTATAAAACTCAATTTTTATTGTTTTTCATTACAACTTTCAATTCCTCATGTTGTTTATGGTTTGATTGCAAATCAGTTCGTAAGTTTCTTTATCTTGTTTTTCATTTATTTAATTAAGGAAAAGTTATTAAAAACACTACCTAATTTATAGCTTCTTTTGCAAAAAAAATTACATAATCTAATATATTTTTTTTTGCAAAAAACTACCTTAAATGACATAAACGTTTGCAAAAGACTACCATTTGATGGAATCAGTTAGTTGACTGTCAAGTGAGAATTTGAATTTACACATAACATGCACATGACTTTATTTTATAACTCTGAAATATTTTATTTCCTTTATTTTTTCTTTCCCTCTCTGATAATCTCTCTCACTATTCATGGAGGACACCATCAACACTCAATCAAGACATCAATGCAACATTAATCATCCAATCCCATCAACTGGTAAGTTCTTTACTTGATATTTATTTCACTAATCTACTCCCAATTTCAAAATTCACTCATGTATGCTATGAATTGGGGTTTTTGCATTGTTTTGTTCAATTAAAATTCTTGCCTTTGAATTTTCTGACTCTCAATCTTCTTTTCTCTTCCTTTGATCTTCCTTTGATTTTCGTTGAGCTTTCGAACCATCCAACTTTGCTATTTTGAATCAACTCGTTTTTTATGGAAAAAAGGAGATCATCAAAGGAAAAGAGGGTTGTTTTAAATAGAAGGTCTCCTGAGAGACCGTCTATGGCATAGACGGCTCTCTCAATAGCTCAGCCTAATGACTCTCATGACTATTCAGTTACTCATTTAACAAATGGGTTGACCCATATTTACTCGTCTATGGTATAGACGGTCTATAGCAAGAATTTGTGTGTTTCAAATGGGTAACTAAGCAAGGGTAAATTCCTTTATTCAAAAACATTTTTAAATTAAATTTATTTCTTAGGGTTTCTGATTGCATGTATTTGCTTGAATTTAATGTTTGTTGTTTATGTGTTGTGAATCTAATTTCTTTATGTGTTTTGCTTCAATGTTCTTAACTGTAGAAATTTTGCACATTACTATTCTACTTACGAGATGATGAAGCTACTCAACATTCGATTGTATTTTGGTGGGTTTTTTGTTACCAAAAACTACAAAACTAATTACAGACATTTAAGCCTTAGCTTGAACCCAAAACGTAGACAAGGTTTGTAATTTTCAAATGGCTTACTGGAATAGAAATAAGCTAGGCTATGCTGATGTTGGTAGAATTTGGTACAAGCGGTATGGCTACACAATGTTTGTAAATAGGATAGAAATTAAGGATGACAAAAGCATCCCAAATTTCCTTCAAAGCCCTGAAAATGATGGTTGGTACCATCTTTATGTTGTTCATGGGGGTGATGACGGAGGTGAAAACATCTCTAGAAAAAATCCAAAAAGAAATTGCCTAATGATGGTGCGACAAATGACATGGACATTGATGATGATGTGTGTAGATTGGGTGATGACATGGACTAGGGGCGGAGCAAAGATATTGGAAGCCCTATTTATTTTTGTGTTGTCTTTCAAAATGGGGCTTGAATAGCACCATCTAATATTTGAGAATCCTTATTCCGAGGGGGCCTAGGTGGTCGGCTACCCGGGATACCCAAGAGTCGGCCATGACATGGACATAGATAAAGGGTGATAAGGGTGATAAGGGAGATAAGGTTGGTGGTGATGTGGAGAGTGCAAGTGGTCATGTAAAAAGGGGACCACCACTGAAGCACAAGGGTGTAATTGTACCCTTACATTCAAACCGTAGATCTATAAGGCACTCAAGGGTAGAACAAAAAACATAGACAACTACCTAAACCCTACTTCAATGCTCTAAATAACCTCTACAAACAGCAAGTACTCAAACATCTAGTGCACAACCTTCACAGAACATCAGGGAAAGGGAAACTGGTTCTGAAGGGGATGATAGTAGTGAGTGAATCAGAGGATGATACTGATGTTGATCTATTTGCAGAGAATGTAGAGTTTGGTTTGGATGAAGTGCAGTTGGGAGATGAAGTAAGGAAGACAGTGGATGAGGAGATGAATGAGGAAAACAATAGGTATATCTATTATAATAAAGGTAATGATGAAGTATTCAGTGATGATGAAGAGACTTTGAAGGATTGTGAGGAGGAGGAGGAAACATCATACTCAACATTTTACCCTGAGGTTGACTTCAAAGGTAAAATTAATCAGTCCCTAGGCTTGAAATTCCCTTCCAATTTTGTTTTTAGAAAAGCTTTATGGTATCATGCTATTGAAGGTGACAATAACTATTATTACTTGCACAATGGTAGTACTTGTGACTGTTTATTATTACAATAGATGTGATTACAAGAAAGAAAAAGCTAGGATATAGTTAACTGTGCGTATAGGAAGGAGAGGAAGTGCAGCTTGAAGGTTCATGCAACTAAATTAAAGGAAAAAAGACTTTTCAGATTAGGACATACATTCCTAATCACAGTTGTGGTTACCAGCATCACAATAACAAGGTTAGTGCATTATATTTAGTTGAGAAGTACTTAGAGGATTGGAGGGAGAATCCTTATTGGGATTTGAAGGCTTTTCAAAAAAGGATGAATAGGGAATTAGGTTGTGAGGTTAAATATTCTAAGTGTTATGTGGCATAGAAGCTATGAAGTTAATATTTGGAGATACAAATGAGGAGTATTGTAGAGTGTAGGATTATGCAGAGGCCATTAGGAATTACATCCCAGGTAATACAACTATAGTCAAGTGTATAGGGATTGAGAATCCACCACCACTCTTCCAAAGAATATATGTGTGTCTACAAACATGCAAAGAGGGTTTTATGACAAGATGTAGGCCGATTCTAGGAGTTGATGAAGCTCATTTGAAGGGACAATTCCTTGGCATTTTGTTGATAACTGTTGGGAAAGATGGAAATAACAACATCTTTCCAGTTGCTTGGGTTGTTGTTGAGACAGAGAATGAGGAGACATGGACACGGTTTTTGCAGCTACTAAATGAGGATTTGAATTTTGTTGCATCATCAACAAGTTGGGTTGAAGAAAGGAGATAATCTGTTACTTTCGTCAGTGATAGGAAAAAGGTACAGTGGTAGCATCAATTCAAGCTGTTAAATTACTTATCGAGAAGTCAAAGGGAGGAAGACCTAAGAAGGGTTCAGTGTCTTCATCATCAATCACACCAAATCCAATTCCAACAGCCCCTCCTGCAACTGCAAGCTCAATTCCTCCTGCTACTGCAAGCTCAACCCCAATGGCACCAACTGCCACTGCAATTGCAAGCTCTACTGCCCTTGCAAAATTTGCTGCCACCTCAGTTTAAAAGGAGGTAGAAAGAAATCTTGTGCACATGAATGCAAAAAGAAAGGAGCAAAATGTGCAGCCCCAAGGGTGATTTCAACTTAATCATCTTCAAGTTCTCCAAATCAAAGTAGAAAAATGTAGCTGTAAAATGTAATCAATGTAATGAAGAATTAGTGTTTTAAGTTGTAGACATTTTGTGGAAGTAGTTGGGTTTGTCTTTGTTAAGTTATGGAACAATTATTTTGTGAACAACGTCATCAGTTTCTTATCATGATATGCAAGAGTCAGATTTCCTATAAATTCAAGTTAAATAAGTAGCAACAAAATCAGCCTCTTCAATCATCATAATCATGTTTACAAAAGCTTACAAACATCAATTGCATACCCTAATCACTAATACATAACACTGAAACACTAATTATTACAAAACAGTTTGAAAGTCACGTAACGTTCATTAGTACAATCAACACCAACAAAAAACAAAAGAAAAACCCTAATATAAAGCTTAAAATCTCTTTTTCCATGCTTTCTCTCATTCATCAATTTCTTCTTACTTTTATGTTCTGAAATTGTTTGTTTCTTCTCATGTTCCAAGCAACAAACCCTTTAATTAAATATCTTAATTTCAGTTGATAAATGTCGCTTCTCCTCAACAAGTGTATTCGTCACTTTTCTTTGCCAATTAACCATTTTAGGTTCATCAATCCACTTGAGTTTGTTGCATCCCCTCCAATTGGTATCAGGATCGAACAATTTGCAAGTTATAAATCGTGTTCTAGGATTTTCCTTAGTCTACGAAATTCTCAGTGTAAAAGGAACTCCACAACCACATCTATTGAGCTTCAATTTTTTGGTGAAAGGAGAAGACATAATTTCATTTAGGGAAAGAATTAGGGTTCTTAAGAATTGAAGGGGAAAGGGGAAAGAGGAAAGAGTTAGGATTTTTAAGAATTAAAGGGAAAAGAGGAAAGAATTAGAGAAAATCACGTTTTAAAATGGGAAATAACACTTACTAAAGTAAGTCACGTGACCCTACATTTTGGTCAAAATAAAATTTTAACGGTCAAGTAACTGAATCCGTCAAGTGATCATCTTTTACAAATGTTTATGTTATTTAGGGGGTGTTTGGCATGTGGGATTTAAGGGAGGAAATGAGACTTTATCTCCAAATTAAGTCCAAGTCTTTATTTGTTTAATGGGAATGAGAATGGGGAATGAGATTAAAAAGGGTGAAAGTACTCAAGAAAAATGTCTTGGGGAGGGTAGGTAATTGGGTTGACACTTTAATTTTATGAATTTCTACCATGACAAACAAGGCTTGAGACTTTTTATCTTCAAAGTCTCAACTTAGAAGTCTCATCTTAAAGTCTCACAAGTCTCAATCCTTGGTGCCAAACGTAGTTTTTTTTGAAAAAAAAGTTAAATAGTTTTTTCCAGAAGGTTTTATTATTGAACTAGTATAGAAACTTGTGCAATGCACGAATTTGTTAGTGCGAAATATATATATATAAACAATTTCAAATTATAATGTAAGTATTGTATACTATCATTCTTAAACTTACCAAATTCATGATTTTTTAAATCAAAACATAATTACTGATGTTTATTTTAATTATTTACCTGATACATAACTTTTTTCATTCAATTGAACATATTAAATTCTAAGTTAACAAAATACAATTGCTATAATATATCATACAAATACTTTACCTAATTTAGTTTCAAACTTAAATAAAAATATTAGATTCTAAATTTGATAAATATTTTCATGTCTTTTTAAATGATCATACTTGGAATTTTCAAGACTTTTATAATATTGTATGATATGATAGATTATTTTTTTTTTGAAATTTTATTATTGTATTATTACCCATACATACTTAAGTTAAACAACCAAAAACCCTTGCCACCCGCAAACAAAAACCCTAAAACCCAGTTACCCACGGTCACCCACTACTGGACGAGTGACGACCCACACCGCCCACCCCTCGCCGGCATCTCTCGCTAGTAGCCGCCCTCACTGCTGTTCACTGAGCGAACCCTAAAATCCCTAAAGCTCAGTTTGTTGTTCGCCTATTCGCACTTCACAAGGCCACTGCTGGCTGCTACTGCTGCTGCCGTGAACGGGTGAACGTGAAATCAAGGCCACCAGGCCCATCAACGCCGACGACCCACCACCAAACCAATCCGCCTTCAATTCAATTTAGGTATTATTTTGATTTTTGAAAGTTCCCCTCCGTTCTTCTCCGCCGGACAAGAAGCTGCACCGCAAAGATGAGGAAGAAGGTAGACGAGCGCATCAGAACCCTAATTGAAAATGGAGTCAAAACCAAACACCGTTCCATGCTATTCATTATCGGCGACAAGTACCACAACCAGGTACTCTTTTTCCTAATTCATATTCTTATCAGTAATTTGTATTTTTTACCTTGCAATTTGATTGTAATAATAAATTTATATCTCCGTCCTTGACTTATCACAGCTCGTTAGTCTTCACCATTTGCATAGTAAAGCATTGGTTAAAGCCAGACCTTCAGTTCTTTGGTGCTATAAAAACAAACTAGATATCAGCAGGTAACGTTTTTTTCAGTTACTTATTCTTCACACATATTTTTGGGTAATTGCCTTTATATGATGCGAACAGTAAAGTTCTGTCAAAATTATATCATTATTGCTTAATTTTTAATCGTCCCAGAAATTGTGAATGGAACAAAGCTATTTTTTGGCTGTTTTGGGTTATTGTTGATGGATTGCTATACTTTGTCTCTTTGAACTTGCAACAAGTTCATAAATCAATTTTTGAATTGCAGCAAATTCAAAAGGATGGTAGTAGTTGTGAATTAGTTGACACTAGTTTAGTTAAGGGCTGAGAACAATCTTCTGGGTATTTGAGGAATTCTAAGTGTTTGACATTTTTTTGTTGCAATTATAATTATAACCTTGGAAATAAGATGTATTTTTCACAGTACAAAACTTCATCAGGTGACTATTTTTTTGAACATGATGGATATTAGTTTACTTTCAAAAGGTCGCTTTAGTCTATGGATTAGGAATCACCTATTTTGTTTGAGGGGTTGGGGTTCATAGCATGATAATTTAGGATTGGAATTTCTGAAATACTCCTCTCTATGTCCAATGAGTTTGCATCATTTTCTTGTTTAAATTGTCCCATGACTTTTTCTACATTTCTATTTTTGGCCACGACCCACAATTCATTCACAAATCTAACTTATTCTTTCATTGCGTATGCGTCGCATATTCTCCAACTTTCACATAAAGTATATTTTTTACCCTTTATTTCTCTTTCCTTGTTTGGCACAAGAAATGTACTTGTTGCAAAACCCATGGGACAAAGGGAGTATGTGTTTTGTTAGTAAATTCAGCTAGTATATTTGTTTTTGCCCGACCCCTGAAGTTGTTCCTGTTGTCTATTGTCTGATGAAAAATTAGATTGGTAGCAATAACGGTTGCTCTAAATTTGCATATTGTAGTTACCATTAGGTTGTATTATATCTGTTTCCGCTAAGAAACATGTAACCTTGATTTGAAAGGGGAATATTCTTAGCAAAAAGTATTCAGCTCTTCGGGGTCTGAATAAGACAAAAAGGATTCTGTTACTAACCTATGAACAAAGTCACTTGTTCAGGGGTTGTTTCTCGGAAATCCCCTCTAAACGTCACTGGTCGGAATGTAAAACGATTAGTAAATGCGAGAATGGTTGAGAGAATTGTGGTTAGAAAAAACTCACTTGCTTTTGTAATAAATGAAGATATTTATAGAACAATAAATGACCTTAGTTGGGTGTTCCAAGGGTATTTTAGCAATTTCACCTTTGAAGGTGGGCTTTAGAGGTTTTGATTGACCTTCTTAGGTTTTGGGCTTGTTGACTTGGCCCATCAAATTGGGGGCTCTTTGACCCATGACGGTATCAATTGTCAACTTGTGCCATTTTTTTCTTTTTTTTTCTAATTTTTTTTACTTTTAAATTTTGATATTTGGGCTTATAAATCAAAAGATTTTTCATGTGGTAGTGGTATTCATGTGAATTAAAAACTTTGAACTTAGAATTTAGATGTTTATTACTTGCGACTTTGTGTCTGTCTTAGTTGAAATGTTCCAGAACGATGCATTTTTTTTTATTCTAAAAGTTTGTAAATGGTAAGACTTGGGATGATTCATTATTACATCTATTGGGTGGTAGTGATGTAGTTATCGTAGTTATCGTTACACTTTCACTCAACAGTATGAGATACCCTTGATACAACTCTTTTCACACCTTTACAACGTGAGAATATCAATTTGATTTTTTTGAAAACCTTTGCACTATGGCTGTCCCCGGTACTAGTTGGCTTGAACTTTGTTCAATGGTAGTTTCATCAGGCTTTTATTCATCGTGCAAATTGCGGTAACGATCGCGATCATAGCGCCAAATATCAACCGAAAACATGACATATCCCGCGGAACGACCCAAAATGTAGTTTTTTTACACCTTTACGGCACGGGAAATATCGTTTTTTTATAAACTTTTGCAATGTGTCCAATGTGGTATCCTAATTTGTTTTCTATGCTTTCATTATGTGGCGGGTAAAGACGTGAGGAGCTTTTAAGTTATTTGAATTCATTTTTCAAAAAGTGTGTAATGGTCTTCTTTCGTTTCAGGCGTCAAATGAATTTTTTTTGTTACTATGAACGTACTACCATATCTTCAAAATTTTGTTTCTCTAATAGATTGAAGTTATGTCTAAATTTTGCGAATTTGACAATATTTCTTGCACTTTTGCATTTTAGGTTTTGAGGTTTTCAATTTTGTATAATAGTACAAGATAGTTTGTATAATGACTCCTCCTATAGGCAGTCTTGAACAAGAATATGTCTATGCAAGACCATATAGCACTAGATTAGAACAAATGGAAAAGGTGCATTGTTGTAGACGATCTCATAAACTAAAATGTTAAAGTTCATGAAGATGAAGAGGAATCCAACTTTTGGGATTAAGAATTTAGCATTGTTGCTTTAGTTCCCTTGTGCATAATTGACAAATGCAGCCATCTGCTGTTCCTTGATTCAGAGAATAAAGTTGTGCTTTTAAAAGTTCTACAGAGCACTGTTGTTCTAGGTGTATGTTGTTATAATATGACTTATTTGATGTATTTCATGCAGTCACAAGGGAAAACGTGCAAAGCAGCTGAAGTTGAATATGCAGAGAGGATTAGTAGATCCTGAAAAGGTTGATTCTTTTTCTCTTTTTCTTGAAAGTGCGGGAATAACATACTGCATGTACAAAGATTCAGAGAGAGTGCTTGGTAATACCTTTGGCATGTGCATACTACAGGTAGCCTGAATGTCTTCCTACTTTTCTTTTTCTTTTGTTGGAATCTTGATGGCAGTCTAAGTTCTTTGTTTCTGTTGATTTAAGGATTTTGAAGCATTGAGACCGAATTATCTGGCAAGAACTATAGAAACTGTGGAGGGCGGAGGATTGATTATTATACTCCTGCATTCTCTCTCCTCACTTACAAGTTTGTGTACCATGGTTATGGTAATATATTATTAAAATAATGTCTCCGATTAGAAACCATATAATTTTTAAAAGCTTTTTTCATGTATCTTTTTGTTAACTGTTTCCTTGTTTCTCAAATTAAATGAGCCTAGGATGTTCATGAGAGATTTCGCACAGAATCCCATTCTGAAGCTGCTGGACGCTTCAATGAACGCTTCTTGTTATCAATTGCTTCGTGCAGAGCATGTGTTGTAATGGATGATGAGCTGAATATTTTACCTATTTCATCTCATATAAGGTCACTTAGTCCTGTTCAAGTTAAAGAGGTATTTTGATAATATTCTCCCTTTTCTGAAGTTATTTATCTTTTGGAAGGCTGTTAATATTTTAATTGAGCTTTAAAAAATCGGCTTATTTCTTGTATGGAATTTATTTAGCAAAAGATTAGCATGTCTTGTGTTTAAGAAACACATGATCACCCTAACATATCTTTTGTCTTATCTTGAACTTCTATACATCTTAATGATATTGAGTTTGGGGTTTAGGACTCTGATGGTCTTTCAGAGGCTGAACGTGACTTAAAGAATTTGAAAGAGGAACTCAATGAGGACTTTCCTGTCGGTCCTTTGACTAAGATGTGTTGCACTCTCGATCAGGTATTGAAAATGCGATGGAAACAAAGTTTCTTTTCCTGTTTTTCCATTTTGTTTTCTTATGTTGCTATCTATTCGTTGTTGAAGAAATATTTCTTTTTTGCATTTTCGTAAACTTAGGGAAAAGCAGTCATTACCTTTCTCGACGCTATCTTGGATAAGACTCTCCGTAGTACTGTCGCTCTGCTTGCTGCTCGTGGTCGTGGTAAATCGGCTGCACTTGGTTTGGCAGTTGCTGGAGCTGTTGCTGCTGGGTAGTATTCGCTGTCCTCTTTTGTCTTTCCTTTACTCTTCAACACCACCCACCCCTCGATACCCCCCCCCCCCACCCGAATTCTTAAACTAGCAAGATGGAAAGGATGAATCCAGATGACATTGTGCCTTATTGCTATCATCTTAGGCATATATTAACTTATGAAGTTTTGCTATTCAGGTATTCTAATATCTTTATAACTGCACCAAGTCCTGAAAATTTGAAGACCTTGTTTGAGTTTGTCCGCAAGGGATTTGGTTCGTTGGATTACAAGGTTTGATTTCTTTGATTTAAATTGATTTATTAACGTGCTGTGAGTATATGATTTTGCAAATTATGCTTTTATTTGCAGGAACACATTGACTATGATGTAGTCAAGAGCTCTAATCCCGAGTATAAGAAAGCCATTGTGCGGATTAATATCTATAAGCAACATAGACAAACAATCCAGGTACGCATATGGAATTAACTTGATACTTTTTTTCACATTTGTATTCATAAGCTATTATCCTTCCAAGCGTCAACTATGGAACTTTTTCACTGCCAGTGTTTCATCTGTTTTTGCTCAAGAACAAAACTAATTCCTTCAAAAGTTCAAATGTTTGCTTAAATTGTATCGATCTCAATTTTTGGTCTTTTGTTTTCCCAAGTTTCTTGAGTATAACGTTTATTTACCTTGTGCAATTCTTGTTATTGCATGTTTATTTTTTCACATAAGGTTCGGATTGTAGTGCAAAACAAGGTTGCATCATTGTATCAAGACCGTATCGTAAAGATTTTTGAGTTTAACGCGTCCGAAATATGAGCCGCATTGAATGTAAAATCCATTTTGTAACCGTTATCGCGATCGTGACCAAAACAATATTTTTTGCAAAATTGACAGCTATTGCCTTTCTTGCTTTAATGTTTTTGTTGGATAGAAGTTATGTTTTTTCTCGTGTGATGCTATACATTGTCTTCCGCCTCTTTTATTTGTCTCTTGATGAGGTATATTGGCATCGATGCTTATGCTAATGGCATGGGAGGACCCATGCTTACCTACAAAACTTGCCTGTAGCGCCCGTGGCTTAAGTTGTGTATTTTCATGTTCATTGGTAGTATTGAGAATAGAACTTGCCTTTTCTATTGTTGTTTGTCTTGTTGAAATATACGAAGATACACTTGAAGGGGCTTGAAGTAAGGGTCCAACATACCCTTTTTCCTTGTCTTGTCAACATAAGTGGCAGAAAGGATTATAGTTGTCAAGATCAAGGTGATCCGTCTATTTCATAATTTGAGGTAGTCTTGTTTAAATGCTTATTGAGAATACACTTTTATGATTAGCTTTTCTTCAATATAATGGCAAAAAACTGTGAACATAGACCATTTACGCCCCCTTTGGTTGTTGGTACTAAAAGGTGGTGGTGAGAATGATTTGTAGTGTAAATTTTCAAGAAATGTAATGAAACTTTGATCATATAAAAGTTTTTTTTGCACAAATTTCTATTACCACCTAATATCACATTTGTAAATGATAATGCATTAAAATGAATATTATGAAGAAAAGGAGATGATTGATGTATAACAGGCATAACTATTAAAATTATTTAGATATTTTTCTACCAAAATTACACTAAATTTCCTTAACTATTACCACAATTTATTACCGACAACCTCTAAATACCTACATGTTAGTCTACCTTGATGATATACTAATAATATATTATAATACTTTACTGATTTTAAGACGCTTTCATTACATACATTTAGTTCTCTTGAAATCTGCATGCTTTGTATGGTACTTGTGAGCCAGTAAGGGCCACTAAGGGGAATAGGATTTTTAATGTGCGTGCTTATTTGAAACAAATGTACAATACTGGTTTTTATCTTTTTCATCGGTTTTTTCTGAACTGAATATATTTTACTGATCCATTCTGTTATTTTTACTGTTTGAACATTATTTACTGATTTCAACTGTTTTCTGTTAATTCTCACTTATTGTACATGTGTTTGAGTAGCTTCTTATGCTTATGGATCAAAACTGATTTCTACCTATTGAAATTTGAAATTGATTTTACTTACTGAAATTGGTTTCCCTTATCAAAACTGATTTTTGCCGAAGTAAATTAGCTGACCTTATTTTGAAGTTAATATTTTTATCTGCTTTTACATATGTTGCTGATTTTAAATTTCTGATTTATTTTTACTTTATATTTTATTATTTCAAAATTGATTTTATTTTAATGAATTGTTGATTAACTTGAAAGTGTATGTTAAAATTACTATTTATAGTCAATCAGAAACAACCTCTTTGTTATTACAAGAGAATGATTATGTATATTTTGAATAAGGATTTTAACATACACTTTAATTTGGATTGGATATCTGATTCCAAAGTTCAGATATTGAATAAGGATTCCAATATCATTCTTTGTGATTTTGATATCTGAATATCCAACATTTTTTAAATAGTCGGAAATTGGATATCGGATGTCGGATATCCGATATAATTTTGGATAGTTGTTTATTGGATATCCACATATGATAAGTAATTCGAATATCTGATATTCATAAGAAAAAATTTATATTTTTTAATAAAAGATATTTTGGATATTTGTTTGGAAATTTTCAACTTATATCTTTGGCATCAGATGTTGGATATTTTGAATATCCGATCTAAATATTTTCGAATACTAGTTGTCATAGCGCGTGCTACGCACGCGCCGTTCCAAATTTAATTTAATTTTTTTATAATTTTTTTAAATAAAATATATTATTTATAATTATATAAATTCTAATACGGTTCAAAATAATAGTTGAAAATCAACAACACCAAGTTTAATGATCAATTCAATTCACCCGAACTCTATTCAATTCAATTAACAAGCTATGGGGCGTTGTCTAATTTGTGACAGTGGTGACCTGATAAGCTGCACGTGCATTGTTTAAAGAGCTAATAAGTTTAGGAGTGTCAATTGATACTATTTTACTCATCATTAAAGCAATTGTAATTGCATTGGTTAAATGCAATCGTCTCGTGATTGTGCTTTTCGCCCAAACAACAAAGTTTCACGAAAATCTTTAATTTAACTAACATACTAAGCTATATATTGTTTGTATTGAACATACTAAGTTATATTTTATTTATACATTTTAAAGATGTGTCTAACCGAAGTATATCACAATGTTGGATTTGGTATGTTAGAAGGTTAAATTCAGATGTAATTTGATAAACTCATGTGGCTATTTGTTGTTGCCCTGATTGCTTCTGTTGCTTGGTTTTTTACTTTGCCCAGACATTATAGAAGTTCAATATGAAAGTCAAGCACTTTGAATAGCAAAAGTGCGACATTATAAAAAGATTTAAACATAAAGACTAACCATCTTCACTTAGTGCTTCTATATCCTAAATTTTGAAACAAATGAATGCAAGAAACAACATAATTCTTAGACTTACTATTCCATAACCCAAACTCTTATCTATAAAAATGACCAAATATACTTGCTACAACAATATCAAGGCTCCAAAACAATAAAATGTACTTCTAACAAGTAAAAAACTCTCATCTATAACCCTTACATGCAGACAATAATAGCCATCGAGCAACCATAGGATGTTTACCAGCCAACCCTCGACTCCAACCCCACAGTCCAATGCAAAGATAGGGCTGTTAGCAACTCAGCTACTCGTCAACACTTTTTGCTTAACGTTGGAGCATCGTATACCCACAAGATTAATTGATAGCAACACATAGTGCCTAGAATATCTTGTCTAACACTCGCTTGACCACCTGCCCATCGAGCAACACAAAGTCGTCCAACAGCTAGCAGTTCACGAAAACAGTGGACAACCCACATACAACATCACTTGACATCTACAAGCAACACAGCTCCTCTTTGATAGCAATAACATCAACAAACATTACCTGCAATGAAGAGAGAACAATAGTTAACGAGAGAAAATCACATCAGCAACTGCAACACTTCAACAACAATGACAACAACGTGAGTCAGTAACATCAGCAATTCAGCACAGACGACGACAAAAACACAACATTTAAGACACAGCACCTGCACAACAACTTGAGTCAGCAACATCAACAAAGACTCAACTTTTTGACAGACTAAAATTTTAAGTACAGTCATTAAGAAATTGAAGAAAATTTGGAAGAAAATCAAAAAAGCTCAATCAAGAAAACAACACCCAAAAATCCATCAACAAAGACAAATTTAAAAAGTAAATAATAGTGACAAACACTCCAAAACTCAAGAACTGTATTCATAATGCACTAAGTGCAAATAAAACAACATTGAATAAGATGAAAATCAACAAATAAATGAGATAAAGCCTACAAAAATGACATAAAGAACCAAAAAAAATGCACAAGAAATTAAAAACTAAACAAAAAAACAGAGTTTTAGCAATAAACATAGCACGAAATCAAAAACTAAGATCAAATTAGCTAACACCAAGTAGAAAAAGAATCGAAAAATGAGATAAGACTAAACATTAAATATTTGATAAGAAATATAATAAATTAGAAGAAAACTGAAAAAATTAAGCTTAATTAAGAATCTAACACCCAAAAAAAAGCACAAGAAAACCTAAGGTATCTTACTCGTTAATCCTAATTTTGCACCAAGTTTCTTAATAACACAAAAATAATCATAATGAATAAAATACAACCCAATCCTACACAATACAACTCCCTAATCCATACAGTAGAACAAAATACATATTACATTTGCACAAATGTATAACCTCACTGACAACCAAATTACACATTATGAGAGAATTTTTCAAAGAGGAAGCTTTTGATTTCTGTGTTAATAATGGTTGCTATTGAACTTGATTTGAATCTCATGAATTGAAACTCATGAAAAATTACAAAAATAGAAACACCTAAATCATCAAATTGAACCTCAAAATATACATCATCAAATTTGAATCATCAAATTATAATTGGAAAAGAATCATAATTCAAAAGAGTTCAGAGATGTTAGAGTATATAACATATTCTGGGACCTCAACCATCAGCTTAAGCTTTTGGTTGAGTTGGTTCCTTAACATGGTATCAGAGCCAACGTGACAAGAGGTCACGGGTTCGAATCTCAACCACTCCTCATTAAAGTGGAATATTTAGCACCAGTTATGAGGAGAGCCTGTGTTGCATCCACACTTCTAGCCTAAAGGGCTTTCGTGTGAGGGGCCGTATTAGAGTATATAACATATTCTGGGACCTTAACCATCAGCTTAAGCTTTTGGTTGATTTGGTTCCTTAACAAGAGAGACCCTCAGAAACTCATTCCACAAATTAATCAAAGAAACAAAAACCCACAAATTACAGGCTATATAAATAACTATCAAAACATTAGAAAAAAAAGAATCACTAATATTTTCTTCATGTAGGACCAATTTTTGAAATCTATAATATAAATTGAACCATTAAATTGTTGAAGCTCAAGAGTGGAGATGAAGGGCAACCATGATTCTCGGGGACTGTCATTCTAGGTTCCGGCTAGAGTATGCAAGAAAAATCATATGCTCAATTTAAAGCACTAATTAAAGATCAATCAAAGAAAGAAAGCATAACTACATCAATTTGCAGCTGAAAGGATGATGAAATTCCCAATTCAAGAATGGGCATGCATCAAGCAAAGTACAACAGCAACTCCTTTTTCAAGGATATACAGGACTGAGAGAAGCAAGTTCGATCGGGACCAAAGTATGCAAAGTATAATCTTATGATTTTACAATATTTCTTTACTCACATCTCCAGGTCGAAGACCAAGGTGTTCAGCCCATAATGAAAGGCGAAGACTTAAAGTGAATTTTCCAGCCTTCCACGGTTTACTAAGTGCACAAGAAAATACAAACCAAGCATCCCACCCATATATTTAGGATCAAGAAAAATAAAGTTCAATTAGAGTCTATCATAAACATAGTTCAAGAAAAATTTGGATCAAACAATCCAAAACAGTAACAAACCCAAATCATAATAAAATCCAAAAAATGCAAGCAAATTACCAAAATAAAGTTCTTAGTAGTTTTTAAATATTAAATAGATCTCGAAATTGATCTCTCTTTAGAAAAATAACATTAAATAAAATTACCAAAATTAAATTAATCTTGCTTTACTAAAATCGGAATCGGAAAAAATTGATGAAAATACATGACATTTCATTTCATGGAGTTTAAGAGGAAGATCAACAAGAAATGAGAGAGATAAGGAAAATACCTAAGAATCGAAAAACCACCATCGAATTTAATAAATTCAAATACTAAACCCAATTCAACTTACCAATTCTGCTTGGATAATGCTTGCTTAGTGTTCTGTATAGCATCAGGTTCCATTACACCTGTTGAAATGGTGATATAGATGAGGCTGCACAGATCAAGGAATGTGAGTCAGCAATTCAACTTAACAAAATCAAATTACTGAAATCACACTGGGGAAAAATTGATGAACATACATGAGTTTAAAGGTGAAAGAAGAAGATCAACAAGATGTGAGAGAGATGACAGCAACAACTGATAAAATCCCAAAATAAAAAGAAGAACTTAACATTACATCAAACATCAAATTAAAGCAGTGAGAAGTTGGGAGAGAACCCACCGAATATCATCATCAGTTTAGAGCAGTATGTCAAAACCTAGAAATTGGGAGATAACCCACCAAATTAAAGTGTTAAGCTGAACTTCACCTTTGGAATGCAAAAAAATCAGTAGCAAACTCATATTTAGAGCAGTATGGCAAAATGCAGATGAGGTGGGAAATGGGGAAAGGGCAGATGAGATAGGGAAACGAATGTGAGTAAAAATCAGAGTAAGAAGGAGATGAGTTAGGGAAAAGAGATGGAGTACTGTTCATCACTGTTTAAAAACTCATATTTTGGTTTCTAAACAGTAGCAAACATGATAGAGCTTTCTAAAGTTTTTAAGTATAAGGATTTGAGTCAGATCGGATTGTAGATATGTCAGTTTTTGGATATCGGATATTTGATTTGATTATATGTTTTGGATCAGATATCTGATTATGCTCTCCCCTAAATTGAGCACCACTATACACATTCTTAGTTTTTTTCCTTCAATAAATGTCTCAGATAATGCTTTTTAGTTGTGTGCTGCTTTATTAATTGTAGCTTTTTCGGTTTTAAAATTGTATTTTCTTAACCTTGGCATTCTTTTGGTCGCAGTATATACACCCATATGAACATGAAAAACTGTCTCAAGTTGAACTTTTGGTCGTTGATGAAGCAGCAGCTATTCCTTTACCAGTGGTGAAATCTCTTTTGGGACCATATCTCGTCTTCATTTCATCTACAGTAAACGGGTATGAATTTGTTCCTCTATTTGGATGGTTGAAGTAGATACATCTCTATGCATATATGTGCTTTTTGATCTTAGTTTTCCTTTTACTTTGTTAGTGTTGGAGTATTACAAAGTTTTTTCCTTGAAGTTTTGTCACCCTTCCAAAATCTTCCATTGTCCTTGAAATTCCTTGAAGTTTGAATTACATACCTGGATTCTGTAGGTAGAATATTTTAGTTAGAATGTTCTTATCAACCAACTAATTCTTTCTCCGTTGTTTCTTGCTTATCTAAATATAGTTATGAAGGTACTGGTCGATCATTATCGTTGAAGCTTCTGCAGCAACTGGAGGAGCAAAGTCAAATTTCCAAGAATGTTGACAGTTCTCTTTCTGGTATGTACTATGATTTTTTTGTTGGTCTCGTTTGCTTCCTTATCTCTAACTTGGAAAGCATCTATTTTAAGCTATGTGTGCATATTTGGATGTAGGAGTGGGAAAGGGAGAGAGACTGTCATATTTTCCTAAATCTCTGTTTATTATGGGGTGCTTTTAGTTTATTATTTTATCTTTTAACGGACAAAATGTATGGGTAGAAGACTAGCAGAGTACACTTTATGGCTCAGTCATGTAGGGGCTGGCTGCTTGTTTCTTTTCTGTTTCTCGCTCTTTTCAGTATGAAAAGTTTATATGCAGTTTAAGATAACAATAAAACAAGAAAAAAAAACTTTTGCATGTATTATGTATTCTTTTTATTTTGCTGCATTATCTTCCTGTGTTCCCTTTCCATATTGAATTTAATCACTAATTACTTACGATGTAGCTCCGGGAAACATTTGCCTTTGATAATTTTTCTCTTTTGCAACTTCTTGTGATTGTTAATGTGGGAGGATTATATGTCAATAATATGACAAACATTGTACTTATATAAATCTTGAAGTTTTTGTGGCCATATCTAAAATTTTATGTTGGCATGTACGAGACCTTGTTAATGCTGGCAGAGAGTGTTTGCATCTAAAGTCTTGCTTCTAATTTTGAATTGCTAAAACATTTGCTTATTTTGATTATTAATAGTTGCTACATTTATTTCCATGCTATCCAATGCTCTATGCTGACCCTTAATATCTTTAATTCCGTATAGTTAAGAAGTATAAAAGGTCGAGACTGTGAAAATATGCATTGAGATTTGAGATAAATCAAATAAGATATCACATAACTATGTTTCTACTTATACGAAAAAAATAAGATGTAGGACATTATTGCTTGCTGAATAGTGACTACTAGATAGATTCCCGTGTAAAACACAGATTCTATAAATGTTAAGTGATATAAATAATGATACTGTTTTGTAAAATTAATTCATTTACAAAATAACTTCACTATTAAATCTGCATATTTGTTATGATAGTTTTCATCATCAAAGTGTATAAAAAATTATTATAAAATAATATTATTGCATATACTCATAATAATTATTGATAATGAAGACATTAAAATTTAAAAAGTCTTCAACTACAATAGATAGAAGGGATGATTTAGTTGGAAATAGCCAAATTAGTTAGCTTATTCACTATGTGATGATGATTTATTATCTAAGTTAAAATAAAGATTTACATGTATATTATTTTTTTGGTTTATATGAGGAAATATAGTATTTCAGTAGATCATTACATATAGTTATAGTCAATCAACAAATTATATGTTTTGATGAGTTAATTGTTTCCCAAAATATGAAGTCAAATATCAAAAGTTTCTCTTTCAATAATAGGAAAAAGGCGAGAAATTTTTTAATAATAGTGTGACACGTGTCTCAAGTCGTTTCTTCATTAGTATATTTTATTGATTGATTATACAAGTTAGCAACTATTAATAAACAGACGTAGTATTATACTGGTTTTCCATTTCCATGGTGCGTAAGGGAGTCTTTCTTGTCTACTTGTTGCAGAATTTTCTTTTTGTCATAAGATTTTCAGTTTGCAGCTGAAGTTGATTTATAAACTTGTGTTTTCCTTCGTCATAAGTTGATAATTGTATTAACATTTTCATATTTGGTTGTGAATAGAAGTTTAGTTCTTACTTTTTGTAGTGGCTGCTTGCTCAACTCCCAGATTACTGACTTAATGCTCTAAAGAATGTAAACCATATTAGTGTATATAAACCAGATTACTGACTTTATTGCAGGGCGGATTTTCAAGAAGATCGAATTGAGTGAATCTATTAGATATGCCTCTGGTGACCCTATTGAATCTTGGCTTAATGGGTTACTCTGTTTGGATGCTGCAAACTACATTCCCAATATTGCCAGGTTAAAATCAAGTGAAAAAAAATCCAGTGTGGGGTTATTTACTGGCTGACCTCTTTCGTTTCCCTGTAATAACTGGTTTTATTGCTTGTTAAACCAGGCTGCCTCCTCCCAAAGAATGTGATCTCTATTACGTTAATCGTGACACCCTTTTCTCGTATCATAAAGATAGTGAATTGTTTCTACAGGTGACTATTTTCCAGGCATTACTGTTAGTGCAACTTGCTAGGTATCATATTATTTTCTAAAAATATCATGTACTTTGAACCTGTAGCGGATGATGGCTTTGTATGTTGCATCTCATTACAAAAACTCTCCGGATGACCTACAATTAATGGCTGATGCTTCTGCACATCACCTTTTTGTGCTGCTTGGTATGTGATTGGTTAATCTAGTATGGATTTGTGGTATCTAAACATTTTTGGGGTTGAATGCTAAATAAACTTTTAATGTAGGTCCTGTTGATGAGTCCAAGAACCACCTTCCTGACATTTTGTGTGTGATTCAGGTTTGGCTTAATTTTTTCCTTTGCTCAAGTTGTGTCAGTTGTGTTCTTTTAAAGTTATGTGCCCCAACTTCATTATTTCCTTGTTCAGTGAACTATTAAGGGATTATATTCTGTGCACTGGAAATGAAACTGATTTTCTAATGTTGGCCAAAAGTAGGTCTCTAAATACTGTCTCATAGTTATGGTTTTGGTAAGAGGCGAGAAAAGTGAAAGTTACATTCAAAACTGCAATTAGTAGAGGAAACATGCTATGCTAAGGACTTCAGTTTATATGGATATTGTGAATTATATTATTTTCAGTTTTGGGAGTTCTATGCCGAAAAGTTAGTCATTGACACTACTGGGTTTTAGTTAGTTGTATCTAGTATTGTTATTTTGCTGATGGACACAATAACATCAGCAACCCGAAAGATGGGATTGCCTGCCTGAACCTTAAGTTTATCTTCATGCTCTTGTGGCTCGTCACAAAAGATCCTCTTTCTAAAGCTATCTATCTTGTCCTTCAAATTTATTTCCTTCATATGCTTGCTTGACACAAGTGATGATATTTTATTTCCTTATATGTTACTCCCTCCTATTCTTCCTGCTTGTCCCATTTACTTTTTGGTTACTATTCTCTAATCACTCTTAATTTGTATTTCGTTCTTAATCTATAAGTTAAAATATGGTCATGTGGGATCTTATTTTATTCGTCTCAATGCAAAGATTATTAATATCAAATTTTTATAATTTTTAATCATGCACAATTAAAGATATTAAATGTCAAAATGTTGCCTTGGCATGTGTGCAAAAGGTAAATGGTACAAGTAGGGTGAATAGGAGGGAGTATTAATCAGGATAAGCCGATGACCATTGGAGTTGATTTTTTCAGTTGTAGATTGTTATTCGATGGGGATGAAGTATAATTTTTTAGGATTTTCCTTGATTTGCTTTAAGTCATGTAGTCAACCTGTAATATTGGGACTAACACTTTAGAATCATTGGCATTGTTGTAGTCAGAATATGCACTTGCTCATCAGGAGTTTAATTTTTGTTTCAGGTTTGTCTTGAAGGTCAAATCTCTCGAAAATCTGCAATAAGAAGTCTAAGTCATGGACGCTCGCCTCATGGGGACCAAATTCCATGGAAGTTTTGTGAACAATTTCGAGATACTGTCTTTCCCAGCCTCTCAGGTGCACGTATTGTGCGGATAGCTACTCATCCTAATGCTATGCGGGTAACTATTACCGATTTTTTTTTAAAAAATTTAAACTTTGGATTAATTGATTAAGTTTTAAATTTGATCTTGTCTCTAACTGATTGAGGGTTGAGTTTGTCTCTAAATTGTTGGCATCTCTCTTATTTTTGCAGCTTGGGTATGGTTCAGTTGCCGTGGAGCTGTTGACAAGGTAAAGCCACCCAACATAATTAGTCACAATTTTGTTAACAGGGCCTAAGCTATATAACATGTATAACAATGCTTGAATATCCCTACTCTCTACTTCTCAGGCTGTAAGATAAAGTTTAAGGAGTTTGTATACTTGTTATGATTGATCACTGTGTATCTGCAGTACTTATTCATGGTTTCGCTCACATAAAAAATGCAATATATGGACCCGTTGCTTCCTTTCATTAATAAGGATGATCTTTGGTGAAGTCACTTTATTGTTATTTAGAGGACCTTTGGAGAAGTCACGTGATTTGCTTGCCATTGCACCTTATTTTAACTTGTTATTCTGTTTATTTTTTACATTGTCCATTTCTGATTGAAAGGCAGTTTTGTCCCGGTTGGGTTGGGCGTTTGACCAAATGAATTCCCAATTTTTAATTTATTTATTTTTGATATATAACTTAATCTATATCGCTTTAGATTAACATTCATTTGATTAGAATTTATATTCTCATGCTTTTTTAGTTAAATCCATTTTTTTCCATGTAAGTCTGTAACCTCAAACCTGCCATTGATCGGAATCTTCAGTCTTTGCAAATTTTAATTCAATCTAAATAATATAATTTTAATGGTTAATTAGATTATAATATCTTTTTCTTTGCATATATAATTGTTATGCTCATTTGTTGGTAGGTTCCTAAATATGCAGTTGATATTTTGCTTCAACAATCAAGACATGTTAAATAGTACACCAACCCTTTTGAAGTGATTTAAAGTATTTTAATTAAGGAAAATTTGTAAATAACTATTGCTCATTGACTCAAAATATCCTCAACTATTATTTAACCCTGCATACCCCTCAGTATCGGGATACTAATCTTGTATACCCCCAACTATTGCTCATTGACTCAAAATACCCATAAAAACCACTGGCTAAAAATAATGTACATAGTGTTCAAGGCTAAGTATCCCAATACTTGGGGGTATACAAAGTTAAATAATAGTTTAGGGTATTTTGAGTAATCAACAATAGTTGAGAGTATTACTCACAAGTTTTCCTGTAATTAATTTTAAAATGTTAGTTTTTGACAATACATTGTATTTAACTCTTTTCAAAATTGAAGTGATATTATTTCTTTTGAAATTGTTCATAAAGGGCCTCATTTTTTGAAACAACTGTATAAGTTAACGTACCCTCCGTAATCTTTGCTTCGGCTCTGTTCTAATGCGAAGGCATACTGTTTTTGATGTACCAGTTTTCATAAGTTCTTGCAACTTTATATATTGGAGTTGTGTTCATCTCCAAGGCTATGCATAAACTTAGGATTCTATTTTTTTAAGAGATGTAAGAGTTTCAATTTTGATACTGCGTAGATTGAGAAGAAAAGTATTGAAAGGTTGAGTTATCCGATGAAAAAATAGGTTAGTACGATAGAGGGAGAAGCTTTGCTCTTAACCTCAAAGAGAAAGATAAAAAACACATTGGGACCAATTAATGGATGTTTGAAAAGTATTGTTGGTTGGAGGGAGTACATGCTTTTGGCCTTTATCTTCTTGTACCTTGCTTATGTATAAGTGTACAAGATCTTTTTCGTGACTGCTTAAATTTGATTATTGAAGTTTGTATGTTGGTATGTCTTGAGCTGTTTTTATTTAAGCTTCCTAGGTGCGCCGTTACAAAATTAAGATGCTTTCTCAGACAACCATGACATAAAAGATATATCTGTGAAGTGTTGTAGGTTAAGTTTGGATGATTCTGTTTTATGACCATGTCAGATTGGTTCATAATGTTTTATAGGTGAATGAAGCTAATGAAATTCTGTGTAAATCTGTGGAAGATGGGCGAAATGGGATTGATTTACTAACTAATGATCATTGTCACTTCACTAGAATGTGGACTGACTAATAGTGATAGAGAATAATTGTACTTGTTTCTGTCTAGTGGAAAGTGATCTAACCCAATATTGTATCTCACTTGTCATTAAACATGCTTCAAACTAAGATAGTGTGCATTTCAACTTCTTTCTTTATCCTTGCTATTGGGAATTGGAGGGAAGAGAGAGAGAGATAAGAAAAAATTGTTTGGTGGCGGTTGTGTTGATATCAAAATATTCTTGTGCAAATGGGTGAGTAGCAGTCATTCTTTTTTGTAATATTAATCCCCCAACCTTTTTCGAAGACTCCTAATAGGAAATACCAGATACATTCTGCACTTAGCAACTATTTTGAATCTTAAAAATCTTTGCCTATCTGCTCAACTCACTGTGTTATGCTGATATCTGATGCATGCTTATATTTAGATACTTTGAAGGACATTTGACTTCCATCTCTGAATCAGAAGATGAACTTGATGTTGATGAAGCACCTGTCAGTATTGTTGAAGCAGCACAAAAGGTAAAGTGAAAGAATTGCATCTTTTTCTTGTTGGTTTAAGATGTTTGATAATGCTAAGTGTAACCATAGTGCAAAATAAGGCCACATCATACGATATCGTTCATGTTGTAAAGGTTTCCAATTTTACGGAACCAGTATTACTCGGATCGTAAGGGTGTAAACAACCCGCATTTTAGGCTGTTCCAAGTAATATTTCATGGTTTAGGCCGATATTTGTCGGTACGACAACCGCATCGCCCGTATTGTAAAGGTTTCCAATTTTACGGAATTGGTATCACTCGAATTGTAAGGGTGTAAAAAACCCGCATTTTAGGTTGTTCCAAGCAGTTACATGGAACGTGGAACATAGCCACGTTCTGCGATCCGGGAACGTTCGTCCCCAATCACCGCGAAACGCGTTCCAAATCGCTAAAGTTGACGTCCCGGTGTGGAAGACCTTTTTCAGAAGGTATTTTGGCCTTCATTTACAAATTAAAGAAAAAGAAGAGAGAAAAAAATGAGATGAAACCTAGAAATCTGAAAAAATTCAACTTGAAAATGATTCCTTGAACCAGAATAATCATTTTTATTTAATATTGTTTTCAAATATATATTTTATACATACTGTATCTCGTACCCAATCGTTCCCGAGTCAATCTAGGTTGCGTTCCGTGTTCCCGTTCCCGTTCCTCGTTCAAAACCAAATGCCGTCCCAGGTAACAATGGTTCCAAGTAATATTTCATGGTTTAGGCTGATATTTGGTGGTATGACAACTACATCATCCCCATTGTTGCATCACCATGTCCGTTACCGTAATCGTTACTGCATTTTTGCACTATTAAGTGTAACCCTATTGCTAAATATTAGCCATCTATATTGATGCATATGAGCAAAGATGGTTGGTTCAAACTTCAAATTGAGTTACTAATTACATTGTGCTAGTAACTTCAAAAAGAAAATTCTACTAGACGAAGACTATTATATGAGTCACAATTTTGTGCTCCTCGAAGAGATCATTGTAGGAAGATAGGACTGACAAGTTGACTGATATTTGTTTGTTAAGGTGGATGAGCGGACATAAAAGAAAGGATAATTTACGAAATGAAGTAATAAGAAAGGATCGAGTCGCATATGTTGAAGAAAAATAAGAGAAAATCATTTACGTCAGTTTAGTCATGTGAGAGAAAACCGGAAAATGCACTATAAGAAAAATAGATTGTTGAAACTTTGAAGAGCTTTGTAGAGGAAGAGATTGACCGAAGACGTCTTAGATAACTGGAGTGAAAAGTGATGAAAAATTGGGTTTTCAAGAGTATATGGCGTTTGTTAGGGACTTAGGGTTGACTTGATTGGAGGAGAATGTGTATGATCATTGAAATTTTCTTAGGTATAGATTAGTATTAGATATGTAGCATGTTTGCATAAAGTATAATCTTTTTTAATGTCGATCTATCACGATGGTATGTTTTTGTTTATGTAGCCAACCACATGTTGTGGTTAAAGCTTTGGCTTTGTTATGATATGGTGTGTTTTGTTTCTTTTATTGAATGTGCCTCATTTATGATTAATCTTTCGATGCTAAAATTTTAATCTTTGATTCTTTTCGTTACATTGTGATGTAGATTTCATTGTTAGAGGAAAATATCAAACCCAGAGCAAACCTTCCTCCTCTTCTTGTGCATCTTCGTGAAAGACGTGCTGAGAAACTACATTACCTTGCTGTGTCCTTTGGACTTACACTAGACCTCTTTCGATTTTGGAGGAAGCACAAATTTGTTCCTTTCTATATTGGTTCGATACCGGTTAGTGTTTCAGACCTTTTCCATTTGTATGAGTGGCTCTTCAACTTATGGTGTATAAGTGTGTTTACTTCTCCCAATTTATTGCAGTGTGCATTCTTTTGAAGGCAATAGTTTAATTTACCATATTTTCAAATTCATACAAGCAAAAGTTTTAAGTTTTTTCTTTTTGTGGTTTTAGACAAATGTAAGAAAATCGTACTTGCTTATTTTTTTCTGAATTTGTAATGAGATAATATTAGTAGATAAATAGTATCAACTATGCAATGTCGCAAGTAATAAAAACTACAAGTAATTTTGTAAGTTCAACATGTACGTCTAGCTTTAATTAATAATCATAAAATAGATGTATGTATAATTGGAACATTTTGTAAGTTCAACATGTAACTTAATTGAACTCATTATTTTTCTTTTTTGCACATGATAGTTTTTACTCAACTCCACATATTTTTATTAAGTATATTTTGTTTGAAATGAAGAGAATGATGTCTAAATACTTTATTTTTTGGGATTGTTCGACATTGTTCTTTTATTAGTTTTTCATTCCCAAATATTCTAGGTGAGAACTTCGATTGCATATGACCTAATGCTACCTTTCGAATTCATTGTTCTTTGGGATTTGGAACAGGCACAAAAAACTTTGGGTCAAGTTGTTTAAAAATCTGAATAATATAACGCTCATCATTGCGTGTTCACATAAATTATTGATGCATATCTGAAGCTAACCCAGCTAAAACTTCCTTTCCTGTTTTTTTTTACAACAGTTTCTGTAATAAAAAAAGGACATAACTCGTTTCTTGAAATGCATGCACCTGAATATGTAAATTTTATAGGTAGCTATGTCTTTCAGGACTACAAACCTGATTCCACCAGTTTACTTGATTAGAATACTTTGATTGCATGTGGATTCTGATGAATTTCCCTACGTAGTAACTAATAAGGGTGAAAAATCAGATTTGGGAATCATGGTACCCTTTGTTTTAAAAGGTGCGAGGCACCCTAAGGCGCAAAGGGTTTCTAGAGTCTCTGTGCCAGGCAAAGGCGCTAGCCTTTTGGTGGCTTAAAATTTATAACACGGAAGGAGATGAAGGAGAAAAGGAGAGAAATGAAGAATAAAGAAGAGAAGAAAACATACCTTGTATGGGTGCCTACATCAAATGGGCTCCGTTTCAGACTCACCAAAAGGCGCTTTAAGTCACACACAGGCACTCACAGACACTTGACTTAGGTGCTAGTCATAAGAAATCACCTTGCCTAGCCTCGTCAAGGCGCCCAAACCATCTTCCGTCCAAAGCGCTAGCTTTAGGTGCTCCTAGGCTTGCTTTTTAATACTAAGGTGGTACCACAGGGAATTTTTTGTCCACTTTCGTACTCTAGATGTTTCAACATACTTGTGCTAATGGGATTATGTGTCATTGTGTGGGCTTGCTATCTGCGGGATCAACTAGAATGCTGTGACTGGAGAGCATACTTGCATGGTTCTAAAAGCATTACATAATGATGATATTGAAGCTGATACTTCTGATGAATTCGGATTTGTGGGGCCGTTTTACCGAGGTGAGTTGCTGTTTCCATGTAAAGAGGAATTTTCTCTTCAGTACATTGTAATTATTCTCACATGGTTGCTTTTCACTCTTTAGATTTCAAAAGAAGGTTTAGAAGGCTACTTGGGTCCACATTTCGTTCCATGGAGTACAAGCTTGCCATGAGGTTAGTGATACTATCTACAGTTTATGCATTTACTGAAGGGCATAGTTTCTGATTTGCTCACGTTGTTTGTAGTGTCTTGGACCCAAAAATCAATTTTGCAGACTCTAAAATAGCAGATTCAGACCTGGAAAGATTTTTGAAGTTTGTAAAGGAGTGTATATCACCTCATGACATGAAACGACTGCAAGCTTACACGGACAATCTTGCTGATTTTCGCCTGGTATTTTTTGTGCATCTACTTTTCTAAGAAAGCATCTACCTTGTTTACAGTCTTGATTTGAGAAATGCTTAATTGTTGGGATGTACCATAGCAAAATGATTTCTTCAGTAATTGTTTGTTTTTCAAGCCTTGGTATCAAACAATGTCTGGAAAAACCTGTGGGGCTTAATTTAGGAGCTTCAGAGCTTAATGTCCTGGGACATAAGACTTGAATCCTTCCTGCAGATCAGCTTTACACCCTTCCTTGAGTTAATACTTACTACCGGTATTGTTTATGCCATGAGCTAACTCATTGTAGTAGTCAAAATAGGATAGCATTAAAAGAGTTGGAGAGTATAAGGTAAATTCTTTTATGAAGAAAGTCAGCAATCAGATTTAGCCACAATTCCACTATGGATTAAGCAAACTGACTGATGGGAGCCAATTCAAAGTCTAACTGCCAGATTATTGTCCGGTTTGCATTTCAAGAAGCCATTGTCTGTCATAGATCAATATTGTTAGGGTTAAGACTATATTAGATTGTGTAGTTTGTTTGTGTTGTCTTTATCTGAAATGTAGGCTTTAATAGGAAAAACCTACAGATATTTGAACTAGCTAATTTTGTTTTAAAGATGTCGCTTTTCTCTGATTACCTTATTTTTGTTGCTTATTATTCCATTGTTGTGCGACTTTTCTGTTGGAAAATAGAGGATGACTTATTAACCAAATGATGCTCATTATAGTTATTTTATTATGTATGGTAATCGAAGTTAGAAAGTAGGGGTAATTTCTTCATACTGATACTAAGGAATCTTAGAATCAAGAATGCTTGATGTTAGTATATAATAATTGTTGTAGATTATGGTGTACAAACCAAAATATACAAGTTTAAAAATTATTTTTAAGAAGGAAAAAGGAAAAGAAGGGAATAAGAAAATGATAGTTTGTTGTTTTGATTTGTTTGATTAAGAAAGGAAGAATTATCTTTTTTCTTTATTATCTTTTGATGAAGAAAGAAGGATAGAAAATGAAAGTAGAGAGTGGCGTGTGGTTTTTGACGAAGAGTGGAAAAATGAACTTTTAACTTGATGAATACCAAATAATTAAGGTAGTACGAAAGACTGAAAAACAAAGGATAGTGTTTAGTAGACCCATGGTACTTGAAACAAAATTCGATCTGATACGAGAAGCGAAAATTAGAAACTTTAAGAGTTTCGAAAACATAGGAAATGTAGGTATATTTTTATTTTACTAAAAAAAGGTAAGAAAAGAAAAGAAGGGTTTTGATATTATATAAGGTTTCGGGCTTGAAAATTGTTTTGGGGAATGGGGTTTTTGAAATGAAGGTTCCAAAACGGTATTCGGGAAAAGTTTCCGATTTATGGTAATAATGCACTAGACTTTGCAATCTAGTTGATACATTAGAAGAATATAACACATGCACCAAAAACACATGTAAAACTTAGGAACTTTCCTCGATCCACTACTAATCCAAGTACTAGAAAAAATACAAAAAAGCAAAAGCTCAATATAGTTCATTTCAACTTCTTTCATGAAGAATTTCAAGAGTATTTAGAGAAGAAACAATAAATCCAAGCCTTCCATTTGTAGAATATTATTAGCCCTTGGATGGGGAAGTTTCATAATTTCCCTTTTGACTTCCATTACTCCATACGTCTAACTTGAAGCTTGGACAGAAGTTTTGGCTCCACTTTTCCCTCCAAGTTAATGTACAAATAAACTCCTTAACTTCGATCCTCATGTATGGGTGGTTGCAAGAATAACTACACATAAATCCGTTTCTATTTTGTATAAATGGGAGATAAATTTTTGAGTTCTAAACTTCTGAATTTGTTGTTGGGAGAAGCTACTCTATTGCACGCCCAAACGGAAGCTTTGGAACTCCTAACTTCTCTTGATAACTTCTTTTAACTTCCCTTTATGGCGTGTACAAGGTTTTGAATGTAGCTCCTAGGACTGTTTACTTGTTTTAATTAACTAACAACTTGATGAAAATACAACACACTGTCAACAAATGTAAGCTAGCAACTGTTTTATAAATAACTAACCAAAAACCAAACTTGTTCTTGATATCGTAAGAAAATAATACTTCTAAGTTCTAACAGATTGAATTATAGATCATTCGTGGTTGATTCATCTTGAGCTTGACTTTTGCTTTCTTTGAGAGCACACTGGTTGAACGTGATTCGGATTAAACTCGATGTTGATTTGCATGGTAGCTATGTACATCAGTTATGTACACTTGAGAAGCGTTTAATAATTGAAGTGTTAATGTTCCCTTGTTAAATCTTATTTGGGTGATTTTCTTTTTGGTGTTCTTTTACTTCCCAAAGTCTGTATATCATGCACTTACTTTTCAACATTTTTTGAACTGGTGCCTTTAGAGAATCTGCTGCTGCATTGTATGTTTAATATTGATGTGCCAAATTAGGTTGTTCTTGGAATCATTCTCTCTTATTGCTTTCTGCAGATCAGCGACATTATTCCTATCCTTTCTCATTTGTACTTCGAAGAGAGGATCCCAGTCTCAATATCATTGGCTCAAGCATCAGTTTTGCTCTGCATTGGCTTGCAGAATCAGGACATCTCTTATACTGAGGTTCAATCTATTGGTTTTTGCTACGAATATTATGATGATTTAGAAACAGATGCATCATAATTCATGTATTTCCACCTGCAAAAAGTGTTACGTATTGATATCTCAATTTTCTATTAGGATTCTAATGCTAATGATTATGGATTCATGGTTCCTTATAAGCTATTGCTACTGTTTGCTGATATTGATTATTTCTGCCATAAATAATGAGACTGTTGATGATCTTGAAGTGAAGAACGTTCCTTGAATCATGCTTCTGATTTACAAGTAAAGCCTAGATGTTCTACATCTGGTATTCCTTTTAATAATGTATCTTTTTCTCATTCTTCAGGGGCAGATGAAATTAGAAGGGCAGCAGATATTGTCATTGTTCATAAAAGTGATGAAAAAATTCCACAAATACCTATATGGTATTGCTTCCAAGGACATTGAATCGACCCTACCTCGTCTAAAAGAAGTAAGCCTGAGGGAATGCCAAAATTAAAGTAGTTAACTGTGATATGATCACTGGAGGCTTGAATTTTGAACTCTAACTCTGACATTTCTAGCAAGAGATGTCAATTACTATTTCCCGAACAATTTCTTCATACCAACTAGATGTGGTGAACTTTTCGCTTTTTTACATTCACAGATTGCAATGAAACCACACGATATAACAGTGGATGAGGATTTAGAAAATGCAGCGAACCAGGTGAAGGTAGGCTGAATAAGGCTGTCTCTCGTTAACTCTTTGTTTTGCATAGTGTACTGTTTTGCTGAAACTATAAGCTTTATCAGGAGGACATGAAGGCCAAGTCTGAGGCATTGTTGGATCCTGAGTTGCTTCAACAGTTTGCTGTTGAGGCTGATTCCGAGAAAGCACTTAAGAGTGGTGGTGTGAAGTTATCTGCTAGTGGCTTAATCAGTGTAAAATCCAGCAAAGGTAAGCCAGAAAAGCAGAGCAAGGTCAGTGGCAGTAAGAATGAAAAGAAAAGGAGTAAAGACGAGCGTGGCAACAAATCTAGCAAAAAAAGGAAATCATAAGTGGCGGATTGAGGGGAGAAGTCTATATGAGACAGTAGTTTGCGTATTTATACCCAGCATTGCCTCATTGGTGATGACTAATTAAGTATGTGGATGCCTTTGCTAGAACGAAAGCATGGGAAAGTTCCCTCTCGTTGAATTATTTGCAAAGGGTACACACGGCTGTCGAAATTCCTTCAAAGTACAAATCACTTGGCATTGGGGTGATGACGTGTGGTGTTAGTAGTCACGCAATTGCTTCAGTCCTTGATGTGCTGCTAACGATTACAATGTTTTGTCCCAAGTGATTTGTACAAAATTTTGTTTAGCAAGTAGCTTATATAGGGGATATGATATGATTACTGCCCTTTGTTTTAGTCTTGTGTAATCGACTTGCATAGTTGCATATTTATAACTTGTGGCATGCATTGGTTTTTTTTGGTGATTCTGGTATTTTTTCCCTTTAATCTAAAAAATATCAGACGTATCGCAACTTTTGAATTTTATAAGGTTTTTTTAATAAAAATTTAAATATAAGCTTTGTACAAAGCAATTTCCAAAATATATGTCTCCTTACTCGAGCCTAAATTGGATACGTGGTCGGATTTTCAACTCGTCGTTTTAAGTTTAGATTTCAATGATTGAGAATTGAAGGAGAAGAAAAACTAATGAATTTTAAGCCACTGCTTGAGAGCAAATCAATAAAAGGCAACATGTTTTTGTTCATTATTATTAACCATGAACAATGAAGAGTCGACTTTGTTTGTTTAGTTCTCCTTTGTTTTTCACAACGAACAAAGATATGTTGACTTTTGTTGATATTATAGGACCAACGTCAAATAAGCTCTCATCTTAGAATCATACAAATAGATGCTTATTTTGATATTTACTTGATATAAGACTTTTATAATTAGTTTTTTAGTAAAAAAGTGTTTATAAAAGATCCAAATGTTACCTGTTTGATAGCATTGGAAGAGTTTTGGGTCAAGTCATTTTTGATCGAAAAGCATTATTAGGTCAGGATGATTTAAGGTCTTATTAGTGTTAGATTGGGTTATGTCGGGTTTGGGTTAACCCAACAGCTTGCTGACTTTTAATTTGTTGAAAATTTGAAACATATAAGAGTTTCAATATAAAAAAATAAAAAAATAAGATCCAAAACAAACTATATCCAAAAATAAGCGTCTGCTAGGTTTGGATAAGGGTTTGGAGTTGTTCGCAGTTAATAAGTGCGAACAGAAAAGAAGAGTTCAAAAAAAATGCTCAGGCTGTTCGCAGTTACTAACTGCGAACAGGTCAAAGTCAGTCAACAGTCTGTTCGCACTTAGTAACTGCGAACAGGCTGTTGACTGATTTTGACCTGGTCGCAGTTAGTAACTGCGAACAGCCTGTGCCTTTTTTGAACTTTCAAACTAGCCGTTGTATGATCCAATTAACGTTCATTTCCATTTCTCTATAAATACACCCTAAAACTTAATTTATCACATATTCTAAAAAGCTATTATCCCTTTGTTTAGGTAAGTTTATTTGTTAATATTCTTATTTATATAGTTATTAAGTTTTCTTTCATTTTATTAATGCTATTATTGATTTATATTGATGCATTTAACTTATATGTTTGTGTAAATGAAAGATTCATTGCCCATGGATGAGCATTGTCATTGTGGTTATGAAGTCGAGTTTGGTCGTGATTGGAGCGATACGTATCCCGGGCGTCAATATGTTGCTTGTCCACTATTCGAAGATGACATGACCTTAGGATGCACCTACTTTAGGTGGGTTGATCCGGAGGGCACCGAATGTCAAAGAGCAATCATTGTTAGGCTTCATAAGGAGAATGAAGAGCTTAGAAAGGAGATAAATAACTTGAAAAGGGAAGCGCTTGATAAGGCTCGTAGAAGTGAAGAAACGAAGAGGATTTTGAATAAGTTTAAGAAGAAACCCTAGATTGTAATTGTAGTAGTTAATTAACAAACTATGTATGTGTAATTGCATGATTAACAAACTTGAAGATCATTAACATACAACTAAATATATACATATGTCTAAAACATACAACTAAATATATACATATGTTTAAAACATTCGTAGTCAAATACATACAACAAAATCCCGATCACTCATCTACCCTATCCAACTGAGTTGGTCTCCTAGGCCTCCTACCGAGTAAGACCGCTGCTTGAGTTGGTCGTGGGAGGGTCCGATATTGGGATGATTGAGATGGTTGAGTTGGTGAGATGGCCCCGCGATCGATAGTCGTGTAGGACAACCCATCTCCTCCAAATGAGCTTCACGCTGCCGATGATGACCCTAGCAAGAACTTCCTGATGAAGTGCCGGAATCAAGGTGCAAGGAGCACATCCCGCTAATCTCTGACCGCCTCATGAGTAGTCCTGGATAACGCCGCACACCTTTGCCTGAAATGTTAATTAAGAGCTTAGTTAATCTAGTATTACAATATGAGATCGAAAAGTAAATAAATTAAATGTAAATGAAGACTTACAAATCAAGTCAACGTGGGCGCAGCAGGAGTATATTGTGCTGCCTCAGTGACGCCACGTGGTGTCATCCATCGACGTGTGATGGAGAGGAACCACTGCATGTAATCCGGTTGCCTGCGTCCGCGTAATGAATTGGCGACCTTGGGCTATTAGCTCCAGCCTTAGATCCCGCGCATGTGGCCGCTGATCTCTCACCGCTTTGTCGTGGCCCGGTTCTTCCCGAGATGAGGCGCAGCCGGCCGTATCACGGGTGGAGGTATGTTCGCATCAACCCATATTGCGCGTAACGCTCGTAGATGTACTTCGACAATGTCGAAGCATATGAGTGGCACGTAAGCCTCCACACACCCGATCAATCCCCGAAAGTGATCGTGGACTACCGCGAAGCCCTACCGTACGATCCCATACAAACTATAATATAGGTAAAGCTTATTGATGCGTAAAGATCATAGCTTTGAAATAACGATATTGATTTGTTAAATGTTTACCGATTCTGGCTAGTAAGATCTAACCGATCTCGTAGAATCCTAGGCCGTACTCAAGATAGTTTCAGGCTGCTCGGCCAAGAAATTCCAACGCGAACCATAGGAGTCTCCGGCGGGTTGCGCGAGGAGCAAACTCACCTCGACTCAACCGATCCGTAATCGGCCGATCAAAATGTGCTCCCAGCCTCACGGCTATAAATATAAATTATATATTAGTGTTTTATAATGACGATATTAGTACTATAGTAGAAGTTGTATATGTTATTATAATTACCTGTAATATGGCAAGTGGTCCTGCGATCTCCCGGACGCCCTTTTTGGAAGCACCACACAGCCTCCTGTATAAGTAGCCTGTATGCGGATCCCCATGATTCGAGATTACCTCCCATGGGTCGCCCAAGAACGCTTAAATATAGGAGCTCGAACTTGGTTGCTTGTTTTATCGCAAACAAGACAGCTCTATCAAATATAAGGCGACGCTCAGGCATTCGACATGGTGCCTCGCCAAGACTCGCGGAGCGTGAGAAGGTCCGCACCGCCACGCACTCGCAGACCGCCCCCGAATCACGCCCACGGAGGGCGCCTCCCGTGATGCGGTGAACTAAGTCACGCCACCGATAGCCGACGCCCAGAGTGGACACCGGACGCCCCTCGATGGGAAGTCGGTTAGTAAGGCTACATCAAGTAGTGTGATAGTAGCCTCACCAAGAGGGAGATGAAACGTGTGCGTCTCCTCGACGCCATCTCTCAACAAGTGCCGTGATGATAGCACGGTCCACTCTACCATAAGCTACAAGGTGGAAATCAAATAACCCGCTCTCTAGGTATGGATGATCCTATCATCGATCTCCCATGGAACCGAACGATGCCCGGTGCCTAAGGTAGTCGATTCCAAACCTACTAGATAGACATGTACATATGTTAACGGGTAATGTTTCATCATTATAAATAAAATATTTAGAACAAAACACTAACCTCTAGATCCCATAGGAGTGCTCCCTCGCTTCCTCCTGCATAGTCGACACTAGGATCTTGGGGTCCCGAGAGCTGGATCCATCTCCTCTACTATCAGATATCAAGTGAATTAGGTTAATATATATTTGAGTTATTAACATATATTTTAATATTAACATTACATTAATTATGTTTCATACATTTGTGTTATATATATTGTAAATTACCCGAGTTACAAGTTCTAGAATTATGGCCTTCACTCCCACAACGACTCACAACTATCGCGATTCCTTCGGCCTTCATCCATCTCATGGCAACCTTTTAGACTTAGGTCTTCCTTTACCACGAATTTGATCGGGTCATGTCTAACTTCAAAACCCCTATACTCGTGCCATGACCTCTTATCAAGCATCGGTTGAAACAAGGTTCGATCGCTTGCATAACTCGAGAAGTGTAACACGATCCACAAAGCCATATGATACATGTCGCTTCATGCAAACAAGAAGCGGATGTGAACAGGAAGGTGGTATATCTCCGCTTGTTACATGTGCACTTTTTGATGCAAGTCCACTGCTTGAATCTTACCCCCTTCAAGAACCTCTCTACCCCTTCCAGCCTTAACTTCAAAACACCTCGTATAGTCAAAAGCAACAATCTCATGAAAGTTCGCCTTCTCGGTGTTTCTATTGATAATCTTGGTGGCATGTGAAGTGTACTTGTGTCCTCCAAGTAACCATGAACTAGCACGTTGACGTCTTTGAACAAAATAATCATTTATCCGATAGAAGGTGAACTCAACAAGTGTGGTCAAAGGTAAGAAACGAACACCCTTTAATACGTAGTTGAAAACTCTGCTAAATTCGGTTCTAAATCTCCATACCTATACCCTCCATCATGACATAACGACCACTGACATATCTCCCACGCTATCAATCCAAAAACGCCTCTTTTTAGCAGCTTGCATTTGCCTTTAAGCCATTCATTAACTTTTCTTGTTGCCTTTGCTCTTCAGCTTCTACCAAACTACTTTTTCTATTGAACATTACCCATAGACGATTAAAGTTGCTAAGCAAGTGACGTAAACAAATCCTATGATATGCATAAGGTGGTTGCACTCCTGGCCCATGGTTGCTAAAATACCATGTCTATCGAAATGATGCATAGACCGCACCTTTGTGTCACATGCTTACGTATACAAGCCATGAACCACTACCACGCAAAGAATACACTCCTTCTCAACCAAGGCAAAAGCTAATGGAAAGATTCCCTTATTACCATCTCTGCAATGGTACAATAAAGTATGACGATACTTACCATACAAGTGTGTGCCAGCAATAGCAATAAGGGGTTTACAAATGATTGAAGCCATCAATGCAAGGTTTAAACGCCCAAAAGACCCGCTGAAGGTTCTAATATTAGGTCGCCTATAAACACCCATCTCATTGTCTTCCTTAAAGAACCAATCAACTACCAATCCCGGTTCAATGTTGCAAAGCTTTTAAAAATTGAGGAAGGAGAGTGTAAGAACCTTCCCAAGACCCATATATGCTTATCAATGCTTGTTGCTTAGCACACAAGCTCGCTTGTAGTTCACTTCAATACCAAAACGATCTTTAACCATTTGATCTAACTACGATACCTTAATTGATGGTCTTTAGCAACACAATTTCTAATCACATTGTTAATAACAGAGGATGTCAAGTGGATGTGTCCAACCGAGACAGTGTCACTATCTTGAATACAAGACTCATGCTTCCCATTGTATGTAACAATAAGCCAGGAAGATGTATATGTATCAATCCTAGCCCTAAGTCTCCATGAACAACCCCGCTTACATTTCAAGGTAAGGACGGATTGGTTTGAAGTCTCGGTTCTATACTCCACATTTCTACGAATATGATACACTCTTATAGCTTCCAACAAAGCTTCCTTATTATCAAACCTCATACCCTTCTCCAACTCCCCTTCTTCAGTGTAAGTAGTCCTCCTCATGCTCATCTACAGATGGACATTTTGCATAGGGTGTAGGGGGAACAATATTTCCTAAAGTCATGTCAGTTGCTAGGGCATCCTCATCCACATCCACATCATCGCTAGGGCATCCTCACAATATTTCTGAGTGGATATAGGCATAGGTGTAGGATTAGGATTGAAGCAACCACATTACCTAAAGGAACTACTCCCGAGATTTCTAAAGAATAGGAAATCTTTGAATGCTCCCACATAGCATCTAAAGCTGCATCATCCTCAACCTGAAGGATCAGTATTGTCCACTCATGAAATACTTGAAACTTATATCAACGGGAAATTTTGTTAGATCCAACCCAATCCTAGAACTTATAAGGCGCTTAAACTCAATCAATTCCATGTTTGATTTGCACGCAAACAACTTACGCCTACCACCAACATAATCAACATTCCCACTACTTCTCAATAGAACCATTCCAAAACACACAATAGTCACAAACGAAATGACGCCATTTCTACATCAATACAAACATAATCAAGATCATCATCAATTCCAAAACAACATCCTAAATTCTAATAATATATTTCTAGATCATCAATTCTAATAAAATAGAGATAATAGAACTAATCAATTAAGTTTAAAGAATACATATCAATGCTCATTATCACCAACAACTAATCAACCAACAAAATAGAGATAATAGAACAATTAAACATTACCTTGATCAAATGTGGAAGCTTCAAAAGAGTGTTGATTGAATAATTTACCTACATTGGAGTATTTAAAACAAAGTTTAATATTAATCTAAAAAAAAAAATTGGAGTATTTAAAACAAATTTAAGAGTGTTTGGAGGAGAGAAAAGTCGTGTTTTTTAAGGGTTAGGGTTTATCAAATTGGGGAAATGAAGTCTGGGAAGGAAGAAACTGAGTTTTAAAACTCAGAATACTGCTCAGTAGCTACTAACTAGCATCGGTCAAAAGCTTTAGCTCGTCAAGTAGCTACTAATCAGCTAATCGTGCAAAGTCGCTTATCCGTCTCAGTAGCTAGAATCGCAAGTACTCCAACCCTCTGCTTTGGGAATTTCACGCTTATTTTTGGATATAGTTTGATTTGGCTCTTAGTTTTTTATTTTTTTTAATTGAAACTCTTATTTGTTTCAAAAATTCTAATTTGTTTCCTTATCATAGATGTTTATTCATTATCTATATATAATAATTAAAATTCTTTTATAAAGGATCCCAATTAAAAATGTTGATGTAGAATTAAAATTGCTAATAAAGAACTAAATTGTTGACGTGGAATTGAAAACGGATTAAAATAATCGAATTTGAATTTCATTACAATTTGACCCAATTTTTTCGATTTTTTCAAATAAGGTCATTTTCAATCACCAATTAAAATTTTTGAATTATAACCCACTAAATATGTATTTTGATTAATTTCAAGTTTGATTAAAATTCCAGGTCTAATCAAATCTAGCGGGCAAACAACTTTACTTTATTGGTATTTTGTACATCAATCGCTATCGACTATTTTCCTCTCCATCTCTCATCCGCGATTTGTTCGAAACATCAAACCATCTCAAACAAACCCTAACCTTTTGCAACTCCATAGTCACTCACTGCTTCGCGATCATGGCGTTCGCTTCTCGTATCCTCTCCAAATCCAAGCAGGTATCTCCCTCATTTCTCATTTGAATTCCAATACTCTTAATTTTAAAGATCTCATTTCGATTTGAATATATCTAATTGTTTTTCGATTTCCATTTGATCTTTTAGTCGTTGACTCAGAAGAAATTTTTTGATTTAGATTTAAGAATATGTTTGTACTCTTAATGTTCGAATTGGTGTCATGAGGATGGTGCTCAATTTCATTATTACTGGATTTGTATTAGATTGAGTTGTTTTTGCATTCTTGATCCAATGCATTTGGTTCTTTGTTGTGGCAACGTGTTTCGGAAGTTTATTGCTCGGTTATTCAGCTCGCATTAAGCAATGTACATTTGTTGTGGGGTTTTCTTACGTATGGTGTAATTAGAAGTTTATTTTGGTTCCAAATAGTTGCGGAGAGGGACTGAAAAATCAGGTCTTAATATTTTTTTCTAATCGGTCATTTATGTTTGTTTTCAATGCCTTGTTTTCTGCTGAATGTCTTATTATCACCTCAATATCAGGGTATAAGGGGTGTTTGGTTTGATAAACATTTTACTTGAAAAATAGTTTCCCAGGAAAAGTATTTTGCAATGGAAAATGGAAATGGTATTTAATTTTCTTTGTTTGATTTCATGGGAAACTTAGTAACCTTCTCTTTGGGAGGAAAATGCTTTTAAAGTGATGGAAAACTCCTTTCCATCCATTGGTTAATGGGAAAAATAATTTTAGGTGCTGTCTCCAAAACCAACCATATCTTTTGGTTTTGGTTTTATGCAGAATGGAGTATTATTGAGAAAAGTCTCCAAAACCAACCATATACCTTTGGTTTTGGTTTTCTGCAGAATGGCGTTATTATTGAGAAATTTATTATTGAGTCTCTAACAGCTCCAGTGTTTCCCTATTGGCTATTTAGTTTTATTTACCAAATAGTAATCAGGAACATCTGCTGAAGTTAAACTGCCAACAGCTTTTAAATATTCTCTGTTCATTTGTCTAGATATTGATCTCAAATGGATATTTGTTTTGGAGTTTGATTTTGCATCATCCAGTCTAATTAGCTTGGAGTTACTTGTTTGTTTAATAGCATTTTAAGGTTATGAGATACTTGTTTGCTTGCTTTCTTGCAAGTTGTTTGCTTGCTTGCTTGCATTTTGAGCTTGTTTATATTTATTGTTGTACTCTTCGAATTGTGTAATTGGAATCCCTTTTTTTGATTAGAAATGATTTTATTTTCCACAGCTGTATACTGTTCAGAGCATTATACCAAAGGACCATGTGATTCCTATTCGTTACTTTGCCAAAGAATCAGCTCCGAAGGGTCTTAAGGGAGATGGTCAGTGTTGTGTTTTCTGTTTTTCATGTACTGGTTCATATCCCTTCATCAGTCTGGTATCTTATAAAATTTAAAGATTCTACTTTCTCTATAATGATGATTTTTTTGTCTTCTTCTCCATGATATTATGATGGTTGACTGAAAAGAGATGCTGAAGGGCATTTTTTTGGAAGTTAAGAAGAAGTTTGAGACAGCTCTTGGCATACTACGCCAGGAGAAGATTACCATAGACCCAGATGATCCTGCTGCTGTTCAACAATATGCTAATGTCATGAAGACTGTAAGAGAAAAGTATATCTTTAAGACTTGGTCCTCTTTACATTATTCCTTCTAACATTTCATAATCTTCTTTAATTAGGCCTTTTCTTTATTTCTGTAGTATAAATTGCCTTCAAGCTAGGCTTTTTAAAGTATTGTAATACGTACATTTTGGTAATGGCATTGGCAATGGCCAATGCAAGGATTTGTATCTTTATATGTGGCATATGGGTTAAGATTTGAGCTGTAGGTGTGTTATTTTAAAGACACTTTTTACTAAGTTTTTTTATTTACGAGGTGTCCATTGATAATGACTGCATCTTATGGAACTTCCTATCTTTTATACATGAAAAAATATGCAACGCGGAGTTGTTTCGGTATGTACTGAAAGATAAATGGAATTTGAACCAATGTGGTTTCGAAATTATGGTTTAAAATAGCATAGGTGCAGAACGAGGCTTTTGTAGTTAGAGGGGAATAGCCTGTTCTCAACTTGTAGGTCTGAGCTATAGAAAGAGTACTGCCTTGGAGAGTTTAGTAATCTTGTTTTTGACAGAGGTGAAAGTATATAGTGTATGGATATTTCTATCTTCTATTATCCTTGTATTTCTTCTTTTTCAGTATGTTTGTTCCATTAGTAAGGAAAGAATTGTTGATGTTTCTAAATTCCTTGGCCTTTTCTTTCATTTTCTCCTACTTGTCATGTTGTGTGTCTCTTTACTATTTGCATAATATTGGAGTTTCATGATCTAATGATGATGTTGATGTATCTGTTTACATAATGGCTAAAGCTTTCATTATTCACTTTTTGAGCCATTTTATATCGCAGGGCTGATCTCTTCTCGGAGTCTCAGAGGATTCAATATACTATCCAAACCCGTACTGCGGGTATTCCTGATGCTCGTACTTATCTTTTGACTTTGAAGGAGATTCGACTTAAGTATGAAACAATATTTTAGAAATCTTTTTTACTGGAATTACCCCCTTTTCACTTCAAGTAGCCTTTTTAACTGTGTGTTCAATCTTGTCCATGCCTAACAACAAACTTCTCTATTTGGCATTGGTTCATCTGTCATAATGATGTGCAGGAGAGGCCTTACTGATGAACTTGGTGCTGAGGCCATGATGTTTGAAGCTTTGGATAAAATTGAAGCAGAAATCAAGAAGCCTCTATTGAGGAATGATGACAAAGGAATGAGTCGTTTGATGGCGGAGTTTGATAAGATCAACAAGAAGTAAGTTGCACTTCAGTTTATTGTAAGATTTTGATATATATTGCAACATTTTGATTTGTACTTGCTTTGACCACCTCTAAGTCGTGTCGCGATCAATTCAAAAATGTGCTATCAAGTCTTTCTTCGTTGATGATCTCATCTACCATGGCCGATCTTTCTGATTACACCGAAGTTGAAATTTCATCCTTTACGGTTATTCCTTGATTTTTCCTCATGGAAGACTACTCATGCACTCTAAAGGATGTGATTAATTGTACAAGAAGGATTTTGAAAGTTGAAACGGAGAACTGTGTTCTTATGAATAACTTTGTGGACCATCTATCATTCCGAAAATGAAATATATGGATGCGTAAAAAAACCCCAAAATCTCTCCTCTTTTGTGTGTATGATTATGGTTTTGAAAAGGATCTAGCAAAACCCTGTTTCTGTATACATATTTGAGCGATGCATTCTTGGTTCATTTGTGGTCTTTCTTTTAGACAAATTGTCCCTTATATTTATCAAATTTGTATTTTTTAAAATAGACTAGGGATAAACAAAACTGATTTGCCCAAATTTGAGGAGCAGCTGGAACTTAAAATTGCAAAGGCACAGCTAGAAGAGTTGAAGAAGGAAGCTGTGGAGGCAATGGAAACTCAAGCAAAGAAGTACGTTTTTTGTCATCTTAATCTATGACCTTCTTTAGGAACTACTTTTTGTTGCTATAATTTGATATATGGTTTATTCATATTATTGTGTCTTCTGCTTATTTTTATTTGCTAGGAAAAAATTGAAGTTAACCATTGTACATGTATTTGTCCCTTGCGTTTTAGATGCATGAAACACAATCATGACTCATGATTGAAAAGAGGAAGCTTACTGCTCTCTGAAATCCATGCCTTTTCCGTTTTATCTTCTGATTGTATTGTAGTTATGCCTAGCAAAAATGTTATCCTGACCTTAACTTTGAGTTCATTCCCTTACATCCAGAATCTATGAGCACATCTTACTGATCCCAGATTATTACAATTTAAGTCAGATGTTTTTAAAATCTGAATATGAAAGTATCTACTAGTTTTAACTTCCCTGCTTCACCGGGCTGCTCTTGTGCAGCATTTTCTGTTGACAATTGGTGAAGTTGTGAACTAATGTAATGTGTTGGCATATTCATGGCGTTGAGTGTGATTCTTATAGAAGGATTTCTTGGAGTAATTCTGTTATTGGCACAAGACTTTTTTGAAATTTTTTTCAAAATGCTGAATCATTGAGCTGATTGAAGTTAGTTTTTGTATCTTTGATACTGTAAAGATTTACTCCTCTGTGCCATTTAGTCCCATTTGGCTGCATGTAAACCAACAAATTTGGTATAATGGGTTATAGTAGTGGAGTATTTTGAAATAAGATAAAGAATATAGAGAGTAAAAGTGGTGGGATCATATCCAAAAGTAGAAATGAACTAATTTATTAGCACAAACTACAATGAAAAACAACTCGTCTTGTATGAGACTGTCTCATACCCATTTAATTAGCACATTTTTCTAATTGATCTCCTTAAAATTGTAAGTGAGCACTTCAAGACACTAAATGTACATGGGTCAACCCAATATAGATAGTCTCACCTTAACACTGACTCATTTAAGAATTCGTGAATGAAAAATGGGGCGTATTGAGTGGGACTGAGGAATATACCTATAATATAAACTGCATTTTTACCGAATCAAATTGCCAATCGCCAGGCTGATTGGCAATTGCTATAGCTTTGTATATTGTGATGCTTCGTTATTACAAATTTTTGCTGCATCAGTCCATTGTAGTTGACTAAGCTTTATCTTGCATATTCAGGGAGGAATTTAAGGATGAGCAAATGGCTGATGCCAAGTCATTGGACATTCGAAACTTCATCTGATTTAGTTGTTGAGCACTTGTGGATTTTTGACTATTTACTGGACGAACACTCGTTGGAGAGAGCTGAAGGCTGTAGTTGAACTCATGGACAGGATTGCCATCTTCACTTCTCCTATTTTGTTTTGAAATAAACTGGATTTTGTTAGGTTAGGAAATGCACCAGTTAATCGAAATATATTTCGACTGAATGCTATTTCATATGATTACATCTGTTGATCATGCGCGCTTTTGAGCATATGAAATGATAAAAGTACTAATTATTATAACCCATATATGTGCCTTACGCCAAGTGCTGAGTTCTTTAGTAGTTTTATTACTTAAGGTGGATGCAGAATTTTTCTAATAATTCAGTTGATAATGTACAAACGAAAACCATATGATGCAACGGTGGTTTAGTGGCCAAGCTTAAGAGGCATATACTAGAGATGACTGTTGATATTATTGGTCCAAGCACTCGGCACTCGATGCCGTAAATTCCGGTATGGTTTTGGGTTTACATGCTTGTAATAGTGTTGATTGGATCAATATTTTTGAGAACATTGGTGATGATTGAGGGTGAGATGACCTTGTCGATGTGAACTCTTGGGGAAGATTTGGCACCTCGATGTCGGCTCTTCCCCAAGTAGTCTAGCTGTTGAAGACTTGCAATGTTGATCCACACTATTTTGCTTATTACCTATGAAAAGTACTCCATTCAGGGTTAAACACCAACACCAACATTATTATCCTTGGTTATTTTCAATTTTACCATTATTACAACACCAATATTTGTATCGATGTAGGTCATATTCTTCTTAAACGTCAATCTTTTTGATTTGAAGTTTTTTTGGTGTATTGTGAAAAGAATCTGTTCTCGATATGTATATTGATTTGCGCATCTATAAGGATTGTCCTTGACTACCATGTGGATCGATAAGTTTAGCTAATAGCTTCATCTCTCTTTCCATCCCTTGGTTAACGGAGAAATCTACTTGGCTAAGAGAATCACTCTCTTTCCTTGAGGGTCCTGGCTAATGTCATGTTATGTCTACAATCATGCACTAGATGCCATTGATTAATTATTCTTAGCTTTTCCACGAGGCGATGGACTAATCTCATTTTAAAAGCAGGGCATCAATGACCGAGTTGAAATTGTGTTGCTTTTATTAATTGTTAATTCAGTGGGAGATCATTTTACAAAGAAAACCAGGATCGTAACTCCTTCGATCCCTTTGAATTTGATACAATGATCAAAATTAATATTAATTATTTATTATGAGAAAATAAGCTAGTAAAATGAGGTGAAAGAATTAATATGTACGATAAGGAGAGCTAATGTGATATGTGAGACTAAGTTGAAAATAAAATACAATAAAATAAATGGAAAAACAAAAAAAAAAAGTAAAATCAAATGGACAGACAAAGTATTATCCTAAAATTCTTTTCAACTAAAGTAAAAATATTGTAGCTTTATCTAAAACTTACATTATTGTTTTCAAGGTATAGATTGAAACTACAAGTTCAGTTGTACAATTCCATAAGGGACGTCCTAACGCAAACGCCTAAGTCCCGAAATTTCCATGTCGGAACATATACAGAATTAACGTTCCATGATCCAAAGAATCAGATCCACACTATCTCACCGCTTATATTTTAGTCCGTAGATTATCAAGCCTGTGCAGCAAACGATTTTCCACAGCTACACGTCTTTGATGCATTCGGGTTTTGGAAGGAAAAACCTCCACCGATAAGTGCATCGCTATAGTCAAGCTGCATTCCATATATAAATAGGAGGCTCTTGGGATCGCAAACTACAAATGAAGGATAAGTGCAGTATGTTATCACCAAATGCATAAACATCAAACAATGCTTATAAGAGAAGCGAAAATGTGAAAGAGCAATATATGGATTGAATGTCGAGGCATATTAGAGTCTAAAACCACTCACCAATAGTAAATCCATTGACCTCGATCACAGAGTCATCTTCCTTTGTGTTCTCTTTGCTTTCAAAATCCATTGTGTATGACATGCCAGAGCATCCTCCTTGTTTAACGCCAACTCTTAAGCATAGATCCTCATTACGATCAGACCTGATTCTTTTCAAATGCTTCAATGCATTGTCAGTGAGGGATATTGCGGGCGCCAATCCCTCAGCAGCTGGTGCTGTAACTGAATGGAACATTTTAAATAAGAAATTTAAAGATGACCGAAAAAAAAGATCAAAATTCAATCACTGAATTTTATTAGCCAATGATTATACCATTTACCATGTGAACTATTACAACAATTGACGGTCAAAAGAACAGAAAACCTGAGTTTGGTTAACTCATATTTCCTTAGGAAATTCTTTGAGGTACAATTTGTTCCAGGAAAATAAACTTCATCTAGTAAACTTGAGATGTAGACCATGTTAGGAATAAGATCCTTTGCACTAGCCATCAGCCTTTGTAACTAAGGATAATACACTAAAACATGCTTATACTAGTCATGTCAAGTGCATCATTTTAACACTAATGTGGTGAAATCTGCCATATTACTATATTTAGGTACGGAGATCAGTTCGGACTACATTTATAGTGTAAGTTTGTTTTCACAAATGATTTTCCAATAAAGTATCCTGTAATGCCCAGAGAACTAACTACTAAAATGTCGCAACGAATTATTCCAAAAATACAACCATCAACAACAATATGCCAATAATTATATACTACCTTACCCTAGTAGGCAATAATACTAACAAAATAATTATTTCCGATTGACCTTTGGTAGCTAACATCTCGTAAAACTTGACATAAGTAAGTGTGCACATGATTGAATGAGCTATTTTACTATAATTTATTATAATTTGAAACCACATAATTATAAATTTTTGGCTCTCAGAATAAGGGGCATTCCAAAATACAACCATACATATCTTAAACTTTGACCTCCTTTTCTAGATGCTTTTCAGCAACAAGATCTCCATTTGCAATGGCTAATCATTATAACCTTCTACAAATAGCTTCATGAATTCCCATCAATGATATTCCCTGATTATGATAATCACAATGTCACCTAAGTATAGAATTTTTCTGGTCAATCAAGTTTAGTCCTCAAAACCACAAAAAAAAAGGGATTACCACTCAACGCCACAATTCAGTTCGTCATATATAGCTCAAGTGCTCAACATATCTACAAAGTTGACAGAACAATAGTACCTTAATGAACAGTGAAGTTCAATGATACGAATATTGAGTCCTAGGATAACTCCACAACTATTTGGAGAAAGCAAAAATGAGATAGTGAACCAAGAAGAAATATACAGAGCTCAGAAGTTCCCACGGGGGGCGAGGGTTCTAATCATGATACTATCTCCATAAGGATGCCCCACAGAACTTTATGGCTTCCATACCTCACTCCTATGATGATACCTTCAAGCATGTAGAAACAACAATTCAATATACGGTCTTTTCTCAAGATTGAGGTCGACGGCGGTTACGGCAAACACAATTGAGTAGTTAAGACCAAAGAAAACAGATCATGACAGACCAGTGATTAGTAATGGAAAGATTGCAAGTTTGCAACCAAAGAACACTCTTAGTAATAGAAAGATTGCAGCCAAAGAACTTTCTTCCCTCTTTACTGTAAAGAGGGTTCTCGATAAACGTAACCATAAATCAAAGATTCAAGAAGCCAAAAAGGTCTAAACAATACTAATTAGATTTCTTGATATGTACCAAGACCTTGTACAATTCACTTATTCTATAGGAGTATAATATTTAGTAAAAAAAAGTTATTTTTACAAAGTAAGTTCACTTCGACAAAAACTGTGCACCATGCAAAAGTCAAGTTATATAAAACCAATAGTTAGAACAAGAAAAAAAATAACATAAATAAGTTCAATTCAACAAAAAGGCCAAAGAACTATAGTTCTTTGGTTTCAGATTATAAAGGACTACATTAGAATGACTCTTTAAATCATGTTAACTTCTTATTTTTGTGACGTTGGAGATGATATTTTCCAAAAAGTGTTATATGAAAACAAGTAAACAACCTCTTTATTATCATTATTTAGGGTAACATTGTGCATATACGACTCCAAAACTATGCCTAGATGAGAGCCACTAGATAGCGATCCAATCACCTCAACTTCGAAATTGTTCAACTGTTCCAAAGATCGAAGATCCACATTCACATGAGCACTGAGGACGATGTTTTTGACGTTCATTAGATTTTATCTAAGTGGGATCGAAACTAGATGTTTAAAACTTTGTTTTGAGTTTGTTTAATTGGAAATAGAAAGTTGTAGTTTCATTGGCGTTTGTCATTACTAAAAAAGTCACCTTTACTACTTAGGGTAAGATTGTTAGTTGTAGTAATTGAAACTTTCTGTACTTGGAAAGTACCTTGTCTTGATGATGGAAAAGGATGGGATGCAAAGACAAAAGACCTAATAAGACGAAAAACATCAACAAGAGTAAAAGAGTACAAGCTTAAGTTTGAGATCAAGTCTAAAGGCTCCAAGAGAGGAGAAAAACGGTTAGGCCTAAAGAGCATTTTGTCTAGCCCTCAATCCTAAGCTCAAAGGTGATATTTCGTTTTATCCTAGAAAATGATCATCAATGTACTATAAATATTTATTCGATGAAATAGAGAAAGATAGTGAAGTCTATGATCAAAACCTTGAGAGCATTTTTAATCTCATTTGACTCTTTTAACTCTTTGTTGGCTTGGAGAGTGAAAGTCGTTCATGCTTATTAAACCCTAAGCAAGTTTTATTGTGTTCTCGAGTACCTTGAGTTTAATTTCATACAGTGTTTCTGCATCGAAACTGAACATACATTTATTGTTCTATCCTCAATTCACAAAATCATCATTTTTCAAATTTACTTCATCTATACACCATCTTCCGTATCCCACAAATCATCCAAGTCCCCACTTTACCACCATCCTCAATAACATTCAACCCAAATCATCCCTGTATTCACAACTTGTTTTTGGATCCTAAACCCATTTTTTACAAAAATCCTTAACTCCTCCAAACTTCGTCCTTCATCTATAAAAGGTTCAATCTTGGAACCATTCTTCCATGCCAAAAGCCTCCAAGAAACCCTAAGCCCGAGCCGATTTCCCAAATCCTCTTCTTTTCCTCTTCCCTTCGTCAGTCATCATCCATACACCTTCCTTCATCCATCGCTAACCTTTACAAAAAAGCTTCCACCTTTCCCACAAAACGCCCAACATTAGATTTCTCTTACCTCTCATTCCACTCCTAAAGTCCTAATCCTACTTAGATTAGAATTCCCCTATATATACATACAGCTCCTGGTTTGTACACCGCTTTTATATCACCACTAATTGGCATAATGAAATGTTAAATTCGCCAAACAAAAAAAAAAATCTAATTTACTTAATAGAAGATGGAGTGAACACATGACTTAAGTCTTCAAATTGTTCGGGAACCATAAACCCCCAAACTTAACATCTGTCCAGAATCCTTTACATTACTAATACAAACAAGATCGAATTAGAAGCTTAATCAATATCATGACATCCCAATCAACCATTAATCATAGTGTTCAAACGATAAAACCTCAAAACTCATCAGTAAAGGAGAATCCATAAGCAACTAACTAAGTACTGTTTCTAATCGATACAAGCTCAAATCAAGTATACAATAAATAAACCTCAAGCAAAGAGAATTCATAAAACAACTAAAAGGTACCAAACATTAACCAATATTACAAACAAATTTCTATTTTTCAAATTGACCGACAAATTTTTTCGACAAGACAAAATAGATGAAAAACGAACATTTAATCATAAAATTAAAATTAAAAAAGGCAAAAAAATACCAGAAGCGGAAGATGATCGAATTGAGAGACGAGTAAGGCGTTTAAGATTCGATGGAAAAGAAATCGAGAAAGGTGAATAATTGAGATTGAGGTTGAATTGGTTGGGAAAATGTAAGGGGGTTGAAGAACATCGAAGGTTGATCGAAGAAGCCATTTACGTTTGTCGAGTTTTTCTGGGAGATTTTTGTTTACTGTTTATGTTGTTTACGAAACGAAACAATGAGGACTAAACTTGTAGAAATGTGAAGATCACTCACACGTTTTACGACGGTCGCACAATCACACTAGACGACGAAGTGGTTTGTGGTTCTTATGTTTGCATCTAATTTTCTTTTTCTATTTTCTCTTTATATATCTATTTTTTTAAAAAAATTTGGGTTGTATTTATTTTATTGCTACTTTTATAATAAATATTTTCAACTTTATGTTGTTCGGGAAATTATTTTCCTACATACTGTCCACATAGGACAGCACTAAAAATATTTTTTTTTCCTTTTTTTTAAGTAAACCGCCACTTCATAAAGCGGTTTTATTTGAAAATTAAATCAAACCGTTATTTAGAAAAGCGTTTTATATTAATGAAGTTTTAATTTAAAAAAAAAATAATGCTTTGGAAACCGCCATCTCAAGTGGCGGTTATCTTAAAACACGCTTCCAATCTTCCTCTTCTCTCTTTCATTTCCTTGTGTACCCTCCTTTCCAAACTGTATCCAAAGTTTCTGGCTTCTCCCAATAGAAGGCTTCTCCCAACAGGCCAACCTTCACCTTCAACAATAAGCTTCTTCTTCATTCCATTCTTAGCAACCTCCTTCTCTTCACCAACCTTCAACACCAGAATTTCATCAACCTGAATCCTTGATGAAGGAAACCATTTCAACCATTTCTCGTAATTTCATCAACCAATTCAATCAACACCAACACAAGGTTGTTTCATCAACCTGAATCCTTGATGAAGGAAACCATTTCACCCTCAAAATTGTGTTGGTCTCTAACTTTCCCACCAAATTGCCAAAAAACATCTTCCGTACTTTACTGAGCCAAGCCTTTTTTCAACCATTTCCATGCAAACAAGATCCTCCATTGATGAAACAACCTTTTCTAGTCTTCTTGCTCTAGACATAAAAAATTCTTCTAGAAATTATCCCATTGATTAAACAACCACATCATCATTATTCTCCATTTCCATAACATCTTCTTCAACAACTACTGAGTTGGTAGGAAACTCAAAATTGTCCTCCATTGATGAATTCACTAAGTAATCGAAATCAAAACATAGTAGTAGAAATCAAGGATTGATGAATTCAATTGCATAAAATTATTCCAAGACCAAACCGCCACTTGAAGTGGCGGTTCTGTTTTTTTTTTAAAAAAAATTAAAACTCTTATAAAACGCTGTTTCAAGTGGCGATTTATACTTTGCATCAAATCGCTATTACATGTGGCGGTTTTGTGGAGCAGTTTAAAAAAAACATCAATGCCACGTGGACAGTAGTGTGAGAAATATTTTTCTAACCCATGTAAACTTGGAAATTTTTTGTAAAACAACAATATATAAGGAAAAGAATCTATTGCTACTTATATCAGTGTGAAGAATATAGTCCCTATATATTAATCTAAATATGATTAAATGCAGAGTAGATTTAACATAACTATTTTGAAAAGGTAGTCTAGTTTGTCTAGAAGCTGAACAAATAGTACATATAAAGCTACCTTATATAGTCTTTTGTGTCTATATCTTTGTGAAAAACATATGTCCTAGGTAATGACTAAGTTAGCTTTAGGTATAGTTAAATTACTATCATGCCAAGGTTCCAAGACATGAGCAACTCTTTTCTTTGAGAAAGCACTATCATCAACTTTGTCCTTTTGTGTGATAAAGTTCATGTAAGAGATTATTGAGGAGTAAACATTTCTTTGTTGATTTCTCTTGAGAAGGCAAATACCCTTATTCCTTAGAAACGACACTATTAGTATCATTTTCTAAACATATGATATTTAAAGGAAATTTAGGAACAAATGCATGCTATAAACTTCAACTAACATCAGTCATGTCTTTTCTCTTAAGGAGATTAGTTCTCACTTGGTTATATTGAGGGTCAAGTTTCATAATTAAGGAATATCATTAATCTTTAATCTTGCTAGATTTTTACAAAGTTAGTTGTAGGCATGGAGGGAGTATGTATTACTAAAGGTCTAAACAGATGTCCGGATCGATTTCAGACAAATTAAAATTAGTTTTCCAAGTTAGTTAATATTCTCACTCAGTTCACTTTCGCTTCAGTTCAACACATGTTTTGATATTATTAACTTACTAATCAAGTCATGTTAATATCGATTTAGGATTGTGTTGTTATTGATTTAGGGTCGGTGACATCGATCATGAAATAAGTTCAGTTAAGATTTGAACGGGTTGATGTTGGGTTGAATCGGATATATGATTGGTTAGATGTGTTTCTAGTCGGTTCATCCTAAGTAGCGGGTTACTATATGATAAAATTTAATTAATTAGGAGTTAAGACTTAAGATTGACTAAGATATTGATTCTTCCAAATTTAAATTATATATGCAATGTTGAGCTTATCGATGTATTACGTTAGTTTTATCTACATTTAATTGAAATAAAAATTTGTTGCAATTTTTAAAAAAATTGCTAGCAGTAAGTGTCTTTCTAATGTTGATTTTAGTATTATTGTTGAACTCTTTGTTTATTAATGTGTCGTTCAACATACAAGTTCCATTTCATCTCAGACGGTTATAATCAGGTTTGATTACCCAATTATTGAATCGTAATCGGCTATTTTTGGTAATGATTGGCTCGGTTCAAATTCAGTTTGAGTTAACTTTAGTTATATTTCAGTTGTTGGATTAATTAACGTCAGTTCAATTTGAGTTTCGGTATTTTGAAAAAAAGTAATCGGTTCGTTTTCATTTTGAATTAACCTACATTCGGGATGGGTGTGAGTTTCTATGATTTTTTCTTGGCGCAAACATGGTTCGATTCGAACGGATCCAACGAGTCGGGTTGGGTTTTAACACCTCTATACTATGTATTACATATCTACCACAAGAATTAACATATAATATTTATATAATTTACCGTTTTTCCTTTTTATTTCATTGCTTGATACACCCACTACCGCCAAACGAAAATGGTTGATGCTATACGATTAGATATTTGGGAAATTTCACGTGGTAACCATGAGGTTTTGGGTTTTCCACGTTGTAACCAAAACTTTTCAAAAATTCATGCGGTAACCCTGAGGTTTACCAAATTGTTCCACCGTAACCTTTTACACATAAAACGTTAACAAAACATTAGCAAACGTTAATTTCGAAGCTCTAAGGCTATTGTACGCCTATTTATGCAACTCACCATTTCAAATGCCATCAATTTCAATATATTTCCCCCAAAATATAAACCTAACTCTATTATCTTTTGTTTTTGGAGGTAAAATATGATTTGGATGAAAGATGATAGAGTTGGAGTTTATGTTTTCGGGAAAAATGTAGAAATTGATGGCGTTTGAAATGGTGAGTCGCATAAATAAGCGTACAATAGCCTTAAAGCTTCAATGTTTGCTTACGTTTTCATGTGCAAAAAGGTCACGGTCAAACAATTAAGTAAACCTCGGGAATACCACGTGGATTTTTGAAAAGTTTTAGTTACTACGTGGAAAACTCAAAACCTCATAGTTACCACGTGTAAGTTCCTAGATCTTTTCTTATTGCTGCTCATATATAGCGCTAGAAATGTACTCCAAATGAACCCCATAAACCCTTCACTCAATCACCATAGTCCATAGTAAGAAAGATTTACAAAAATGAAACTAATAAGGATCTCTTAGCATTTCCTGAAGGATTTTATTCACTACAAATATGAAGTAAACGAAATGGAACCGAAAACGAAAAAAACATACTCTTTCATCCATTTTGAGTTTGCTATTGAAACTAAAAGTGATATATTTCCAACTATTATTTTCAGTAGCAAGCTCAAAGGAACACATAAGTATTTGTAAGTTAACATACACGTTTTAATGAAAACAAATACAAAACTAGACATTTTAATAATAGCAATCACACAAAGTTTACATGGTTCATTTACAATATGTTAACTACATTCATGATTCATCGGACAATGAGAACATATATTATTAATGTGAGGAAAAAACAAATACAAAATAACAAAGATTAATGCGTTATAAATCATCATCATCACCATATCCAGTGTATCCCGCTTATAGACAAACTATGGTCAGGATCTGGAAATGGAAGATAGACGGCAACTCATAACCATATAAAAGACTGCGGTCAGAGAGTCAAATTAATGGGTCATAAATAATACCCAAAATAACAGAATTTCCAAATTGGTCTAAATCCAAACCAAGATCTAAAAACAACATCTCCTAACATCACCCCCGAACAACCATAAAGCGAGAGTAAATAGTATCACACTACCCATTACAATTTCTTACACCTTACAAGGAGGGAGTGGAACCCCACAAAGCCCAGGATTATGCAAAAATGCTGAAGCTGATATATTAGCTTTATGAACCGGAATTTCCCCACTTAGCTTATTCCTTGATACATCAAAAACAGCAAGATTTTCCAAATTCAACACTTTCTTTGGTATACTCCCACTCAAACTATTCCTTGATAGCAAGATTGTATTCAATGATTTAGCATTCCCAAGTTCTTGGGGAATCATTCCAGTAAGATGATTATTCACCATTTTCAATTCAGTCAATTGGGTCATATTCCCAATTGATTCGGGTATGGACCCTCCTAATGGATTATCCGATAAGATTAACGACGATACGAAACTCATAGCAGGCTTATTGCCTATGTTATCATCCATTGGACCAGTAAAGTTATTGTTAGACACATCAATAAGGTAATATGACCCTTCATTATTATCAAAAAGTGTACTTAAAGGGCCTGATAGATTGTTTGAGTGTAGATCAAGGGTACTTAAACTGCTCATCATATACCTTAACCATAAGGGTAGTTTTCCAATTAGGTGATTATTTGATAAATTAAGGTCACGTATTGAAGATTGTGAAGATATTTGTTTGGGTAACTCCCCTTTTATCATTGTGTTGGCTATGTTCAAAGATGTGACATTGTCTAATGTAAGGATCCAATTGGGTAGTTTTGATAATCCAAGAGGATTATAGGACAAATCAAGTGTTTGTAACATGTTTAGGTTAGCAAGTTGAGGCGGAAGTGGACCCACGAGCTTATTGTTAGACAAATCTAAAGTCGAAAGGCGATCAAGATTACCAAAACTCGAGGGGATTCTTCCTAGAAACCGATTACTTCTCGCGAATATTTCGATCAAATTTTTGAGATATCCCATCGTTGGTGGCAAATTCCCGGTAATTTTATTGTTCTCTAGATTTACGAGTTGAAGTCGTGAAAGATTCCCAATAGATTTGGGTAGGACACCGGTTAATCTATTGTGACTCAAGTTAATATCTATCAAAGAAACTAACCCACCAATGGTAGATGGAATAGGTCCACTTAGTCTATTGTGATCAAGGTACATGACCTTTAATTGGGAGAGTTGTCCTAAAGAATAAGGTATAGTTCCATTGAGTTTATTATAGTTAAGGTAAAGTTCTTGCAATTTAGTGAGTTTTCCTATGGTTTTTGGGATGTTTCTAATGAATTTATTATGATCAAGGTATAACATTTTCAATTGGGATAGTTGCCCTATTGAATCTGGTATACTTCCTTTAAGACTATTTTCTGATAAATCCAAGCTTGTAAGGTTCTTTAATTTGCCAATACTAGTTGGGACCCCACCCAAGAAGAAATTTCCTTGAAGATTAAGCACATTAAGTGAGATCATATCTGTTATTGAAGATGGGATTCTACCAGAAAACATATTCCATTGTAATTCCAATGTCTTACAAGACAATCTCAATGATTGAAGGAGAGAAATGGGTAAGGTACCAAACAAGGAATTATGGTCAAGGGCTAGATGTTTTAGCTTATGAAGGTTCCTAAATGAAATGGGTATTGATCCATTTAGGCTGTTATAGCTTAGATAAAGGTGGGTCAATTGGGACAATTGTCCTAGTTGAGATGGGATTGAACCAGATAATTGGTTCAAACTAAGATAAAGTCGAGTTAAATGGGATAATTGTCCTAATTGAGATGGGATTGTACCACTTAACCCACCTAGGAATCTAAAGTCAAGGACCTTAAGATAGGTAAGGTTACCTAAAAAAGGGGAGAGTGTACCTGCTATAAAGGGTCCGTTGGAGTCGTCAAATCTGCCGGTTAATATAATGCTAATAACTCTACCGGTAGTAGGATTACACTGCACACCTTGCCAGGCCGTGCAGCAGTTGGTGCTAGGCACCCAACTGCGCGTAAGTTGGGCAGGGTCTTGGGTGATCCTGCCCTTGAAATCGAGCAGTGCCTCTTTATCAATGTCATGGCATGATTGTACTATAATTATCGGAGCAACTATGAATATTATGAAGAAAATGAGATTAAAAGAAGGGAATTTATAGGGTAGTAGTAGCATGATGGAGATAATTTGGAGAAACAAGAAATGGATGTATGATTGATAATAAGGTGAGTTGGGTGTATGTGAATGAACTTCGTATTCAAAACTGGTGATTATATGTGATCTAATCTAATAATAATACTTCCTTCGCTCTGAAAAATATTTGCATATTATCTATTGTTCAAGCTTATTTTATATATTGCGGCTAACCTGTAAGAAAAAATATAGTCAAGTTGGATTTTGTTTGAATCATCTAATTGCATATTTTCATAATATCAACTTTTTATAATTTTTAGATATGCATAATATAATATACCAATGATCAAAATAACATACTGAATTGCGTAAATAGTCGATGGAGGAGTATAATAATATTAGAATGAATTGAACTTAATGAGTAAGATTTGATAATATTTTGCATTAATTGTAGAGTGTAAACGATGAACGTTGACAATTTGAAGTTGGAATATTGAATCCCGTGCCTAGCTGTGTGTTTTTAATAATTAATTATTTTATTATAGGGTACTAGTATAGAATCCCGTGCAATGCACGGCTTTTAGCATCGACATATATAAATATATATATCAATTAAAAAAATAAAGTCTGATAATTTGGTAGTAAATTACTCAATTTTGACAATATATGTGTAAACTAAATTTGTAATTCTAGAATATATGATGAGATATATATATTTTCTAATTTACTCAAAATTTAACTATAAATAAATGTTACTCAAAGATAATTTAATGGTAGAGATATTGGTCAAGATTAAATGCATTTTATTGATTTACTCAATTCATTTTAGTTTATTAAATATAACAATTAATTAATTTGCTTACACTATGTGAAAAATCTTTGAAAGGATGTCACATGAAATTTTTTTTATTTCTTTTAGTTGATAGTATGATTGGTGGATTTATTTTACTTTAATAAAATAAAATCAACTTTACCTTATTTAGTTTAATAAATATAGCAATTAATTAATCATATTATTGATAAATACAGCAAGAATCCACAGATTATTCCATGTGACAAATTATTGTGAGCATGTCGCATAGAATTTTCCAGTTCTTTTAGTTAATAGTATGATTGTGAGGGAAGGTAAGGATCATGTGAAATTTAAATCAAGTGAGATAAGATACGATTATCTCAATAATTTATTTAATTTAATGTGACAAATAAATATTGATGATGTTTTAGTAAATAATCTTTAAATCTTTAATATACTTCTATATATTATAACCAATATAAAATTGAGAAATTATCATTGGTACTCTTGAGGTATGATCTCAATGGTGCCCACAAGTTTTTTTTAATTGCAATGGTACCCCTATATTTTGCGGTAATGACAACCGTGACCTTTTTAACTTTTTTCCGTTAAAAATCTGTTAACTTTTCGAAATTAACCTAACTATGGTTAGTTTCTTCTTCTTCTTCTTCTTCTTCTTCTTCTGTTTTTCCTTTCTTCTATTTTCCCTTTCCTCTTCCTTCACTCACTCCTTCCATGGCTTCTTTACCAACTATAATAACCAGTAACTAATAAAACCATAAATTGTTTTCTTCTTCCTCTCTCTATCTCTCTCTAAACTCCATTCTCTCTCTACTGTACAAATATACACAACAATTGATAATTTCATCTTCATTCAACAACTTTTAGATGTTAAAAGTATTATTATATTGATAAATAAAATTAAGAGAGAAAAAATGAGGCACAAAAACATTAAAGCAAATATATTTCTGTAAAATAAAGTTATTGGAAAAAAAAATATGAAGATCACAAACATTCAAAAATGTTAAAAAAAAAGTTAGTGAAACATACGAGGACTATAATCGTTATTAAAATATTATAATAAAATTACTGAAAATATATAAGGACTATAAGCATTAACTAATACTTCAAATCAGGGAGACAATTACTAATTATGTCCAAAAAAAGTGGTATACACAAAAATATTCCGTAGGAAAACAACAGATAAAACTGTTTAAAATAAAAACTGAAATCATTATTAATAGGCATGGAGGGAGTATCAAGTATGTATTACTAAAGGTGTATGTCCAAACAGATGTTCAGATCAATTTCACACAAATTAAAATTAATATTAAAATAAAATTACTGAAAATATGTGAGGACTATAAGCAAAAAATGGAAGCGAAGGTGCGAACGATAATGCTAAGCCACGCAGCAATATTCAGAGAACAGGTAAATAATTTTCTCCATTTAATTTAATTTATTGTGTATGAATAATTATTTTAATGCAAAAAATGGTACAGTTGGAAGAACTTCATCGTCTGTACGTAAATCAAGAAATACTCATGGCAATGGTTGGAGTAAATCAACAGCAACAACAACAAGATAATCGAAAACAATTGCAGATCAGCGTTAATCGTGATCGATTAGGGTCGGCTAACCAAAAAGATAATCCAAGATTATCAATTGACAATAATGCTGAAGATCAACAGCAATACATTTTCTTTAAGTTTAGCTCCACCTTCTTGCAACCCTAGACGAAAAAATGTAATCTCTCTTTAGCTCCCTGCTTGCATTACAAGTTACTGAATATTCTAGAAAGGATTGATCAGTTACAAAATCAATTAAGTATTCTATAAAGGATTGATCAGTTACTTTTTGCCTCAGTCAATTTGCACTATTTTTTATTTTATAATCACAAATTTTTGTGAGAGACGGTCTCTTTGAGAGACCAACTCTAATTGGATGGCCATAAAGGAAAATATAGAATAAGAGTAAGAATTAAACTCTAATGGACTGGGCCTAAAAGGCGTCTCTCAAAAAGACCGTCTCTCATGAGACTTGCTGTTTTATAATTGATTTTGCATTTTTTTTGTTGTGCAGTGATTGCTTATGCTCTACATTTTTGAATCTCATTCCTAATTATGTTCCATTTGTTCATTTCAAATGTTCTATTTGTTTTTTTTTTCGCATTTTTAATACTCTTTATGTTTCTTTTTGTTCTTCACGTTTACTTTTTGCACATAAACCTCAATGTCTCTAAATATATATAATAAAAAATTATTAAAAATATATAATAAGAAAATGTAAATTAAGACGAATTTAATGAGATCTCACATGGATATATTTTATCTTCTAAATATGTCAAAAACGTTGATTAAATTTCTCCCTCCTTAAAGTGGAATATTCCAACGGGAAAGGACATTAGACAAAGAAGAGAGTACTTAATAGCCATAATTGTCTAATTAAAAATTTTAAAAACTAGATTTTAATAAATCTTACGTTGAGACTTTAATTATTCTAATATAAAAAATTCATTCTTATTCATAACGTATTGTAAAGCAAAACACATGAGTTTGCAATCTATACCTATAACTAAAACAAAACACACTTACATCATCTAACCTCAAAACTAATGAGGTGTCACTTTGTAAATTAAAACTTCCCCTTCAATAAAGGATGATGATGTCATACTAATATGCTAATTAATCTTTATATGAATAGATTGTACAATAATCAAATACATTGGAAATAGGTTTATATAATCAATATATGTAAATGCATTAATGAAATTGTTAAATATAATCTACATTTCAATAATCAAATTAATCTATCTAATTCACAAATGACAACAAATGGACTTAACTTTTCATTAATTTTAATAAGTCATTTACAAACTTATAATGATCAATAAGATAATTGAGCTAATTACATCTCAACATTGAGATAGTCTCATACAAGATAAGTTATTTTTAATTTTATATATTATTATTTAAATTATTTTATTTGATTTAATATTGTAATATATGTTCAAAATAATTTATAAATTAAATATTTAAAATTTATTTTAGGCATACTTTGTTATGCTTACTTAGTAAATATTAAAATAGTATCAAAATAACATTATTTAACATCGTACAAAACTTATAAAATTGTATTTGTAAAACTAAAATTGAATCAAATATTAGCTATAATATGCAATTATTAATTCATTGAAAATAAATAATCAATAATTTACAATTTATTTTCTTTATTTTTTAAATATTATAAAAAATGATAAAATAAAGAAAACCGTGCATGGCACGGAGATTATCTAGTGTGGTATAAATTAAAATTTACAATAAAAAAATCTAGTGCATTTTTAAATTTATCGAAAAAATCAAACAATCCGATTAAATTAAATTAAAAAATTCTAGTAAAATTCTATGAATTCAACGTCTCTTTTTCCAACAATGGTCTTCAACTTATTTTAAATTAGAATATATTAGGGTATTTTGATTTAATACTTTTTTTTGAATTGCAATCAAAAAAATATTTTGATATATTTTGAAATTTTAATATATATTGAAAATTTTTAAAATTCAAAACGAAATTCGAGTTGGTTTTTTCTTGACTTTCAAAAAGGTATACGAATTTCGTTTTTTTCCTACAAAATCTTATAACACCTCATCTTGTATAAGACCATGTCACAGCAAATGTGAAGAATAAAAAGAAACATAAAGAGTATTAAAAATGTGAAAAAAAAACAGATAGAACATTTGAAATGAATTATAAAATAAAAATAGTGCAAAATGAGTGAGGCAAAATGTGACTGATCAATCCTTTATAGAATACTTAATTGATTTTGTAACTGATCAATCCTTTCTAGAATATTCTGTAACTTGTAATTCAAGCAGGAAGCTGGAGAGAGATTGCATTTTTTCGTCTAGGGTTGCAAGAAGGTGGAGCGAAACGTAAAGTTAAAATCAATCCCATTCTCATCTAATTCTGATTCTGATTCTGCAATTGCAATGTATTGGTGTTGATCTTCAGCATTATTGTCAATTGATAATCTTGGATTATCTTTTTGGATAGCCGACCCTAATCGATCAAGATTAACGCTGATCTGCAATTGTCTTCGATTATCATGTTGTTGTTGCTGTCGATTTACTCCAACCATTGCCATGAGTATTTCTTGATTTACGTACAGACGATGAAGTTCTTCCAACTGTACCATTTTTTTGTATTAAAATAATTATTCATACACTATAAATTAAATTAAATAGAGAAAATTATTTACCTGTTCTCTGAATATTGCTGCGTGGCTTAGCATTGTCGTCCGCACCTTCGCTTCCATTTGGTTCACGAATTGGAAGAAAATTCTTGTTCTTGTTCTTGTTCTTGATCTTGTAAAGGAAATTCAGATTAATTTATTGTTACCTAAATGGATACTTCCTCCGTTCTGATTTACTTGCTACTATTGCATGGACACAAAGATTAAGAAGTTACTGTGCAATGATGAGCACTAGGTGGAAAGTTGTTTTTTTGGAATTTTTTAATATTATTTGTTGAAAAATAAAAAAGAAAAATAGGAGTAATTAGATACAGAGTAGGATAAAAAATAGAAGTAGATATAACTTTAAATGATTGGTTTTTTACTAAAAAAGGAAATGTAGCAAGTAATATGAAATTTCCCAAAATGAAAAATATAGCGAGTATTATGGAACGAAGGAAGTATATTGTAAAAAAGTAGCCAATTGTGAAAGGAATAGATTCAAGAATTCTTTTGTGTTCAAGGTATAAATATTTCAAAATAGAAATAAGGTGATAATTAAATGAAACAAAGCTGAGTAATATATTGAGTGTCTTTTAAGAGTTCTGGAGAAAACACTTTACGACATAGTGTAAAAAATGCGGTAATAATTGTGATAGCGGTAACGTAACGGCGATGCGATAATGAGAGTGATGCGGTTATTGTAACGCTTAATATCGGTCATAACTATAAGATATCCCTTGATACGACCTAAAATGCGTTTTTTAACCTTTACAATACGGGGAATATCAATTCGCTTATTTTAAAAACCTTTACAACGCTGTCGATGTGAAGCGAAGCAGCCTATTTTTATTGTATGCTTCACGGAGAGTCGGAATAAATGTTTGGGTCAAATTACCGTTTCTTTTTTATTGTCCACTTTCCTTATTTGTTTAGTTCACTTAAATTGTCCACTTTCTATTTTTGGCAAAAATTTGTTTTCTTAATTACATACTATCCCTAGGGTAAATTACCCATATTCCCCTACTTAAATTACATTACCCACCTTAATTAAAACCCTTAACCTAATCTTCCCACTAACCCTTCCCTCCATTTTCCATAAAAACGCAACCATTCCCATCTGATAACCCTAACCCTAACATTCGAAACCTGTGTTCTTGAACCTTCTTCCATCTTCATCGTCTCCCTTCTTCATCATTCATCCTTCATCTCTGGACTTTATCAACCATCTTCATCGTGCATCTTCATTACTTCTCTCTCTCTCCATTAACCGATAACCCATAACCCCCTTTACAGATCTGCGTCTTTTAACTAATGGGCTCTCCAAAATCTTGTATTTCATGGACGATTCATCTGAGGAGAACGTCTTAGTTGGTACTCCTAACCCTTGGTTTGACTACTACCAGTACGTCCCTCCTTCTCCTACCATCTCTGTGGAAACGGACCCTAATTGGGGAAGAGAATGTGGTACAGAAGATGAAGAAATTGATGTTTTATTTGATTTGCAACATCTACAAGATGTATATTGAGAATCTCTTTCCCTCTTCAGATGAGGAGTCACTTGATGATGCTGATTTGAAGCCTGATTTTGATGATGTTCATGGTCCCTTCTCTCGTATGTGGATATTCGTCATCTCCCTGACTTGTGATGATTTCGTTTTTGTATGATTTGTTTCTGTTATTGTTGAATATGCATATTTGATGGTCTGTGATGTTTTGAGACCTTCGTTCTGGTGTTTTGCCTATGATTTATCATTGGATTTTGAGGGTATTTGTTTGATTATTTGCTACACAAAAAACCCTAATTCCTAAAAGTTGCCATCAATCTTTGAAGGAATAAGCCACCAAACAATTTAGTTTAGGAGGCTATTCTTTCACAAGATTCAGGAGGCCTTTGGGAATTTAGGGTTCTCTATGATGAGAACATTTGTTCTCTGAGAGAAACAAAAAAAAATGATGATTTTATGAAGCCAATTTCCTTGTTCAACGTTTTTCATTAAAATGTTTAGCATTAAACAAAATACATGGTTGATGTTTACATTCTAAACATTTTTTTTAACAATAGTATTACCAAAAGTGAGTATTCACAAAATTCCCAAAAAGTGAACTCTTTGTCTCTGGTTCTTGATATGTTCATGTGTAATGCTTGTAATTGTAACCCAAAAGTATTGATATGTTCATGTAGAGTGCTCTTGTGTTGATGTTGTATCTGTTGTTTTTACATGGTGGATGCTTCATGTACTGTTGTTGAGTCTGCTGGTTCCTGTGTTGATGTTGTGTATGCTGGTTCTTATGCTGTGGCATCATCCACTGGCTCTTATGCCGATGTTGTGTCTGCTGGCTCTTGTGCTGTTGTTGAATCCACTGGCTCTTGTGATGTTGTTGTATCTGCTGTTGTTGTTGCCTCCACATGAAAATAGCTTTGATCATGTATGCCCAAGTAGAACAACTCTATATCAAACATGTCTTTTTCTATTCTTGTATCTAAATAACGTAGGGCATCGTAAATTAACTCCCCACTCACACTCAAATAATTAGGGAGTCTTCCCTCCCTTGCTAGTTTTGTTTTGTTCATATGGGGAATGTGATAATCTATCCCACCCATTTTCTTGATCACTTCAATTTTACATGCTTGTAATGTAACCCAAACACATTTCATTGTGTACGGTGTTAGTACATCAAATGCACTTGTTACTGCTTTCACCATGTCTGTGTAATTGTATGTTGATTGTCCTTTTGCTTACACTATGTTTTGCTGCCATGGCCCCGAATATTCCACGAGCTGACTTGCCTTTTTTCGTAATTGGCAATAACAACTCTTGCATAATTTGGTTTCTAGTGGTGTTGTCTAATTCCTTTGTTTTAACCATATTAAATGGAATTAGATGCAATAAATGTTGTATTTAATGAGTTGATTTTTTGACTTTGTGTTGTGTATATATATACTTGCTGCCAGCCTCTTGTGTTTTTGGTGAATTTGGCGCCTGTGTGATTTTTGATGAATTTTGTTATGTGTTCTGTTTGGCGCCTGTGTGAATTAATTTTTGGGAATATTAATGACTTCATTTTTTTCATCAAATTTTTTTGGACCTTTGTAGCTAATTTATCTAATTAAAGCACTAAATGCATATTCTTTTTATTTTTATAATGTGAAGTCAATAAGAGATTTAATATCCGCATGCGCATGTGGCGAGAAGGTTGTACGTTATCGGTTGCCGTACAAAAGACATTGAAGAAATCAAGAAAAATTTGAAGACTTTGTGTATTTTTCTATTTTTAATTATATAAAATAATTATCTAAATTATTTTGGTTATTTAAAACATTTGCTATGTAATTTATGGATTTAATTAATGTAAATTTAAGACTTGAATGCAGTATTCAATTTTCCCTCCAAATTTGAATTCTATCTACTTTATTAGGTAAAAAGGTGTGAATCATTAACCATTAATCCAAACTACTAAATCACTACAAATAGCCACTTTTTGGTGGTCCCCACCCATTCTTAATATGCGTGTCCACAAGAAAGTGGACAATAAAAAGAGGTGGAGGGAGTATTAAATATGTTGATAAGAATTATAGTGAAAATGTGGGCTATAGCCAAATATATATATATATATATATATATATATATATATATATATATATATATATATATATATATATATATATATATATATATATATATATATATATATATATATATATATATATATATATATATATATATATATATATATATATATATATATAGTATATACTAAATAGAGGAAATAATTTTTTTTGGACATAGGCCTTAGAGGTTTCAAGTTAATGCAAAAATGGTCTCTAGCTCAGATCATGAAGATTTTCAAAATGAACAGGTAGTATTACTCATTGTTATTAAAATCACGATGTTATTGTTTGATCTTACAATTCTATAATCTAAAAACTTTTTTTTCACATATTACATAGATAAGAAAACCGGTAAAGAAGATACACATGAAAAACCTAGTTTATAAAACACAAGCTTACAACGATAACAATACATCATTTTCAAGAAGTCTATTCTCCTTACCGTGTAATACGGTATCACCATAAGACGTTCTCCATACATGGATTAAATAGCTCAATAAATACAATTATTAGCATACAGACTTCTTTTTATGTCATCTCACCGAGAGACGGTTTCTCACGAGAGTAGCTGATACACAATTACACATTACAAACGTTTACAAGGACGAAGTGGAGCACCACACAAGCCAAGATTATGTGAAAATGCAGAAGCAGGAATAAGATTCTCATGGGGTGGAATTTCCCCACTTAACTCATTGTATGACACATTAAAATTTTGAAGATATATAGAACTCAACAACTTTCTTGGAATGCTTCCACTCAGCCTATTCCTGGATAGCAAAAGTGTACTCATTTGCTCTGCTTTTGCAAGTCCCGTAGGAATTCTTCCTGAAAGCTTACAACCCTCCATTTCTAAGACCTGAAGTTGGGTCAAGTTCCCAATCCACTTGGGAATGGATCCTCCTAATGGGTTGTTAGACAAGATCAATGAATAAATGTATTGCATAGTGGGCATATAGCCTTTATTTTTGTCAATTGGACCCGTGAACTTATTATTAGACACGTCGAGGGTTGTATAGAAGCTAAAACCGTCTAATCGACTAAAAAGTATCCCTAAGGAACCCGAAAAGTTGTTCGAGTGAAGGTCAAGGTCGGAAAGTTGATAAAGTCTCTGAATCTCTAGTGGAATATTTGAGTGAAATCTATTATAAGATATGTTAAGTACCCTTAAGTTTGTCATGTTCCCTATAGACGGAGGAACTTTTCCTGAAAGTTGATTCCTAGACAAATCCAAAGTTGAAAGACTGGTAAGATTACCAAAGCTTGAAGGAATATGCCCTACAAATTTGTTATTTGACAGAAACAAATCGTACAATGCACCAAGTTTTCCTATAGACGGTGACAACTTTCCTGTAATATTATTGTTTTCTAAAACAATTGTTTGGATTCGATTGAGATCGCCTATCGAAAAGGGTAAAATACCCGTCAATTTATTGTTACCTAAATGCATATATCTTAATGAAACAAGGTACCTAATTGTGGAAGGAATAGACCCAATAAGTCTATTATGGTCTAAGTATAAATTTTCCAATTGGGAAAGTTCACCTATGGATTTTGGTATGTTTCCATTGAAATCGTTATATGAGAGGTATAAATTCTTTAGTTGAAAGAGGTCACTTATAGAATCTGGTATTTTTCCGGTTAATTGGTTGTAATCTAAGTATAAATCTTGTAATTGGGACAGTTTACCAATAGACTTGGGTATGGTTCCGGTTAGGTTGTTATTACTTAGAGCTAATGCTTGTAAATGGGACAACTCCCCAATGGACTCGGGGATGTTCCCTGCAATAAGATTTCTCGATAAATCTATACGTTCAAGACGTTTTAATTTACCGATTACAGATGGGATGTTACCTGAAAGATAATTTTGGTTAAGATTGAGTTCTTCTAGTGATACCAAGTTTAGAATGGAAGATGGGATTGAGCCCATTAAGCTATTCGTTTCTAAATTTAGTACTTTAAGTAATTTTAAGGATCTAAAAATAGAGTAGGGTATATTTCCATTGAGGGTATTATACCCTAAAAAGAGATATTCAAGCTTATGAAGGTTACCAAGTGAATTGGGTATAGAACCATTAAGGGTATTATGTGTTAGTGATAGATAGGTTAAATTTGATAATTGGCCTAATTGAGGTGGAATAGGGCCACTAATCCCTCCAAGGTTACTAATCTCAAGGATTTTAAGAGATGAAAGGTTTCCTAGAAAAGGGGAGAGTGTACCTTCCATATAAATCGTAGGATCGTATGAATATTCATACATGGAAGGGCCATAAATAGAGACCCGAATGACTCGTTTGGTGGAAACATCGCATTCGACATGATCCCACGATGTACAACAATCGGTGTTTGGGACCCACGTATTTAGGAGTAGGTTTGAAGGGTCGTATGAAATTCGGCGCTTAAAATCGAGCAATGCTTGTTTATCTATGGGATTACATGATTTTGCTAGGACAGGAAAAGAGGTGTTGGTTATAACCCATATTATAAGGATAAGATAATGTTTGTTTAAGGCTTCTTTCATTGAAAAATACAAGAAAAGTAATAAATTGGTTTGTTTGATATGGGATACAAGAGCTGGGGATGAAACTAGTGTGTTATATAGGCCAAAATAAAATCAAACCTATGATCTTATTGGTAATATAATATCATTATCTTTAATAAAACGTTTTGTTAAATATGTTGACAAATAAAAATGGAGTTGACTAAAGACCTTGAGGAGTTACCATGTTACATTATTCTGGTTTCTTAGAGCGTAGCTGCTGCCTTATAATCAGGTACATTTGACTGCACTGCACAGTTTGATCTGATTCTGTGGGGTCGGGGTGAACAAGGAGTAGTCTTTAACTAGTGCACTACTTGAACAAGGTACTAGTGGGGACGAAGCAAAAATTTTGAATTAGGAGGGCTAAATAGTCAATGTACTAACAAATTATTAACTATATAAAACCTAGATAAATTATTAACAAATTAAAGCAAAACTATATTTCATGAATGAAGTTGAAACTTCTCGATGATTATCCCTTTTGAAAAAAAATCAAGTGTTTTTTGACTCTTATATTCATCTAGTAAGTCTCCAATAAAACTGCTATTAAAATTAAGATAACAAAAATATAAACACACACTAAAAAGGATGAATATAAAGTTATGATCTCTTGATGTTAGGTTAAAAATATGTTACTCCAACCATTAAGTTACAGTAATTTTTGTTTATTTTTTGGCCTTTTGCACTCCTTAAACTATATTATACATTAGTAAAGAAGCCAAAGATAAAAATACAAACGATCGTATTCCACAAGGGGGCTAAGCCTCCCCCGAAAAAAAGAAAAAAAAAACACTTCAATCATTGAGTTAACACATGATTCTACCTCAAATAAAAATAAAAATAACGTGATCTTATAGTTGTAGTAGCAAGGCAAGCATAGTTGCGCATAATATACAAGATCTTATATCGGGGGCTGTGTCCAGGAAGACGTAGATTACAAATGATATTGGTACATAATTATGGCTGTCAAGTTTGAATACCTCAACTTTTCAAGGGTATTGACTTTACGCTTGTGCATTAAACGGCTTCATATACCAGTTTAAATAAAAATTTACAAACTATATCTGTGCATTACATGGGAACATCTACTAGTACATAATAAAGTATCGAGGCTATGAGATCTCATAGATTTACGACAATGTCAAAAGTAGTGCAATACAGGAAACAAAACTTCTTAAACTCTATGCAGCATCTGTAAGTTCCAAAACGATAATAACGTTGTGTAGACATAATTGGAATAACCTTTAAAAAGTTTTGATCCTGCTGCTCCGTATGTCACAGTTGCTACTGCCGAGCATCGAGCATAACAAGAAGGAGAAGATACTCCTAGAAAATGCTTGAACAACACTATTACACTACACGAGTGATTTGTTAGTTACTTCGACTAAGAACGGGTAGGTTAACTGATTATATAGATTCGTTATACAAGAAAAATCAACTTGGATTGTTTCATAGCCTGTACATGAATATAAGCCTATGTATTGCATGTGTTTGCATTTCTTTATGTACAGTACACAGTCTTATTGATTCTGGTTCCCCACGAGTAGTTTCTACCCTTATGTTTCGAGGGCGAGGTTCACGCTTCAGGGCCAAAATAATGCTCAGAGCACAGCTACTCCCTAAAATATGAAATATACCAATTATTTTTCTATATTAATGATCTGCGTGCATCAACCTTTGTATCTCAACTGCTGCTCATTGATTAATTTTGCGAAGTTCCCAGCTACCCTCTCCATCAATCAATCGTAACTCCAACGCATGGAACCGAATCAAAGCAGGACGCTGTAATAAGAAAATACAGTCAAATATAGGTGATTGTCAGTACAACCATACATCCACTAAAGAAATGCACAATTCCTAGTCAGATAAAATGCTGATTTAAATACTGCACTTTCACATTCCAATAACAAGGACTCTCCCCAGACTTTCAAATTGCAGTATGGGCTCAAATGCACTTCCCCCTCACCTAAAGGTATTAGCCCTTGAATACAAAAGCTCCCAAAAACCACCAGCACCCCTCCCAAAAAAAAAAACCAAGAAAAGGTAGACAACATCGTTTATAAGAATATGCATAGTAACTAACAATCATGGTACTGAATCTCCATCACATTCTATTGTACAGGTTTTTGAGATAAGCACTGCCAAATTAGTACAGCACAACATCAGCAAACCATCTGCATTGACCACCAGAGTGGTTCCCAAAAATGTCACCATGATCGGGATCAAATCTCAAATTTAATCATGGCAATTGTTACCCATTTTTTTAAAAAAATTTGTCAACGAGTACGAGTAGTGGATAATCAAACTTATGAAATCAAGAAAATTATGAAAACAGAAAGGAAATAACGGCATCTTCCAATACCCAGGACCAAGGCCCAGGCAATGGTTTTTTCTTTTTGAAGGGTGTGTGATGTAGGCAGCTTTACCCAGAGAAGCTGAGATAACAAAGAGGTTATTTATGATAACCTTTGGTCAAATTAATTCACAGCTACAGTTTGATACTTCACTGGTAAATTAAGTCTACCGGCAACTAAGGAAAAAAAAGGGGAACAGTGAGTGTATTCAGACAGAGGTTACAGCACAAGTATAAAACAAAAAATAAGTATCCTCCTTAGATGTTGAAATTTCAAAGTAAAATGCTTTATAAAGCAGCTGACAATCCAGACCATGTGCAAGAAGAAAAATTTTGATTCATGCCAAACGAAGATAGGAGAAAAGCTGCTTGCCTGGGATGAAGTGATAGCTGTTATGCCTAGTTCATTAGCGAGCATATACAGGTGCTCCTCCACATCAATGCTTGTGGCACTGTCAATCAGGAAGCCAATACATTTTCAGCAACTTAGATATACAATGATACAGTCAACTTTGTGTGTGAAGATGAGGTCAACAATTATGGGGACAAAAGGATCAAACTCATTATTACGTACTTGGTGCACTCATCAAGGACAGCAAATTTAGGCTTGTGAAAGAATAACCGTGCCTTCATCAGACAAAAAAATGACATATAAGCAAAATTGTGAAAAATTTAATATTTCATAAAGTGCTAAAAGATCAAACTTGTTTTAAGAAGTAGAATTCACCATCCCTATCCTCTGCTGTTCTCCTAGAGAGAGCACATCTTCCCAGTTTAGAGTAGCGCCCAATCCACCTTCCCTCTCTAAGAGATAAAGCAGCTTAACATTTTCTAGTATGGTCTTCACTTGCATATCCAATAAATCTGAGGAAGTGCAAGTATGATGACCTGAAATCAACATAGGCAAGCTCCTTAAGGCATTTACAAAGCATGTCGCAAACCAAAAAAATTGTAAGATGCTAGAACCAAAGAAGCAACTCTTTAAAATATGAAGATTTACAAAAGAGCCACATTATTACAAGATTGGAAAACATATTGTTCAGCTCCAAATTTCATTTTTTTTTTCATTTGACATAATTATAATTTGAAAGTGATGCAGCACCAGCAGCACTTCCCAACCAAGATACTGAGCTCAAGGATTGAACCAAATCAACTTATTCAAGCATAGGAAGGGATAAAATGTTGCCCCAAAATTAAGTAGCAAAAGCAAACAAAAAAAGGGATCAAGATCATCAAACATCTTTCTAGCAAACAAAAAAAGAGCATACCTCCATCTCTTCGTATTACACTTAACTGTGCTTCCTCAAGTGACAAAGGATATATAACCTGATCCCTCAGGGTTCCCAGACATGTATATGGTCGTTGTGGAACAACAAAAATACCACAATCGTATTCAGTTCCTTTTTCATAAAGTTGCCTTGGTTTGATAAGTCTTCCACTAACAATAGGCCAAATACCCCGAAGGACTCTGAACACTGAACTTTTTCCACTTCCATTCGGACCTAAAAAAGGAAAATTATTAAATATTAACAAGAATTAGATAACTGGTGAGAAAGTACAACTTGATCAACTAACCAGTAACAAGAAGACTTTTTCCTGGTACAATTTCACATGTCAATCGTCTTGCCAACAATTTCTGGGACGGAGTGATTATGTCAACATCAGAAAAGGAAATAATGTCTTCACAGAGAGTTTTATTTCCTTCAGAAGCCAAAGAATCTTGAGAAAAGTGATCTGCATGAGCATAATTAACAAACTCATTAGTTGTCAAGAGAGTTTTTCTCACCGAATACACAACCATGTGAAGGTTTTTTCCTCTCTACTCTAGAAGAGTTTCAATCGAAGAATCAAATTCATAGGAGGGTAACAAGGTAGACATCATATGTATCAAGGAAACTACATTTTCAGGAAGGAATCAGCAACCATTATTTGTGTAAAAAGAGAAAGGCAGAAACAAAGACATCTATTATGCATCGAATTCAACAGGAGTGTTCAATTCTTCTCTTAAACGTGTTTGGGTTAACCAAACCTCAAAACCTAGACAAGAAAATTACATATGAAAGCAATCACCTATCAGAAATGCTCTGCATATCAAAACATGCTTCTCCGTTTCTCGATGTTTTCATTGTTTCTTGGAATGCAAATTGGTACGGGACGGGAACGGATAATGATTCTTATAGTGCATTGGGGACAACGATGTTGGCAAAGACATTTTTGGCAAATACATTTTTTTGGTTTTCTGATTATAAGGAACTACAGATAAAATGACTCATCAAAATCATGTGCACTTCTTATTTATGTGAAGTTGCAAATGATGTTTGCATAAAAGAATCGATCGGAAATGTCTGTGTTTTTATAAAGGTAAGATTGTTTACTTTGATCCCCAAAATACTGCCTAAGCAAGAGACTACTAAAGGTATTGGAGTAATATAATGTTTACTTTAGACACCAATTCAGACCTGCTTAAAACATAATTTCTCCATTCCAAATTACTTGAAAGATTTCTTCTTACGCGTTATTTAAGCCATAATTTGATAATAAATATCTTTATTTACGCTCGATAAAAAAATATGAAACTTACATATTTAACAACTAGACTTTAAGACGAATCAAACAAGATTCCACATGACAATTATTTCTTACGCGTAAGTAGAACTACGCAAACAAAATTTTTGATGAATAGTATTACCATGCAAATATTGCAAGTAATTTGAATCGAAGAAAGAAAATGTTTGACCTTCACATCGATTTGTTTTGTACAATGTTTATCTATAATATTAAGAGACCTGCAAATGCATATGTATCTAGATTGTTTGGTGTCCACAATCACAAAATATTAATAGAGAATATTCGCACACACAACAACACACAACTTTAGAGGATCAAGTTCAATGTAAATTTACGGCCCGTTTGGTTATTGGTACTCAATGGTGGTAATGAGAATGATTTGTAGTATAAATTTTTATGATATATATCATGTCATTCCCTCGTTAATGGAACTTTGATAATAATTTTTTTTTTGTCACAATTTCCCATTACCACCTAATACCAAATTTCAAGTGTTAATGCATTTGAATGAATTGCGTGAAGAAAGTGAAGAAAGTGAGATTGTTGAAGGAGAACATGCATGACCATTAAACTTATCAAGAGATATTATTAACAAAATTACATTAATTTCCATTGCCATTCCCACCATTTAATACTGACTTTCAAACATGATCAAACAGCTGCATATAATTTTTCATTACTACCCCAATACCACCAAGTGGCTCCTGGTGGGAATTCAATATTATTAGTTTTTTAGGGGTTGAGGTTTAGATGTTCAAAACCTTACTCTTGTAACAACAAAAAGGATGTTTCCTACAAACCCTTGATTTGAAACATCACAAACTAAAATTTGTGGTGCTTTGAATAATTGGAACATTACAGAGTGCAGATAGTTAAAAAAACAACTTGGTATATAGTTACCGGATTGAGAAGCATCTAAGAACTCTTCCAGTTCAAGAATCCGATTGATACCACCAGAAAGCTCAACGAATTTCTTATGCAGCTCAAGAATGTCACCAAAAGCTAAAAAGCTTTGTGAGACAACTGATGCCAAAAAGCGTAATGCATGAGCAAGATCACCTGAAGAAGAAAATTCAAAAAGTAAATCTCAAGTTCCTTAGAATTTGACAAATCTAAGTGAAAACGACAAATTCTTTCACAATAATATTTTACAGCACATCAGAGGTTATATTATCAAAGTAGGTGTGTTGTAACACAAAGTTTGACAATAATAAGACATAACGACAAACTTAGGAGGAATGTTTTAATAAACTTGAAATAATCCACAAAGCTAATATGCTATTAATTCCCATGCCATCACCTTGAGTGGAAGTCAAAGACCGGTCTCCCTTATGTTCCATGGCATATAATAAGCTCAGTCCCCATGTGACATTATGCGGGAGCTGCTTGGTGACAAAATCGTCGAGTATACCATATAGCCACTTCTTCTTTATAAGAAACAATGAGTGGTTTAGGAGTTTCTCAAATTTTGCTTCAACCATCTACAATCATCACCAGCATAACAAATAATTACTAAATACTTTCAGCCACTAATAGCGCAAGAAACACAAATGTTACCTCAACTTTGCAAAGGCCTAATATCATAATACTAAAAATGCAGAGGACATAAACCAAGGATATACACCATGAATCAGCCTAAAAAAATATGTGACTATTTGGCATATTGCTAATAACATGGGTAGTAGAACGTTGCAAATGGCTCTTGTGGTCAATGTGAATGGTTTCATGATTGTTTTAGCCTATATTTTGTACTATGCTTACTAGTCACTTAAATGAGGTTTTATTACATAAACATAAAAAGATGATAGCGTGTACATAAGCGGGAAAAGGGAGTCATTCTACATAAGTTTTACTTGTATAAATAACAATTAAGGTGAAGCAAGGTCGGGAACAACAAATTTCTCCTCTTTATGAGGTTTATTTACAGATTTGTTGTCACATATAGTTAACTACCACTTCTTTTAAATTGATTTATTCACGTCATAATAGGGAATTATCACATATTCAATTTGGTTCAATTATAAGTCAATTTCCAATTCACCTATTAAAAAAATTCCACCAATCCTAGTCATTATTCTGCGGGATAGTTTGAGTTTGATCATGTTTGAATTATCTTATTTTGGGTATCACTCAACTCTAATTAATTTGGATTGTGCAGTCAGAAGCATACCACTACAATACTACATCAAATCTCCCTAGGTAATTTTTTGTATACCTTTGAAGATCCCAATAACTACACTCAATTGAGGAAGATGACAAAGACAAGGGCTAATGATGTCAAAGAATCAATGAAAACTACTCGAAACGGAGGCAAATCGAAAATTCTAAGCATATAGTACGACTATGTTATCCTCGCTCCTGCCTCACTAGAGGATTTATTGAACTAAAATTCCAACTAATGAAAGTTGATATGCCATTTCGATCTGAATTCCCTATGCAACATCCATTCGTAACCGATATTCAGTATTATTACAATCAGAGTTGAAAGACACTAAGCATATTTAACAGTTGAATTCATGTGTAAGGTTCTAAAACTGCACTTCATCATTTTACAGTTTCAAGTTTGCAACATATTCCTTTTTCATTGGCAAAGATTATCTAATCAAAAGAATATATGACCCTTAAATGACCAACTCCATCACAAAATACTCTACAACCACATGAACATACAAGGCCATTTGCACACACATCTATTTTATTATTTGGCATGCCCAAAAGAAATGTCACAAAACTGGCATGAAGTATATTTTAACCTAAGCTGAAGAACACTTACAAAACCTTTGAATTAGTTTATCAGATGATATAGTCAAGTTTTTCAATTTTTGTATCAAATAGTGATTAGTATTAGTATTATGAAATTAAGGCTTTGACGCTGTTGTGTTTTGTTTTTCAAAAATGATGATTAAAAGTGTCATAGCACCAGCGCTATGCAATGTCCAGAGCACTGCAAGCCTCCTTATCATAGCAACTATGACTCTGTGGTTTTTTTTTTCCTAAGAACGTAAATTTTTTTACAACCAACATATTAGTAAATCCGTAAATCCAATATTCAATGTAAAAGAGGTAACTATCAAGAGTAATGCTCCCTCAATATGGCAACTAACATCAATTTTTTCGTCACTCTAGTTTTCCCGCTAAGCTATCTATTCTCTCTCTACCCAATTTAAATAACCCTCTAACATCCATCAATGAGGCGCACTAATCACAAAAGATCCTCGATGAGGTTCAAGTGAGGCTTGGGACTTGGGAGAGACAAGCAGGATTTGATTGATCAAAGATCAGTCTTTGGTTCAGATGCTTTGAAGCTTCCAACTCTGAATTAAAGAGCATGGAATGTTAATTACAGCTAATTGATACTTTATTCATACGGTGACTCATAGAGTCATCACTTGTGTTATCATGTGGGAGGCAACCCGTCTGAGGTTTGGACAAGTTTTGACACCCCCCCGCCCCCCAAGGAGTAAATGAACCCCATTTTTAAGAGCACTAGGTTTAACTCTAAAGAAAAGTATATAGTCAAAAGAGATATATAGGGTATCCAAGGATAGGATGTTCAAGCCTCAAGTTCCTTAGAAATATCCTATTACAGTATAGTGGCTTATAAGCATCTTATTTTCAGCTTAATCCATCACAACTTCTTCCTGACCTCAATCAAAAGTTCCATACTCTGATTGGGGAATCATTCATTTCAATACCCATTATGTCCTTCCACCGTTTCCTTCCTACTCCACAAATCCACATGTGATGGCTCTGTCGTACGTGCGATTTATATTTTAGGTTGCACATTTGGTCTAAGTGAAATTCTAATCCAAAAGTCTAGGGCTCCAGAGTGCTTATGTAATTAGTTTCTTTGTTAGTCATTTGTTTAACTTGTAGTGCTCTAGCTTTATCTCCCAAACTACTACTATGCAGCAAATATATTTCTGATCTAATAGAAAATAATAAAGCTCCTTGTATCCTATATTTAAATATAATTGGAAGTGTCAAAGTGACAGAGAGAGAGAGAAAGTAACAGAGAGTACCAATAATGTGAGAAAAAGATGATGGATTGAGATATAGTCATATCAAAGAGAAAGAAAATGTAAAGTTCATTCTGAGACACCAGCACCCTAAAATAGAAATTGTGAAGTTGACTTTATAATCAAGAGAGAAAGAACTACCATATACTGTTGCTTTTTAATGACAAAACTCCGAGAGGTCTTCGCCCATTTGTGGGTCCCAAGCCAAGATGAAGGTTTTGTCAGGTTAAACCAAATCGCATTCCATGAACATGAACCAAAAAACAATTCCTGTGAGCGAGTCCCCTACTTTATGACTGATTGTATGGAAAGCATGCAAAGGTTGCTATGTCATTGGTTGCTCTGCAAGTCCTGAGTGTGTTTTCAAATCAGTTAGGCAGGTTACGTATACAAGGTTATCACCCTGAAGCAGCAGACCACATAGCCCATGTGTGGTGACCAATGACCTAGGTAACATAGGTTAACGTGTATTAATAGTTATGTTTGGAATCAACATTGGTAGCTTGACTGGTAGGTATTTGGAGTTCGAGGACATAATGGAAATAAAAAAGTTCAATATGTTATGACTACAAGAGAAAATGTGGGTTTAAGAATGGCCAAAAAGATAGTAGGGGAAAGGGAGAATACATAAGTAGTGGTGTTCAAGGCAGATAGAAAGCAAAATAGAGTTGGTGCTATATGGATGAACAAACAACTAAGGATGCAGTAGATGTGTGCACGAAAAAATGTAGGATTAAAAGACTTAACGTTGTATGTGGTAAAGATATTTTGAAGTCATAAGTTCCTACAATGAGGAATCAATTGAATGGAAATGAATGGAAGGTTTGACTAGACACATAGAGGTTAGTTGCACTGGTTAGACAACGCTATAGAAGGTTTCACTACGTAACTAAGAATGTAGAAAGAGAGTGTATTATGGATTTCACACCATAGTTACATGGAACGTGGAACGTAGCCACGTTCCACGATCCGGGAACGTTCGTCCCCAATCACCACGAAACGCGTTCCGAATCCTCAAGTTGACGTCCTGGTGTAGAAGACCTTTTTCAGAAGGTATTTAGGCCTTCATTTACAAATTAAAGAATAAGAAGAGGGAAAAAAAGGAGATAAAACCTACGAATCTAAATAAATTCGACTTGAAAATGATTTCTAAAACCAGAATACTCATTTTAATTTAATTTTGTTTTCAAATATATATTTTTATACATACTGTATCTCGTACGCAATCGTTCCCGAGTCAATCTAGGTTGCGTTCCGTGTTCCCGTTCCCATTCCCCATTCCAAACCGAATGTCGTCCCAGGTAACGATGTTTCACACTTAGAGGGAAAAAGTGAAAAAAGATAGGAAGATTTCCGATTTACAAGTTGAGATTGTATAAAATCAAATTAATGGAAAAGGAGAATTCAAGTGGATGACAACTAGGACAGGTATTGGTCAATTCATGTAGTGGAACTAATCTTTTAAGATTACGGCTTTGCCAATAATGTTGCTAATGACAAAGTAATAATCCTAGCATATGAAATGTTCTGATCATCATGAACATAAGGGATCCTTGATAAGTATGATCAAAGTTACCCTAATTCTTATACTCATGTCCCACATGGGTACGTGTCCAAGTGTCTGACTTGGCTACTCTGCGAAGTGAATTCAAGATTATGAATTGAAGTTTCCAAATGTCATATCTATGTCCAAGGATCAAGAGCTTGACACGATACTTAAGGTAAAATGAAGACTCGAGAAATAAAGACAATGATTATATTTTTTGACATATTTAATAATAATCTACAAGTAAATACATATTCTCCTCCAAATATTTCTAGCCAATTTTCTATAACAAAGATTAAATTTGTGCATCACCTAAAAAAGGGCAAAGAAAAAAGAAAATAAGGATTTGAGTTGAGCCTATTAAAAACTAGTTATTCCGTCCTATTCTAATCAAATGTCTTATTTCCCGTTTTAGCATATTCACATCAAATATCCTATTTCTTTATATAGTAACCTTTTTCCCTTACTTATGCCCTCATGGGATCCAACTATTTTGCCATCAAATAATCATTTTTTTTCTCTCACTCACTCCTCCCATGTGGTCCTTCTCCTTTATCGTAAAATTGGTGCATTATTAAATGGGATATTTGATTAGAATGGAAGGGAGAATAGCTTTAGCCCTTTTGCATGTCTGAATCCATGTAAAAATCATAACACTACCATTCTAGTAATCCAACTCAAAAAAGGGTGGGTCCATTTTACTTGGGAAAGGGAGCAAAAAGATTAAAGGAAACTAAAAGTGGAGTTACCCACCGCCTTTTCCCGTGCACCGCCTCCAAAGAAAGCAACAGATTCGGCATGAGTGCGCAACCTCTCATGCATAAACCTGATCAAACAGAAAGGTGAGAGATATGTAATGCAATACTAATATGAGGTAGACAAACAATCAAAAATATAACAAATAACAACCTGAAAGTTCCCTCAAGTGTTTGTTGTTGACTTGCAAGATCACCAAACTCAGGAGTCACACTCCTCAAAAATCCAAGTCCAAGCAACATATATGTATATAAGATAGCAACACCTCTTCGACCGGTTAATAGCTTCATTCTCCAAGTGAACCTTAAAGGAAAAATTGAATCAACGTTAACATAAAGAAAGAGATCAAACAGTATCTCGAATAAGATCATATCCCTTGGTAGTTTATCTCAGCACTTACCAAAGGATGTCCACAGTTGGCTTCACCATTCCAGTAACCAGCCCTGATAAATCAGTAGTTAACTTCTCTAAATCGTGAGTTAGTCTCTGATCAGCATCTATGCTCTTGTTTGACATGTGAAAAACCTAAAAATGGAAGAGAACATATTGAAAAAATGTTAGAAATGCAGAAAGAACACATCAATGACCATTTTTGACAAATTTGCCAAAAGTCTCACTCTCAATCAAATATAATGTGCTTGTATTGCAACAAATTTTGATATTTTATTTGTGCCCAAGAAAGATAAATTCATAAGACAAACAAAACAGCTCAAGTTGGTAATGGTATATATTACTCAAAACACAGTTGCTCTGAAATTCCAATACCTTGTAGAAAGCAATTTTTCTCAAGTAATTTTTGAGTAAATGTTGAGTCAAACGAATTCTCCATCCAAGTGCTAACCTAGCAGTCAAGTGCCTGAAATATGACCAAATATCAAGATCAGAATCTACTCATCACTTAATTAGAAACATAAAAATTTATGAAATTATTCTAATCCATTTTACTTTTCCTCGACTTCATTTGTCCATTTCTATATTTTATTATAATTTTTTTTATCAAATTATTTACTTCAACAAAAAACATGGTACATCAAGATCATTTTTTCTTCTCTTCACTTTTTCCTCATGTCATTTTTTGATTTTTTTTCACCCTTTTGTTCTATTTTATTTTTTTACTTCTCCTTTCAAAAAATTTATAAGTCAACGTTCTTCTTTCACATTTTTGAAGTAAAGTGTTTAATGATCGATTTTTGCCGATAGAGGTATTTGGAAGTAAAATTTTTGGCTTCACTGTGGCCAATGACGCATGGTCTTTTTAAACATTGTTCTCTTAAAGATATGTAGAAGACAAATTCTAATTTGTATATGGGATCCCTTGCCCATGACAGTACCTCTTGGCTTTTTCACTAATTTATACTACCTCCGTTCCATTTTACTTGCAACACTTACCAATTTTGGAAGTTTCATATTACTTGCAACATTACTATTTTTGGCAAAATAATCTACTTATTTTATCCTCACTTTATTCCTACCCCACTATCACCATCAATCATACATCATCCCATTAATTATTTAATATACCCACAAGTCAACCACTATCTACTTATAATAATTTTTTTTTATTTCTACCCCACATATCACCATCAATCATACATCATCCCTACTTTTACCATACTGATTTGACGACCCTTAAAAAACGTGTTAAACCCAATGGTGCAACTAAAATGGAACGGAGGAAGTATATGGGATCAGGATGTTGAGCTTTTACAAAGGATTACAGTAGAAAGATGGGAGTAGTGGAAATAGAAATGCGTCAATGGATGAGAGGGCATACCTTCACAGGTAGAATTGGAAACGTTGACAAAAGAAAGGGTTAAGGAGTTGCAAATATTGAGGAAAAGATGAAAGAACATTAATTAAGATGGTTTGAGCATGTGCAAAGACAACGTATTAGAGAGCCGATAAGAAAAATAGAAAATTGGAGCTCAGAAGACTTAACAAGAGAGCGAGGAAGACGAATCAGAATGGAAAAGGACATGAAAGATCTAGACTTGAAAATTGAGAAGGTAAAAATTTAGTATCAATGGAGAAGAATTCATATGTATGACCATTGGAGCTGATATATTTGTTCATGTAGCCAACCGTAATCTTTTTGGATTAAGGTCCAGGCACTGTTGTGTTGTACCAAAATATTATAAATTTTTTTGAAATTAAAGGGTAAAGCTTTATCAATTATAAAGGCTAAATTATATACTAAATATTTGAAGGTATATATTTTATAACGGGTATTAATTTGAGTTAATTAATTTATTGTAGAAAAAGATATAGTAAAGTATTAGGATTACTATGGTAGTGAAGATTTGTACGTTTCAACACGTAATTCTCAATGTCCATTGCTCTAGGATGTTGTTAGGATTTTATGTATTAGATGTTTATGAGAAAAATGTGATGATCATGTATTACTGATATTTCATTGTCTTTAATAACATTTACTATTACTAATATTAATATAGCTACAATATTAGTAACATAATGATGATCATGTTATTGAGGAGCAAATGGTTATTGTATATTTTGGTAACAGATAAATAATGAGCGCAAACTTAGTCGGATCGAACCATTTGCCAAATCTTACAAATTACTCTCTTTGTTCCTTAATGAAGTTCTCATAAGGAATGTTCATGGGAATTAAAAAATAGAATCTTTTAGATAAAGGATATATTATTTTATTGAATAAAAAATTTGATGGAGGAAAATAGGGACTGTAAACATAAAAAATATTAAAAGAAAATTAGTGGGAATAAAATAGGGACCACAAATAATAAAAAAATATTTTTATAAAGTTAGTGAGAAACTTATGGGAACCATTACGAATTTTAAAATGTTAAAATAAAGTTAGTGGAAGATAAATAAGGACTGTAAGTATTTTTAAAATATTAAGAGGATGTAAAATATTCGAATGAGGATGAACAAGTTTATTTTCAATCCCCTGTAATTGCAAACTAGTCCTAAAGATATGTAGAGTCAAGGATAAACTTTGTGATTGGATCTTGCAGGATAAGTATAAAATCAAAGATGTCTATCAAGGCAACTTTAAAGAACTACCCAAAGTTCCTTTGAGTAGAATTGTTTGGAATAGAGCTTCTACACCCAAAAGTAAGTTTATTCTTTGGTTAATAGTTTTACATAAGCTGAAAATCAAGAGTAAAATTTTTCAGATGAAGCTTATTGATGATGATCAATGCCCTATGTGCCTCTCTACTGTTGAAACCATAGATCATTTGTGCTTCTCATGCCCTTTTAGTGTTAGATGCCTTAAGGAGCTTTATAAGTTACTCCATTTGCACAAACATTTCTAGATGATTGCTAGTGTAACCACAAAAAGAAAGCAACCTGCCTCCAGAGGAAGGTGATCAATGCTAACATCTACAGTATGTGTTACTATATAAAGAAAATCAGGAATGAATCTATTTGGCAACTACGCATGAGCACTCTGAACAAACCTTTGGATCATGTTTGAAATGAGATTAAGATTAGATTTTCTTCTTTGTATTCTGTTAATCTGAAACCAACTCTTGGTTTAAAGATCTTGTCTCTTGATGTATTGTTACTTCTTTTTCTCTACTGAGGCCTTTCCAACTGTATGCACATGAAGAGTGAGCTGGTACAACCCTTCTTAGAAGGTGTGTACCTTTTTCATACTGATGCAAGATTTCAGTAGATTGAGATGCCTAACTATGATGAATCCGTCTTTGTTTGGTGCAATTTTCAATTTCTAGAAAAGAAAGTTTATTTTTGACCAAATTTGTGATATAAATAGAAGAATTCCTTATGAGAGAACAACAAATGGAACAACCAAAAATGGCAAATGGAAACTTCTTTAAGGAATAGAGGGAGTAACAACTATGGGTTACATTTTTGTTAGCTTTGCGCATTCACTAATTCTATGGATTATGAAGTTAGGTCCTTTGTTAGAGTCTGACACAATTGGGTGTTAGTGTACATGGTTCAAAAATACAATACCCTGTCGTATTTGCAGTAACGGATACAGTAATACGGTAATAAGGGTGATACGGTTACCATATCACAAAATTTTGGCCTAAACCATGAAATATTGCTTGAAACCGACGAAAATGCGGTTTTTTACGCCTTTATTAATATCGGTTTGGTAAATTTGAAAACCTTTACGATACGATACAACCTTGTTTTTACACTAAGGTGTATGGAGCTTCTATTTCTTTAGTGTTGTCAGCTTTGTATCTCAACAAGGTTTCACAGCTTTGATGTTCATAGCATAGTGCAAAAATGTGTATCGACAAATATTGGCCTAAACTATGGAATATTGCTTGGAACGCTAAAGCTGTGGGTTTTTACACTTTTATGACGTCGGTAATAGCAGTTCATTAAATTTGAAAACCTTTTCTGTACGACCAAACATATACGATGTGGCCTTGTTTTTGCACTATGATTCATAGTGTTGGCTCCATGAGTATTTTGAGCTACAGTTTCTAACTTTATTTTTTTGCTAAACCAAACAAAAATTCATATATAAAATCACCAGTTGAGTTGATTCATTCACTATTGTCAAGATAACAATGAAAATTAACATAAGGTGCAGCCAAAATGATAATATAGAAGTAATATCAAGGTTTGTGATCTCATGCACCAGTAGCACCATTGTACAGTGGGAACTTCCATTTATTACTTAGGGTTTGCATAGACTTTCAACTTATCATAGTATTTCTTCAGTTTTGTAAGAGCAAAAATCTAATTTTACTGCAGTTGACTTCTTGTAATGGAAAACCCTACTTGTGATTCTATCAGTAGATTGTTTCTAATATTCGTTTATACTGATAAAAAAGACAATTCTGTCGCAACTGTTATAATTAATAGTAGTATTATATAGTACTTAATTTGTTGCTACTACATGTACAACCATCTAATATTGTTTTATTTTCTTGAGCATTGATTTTAATTTTAAAAGATGAAGCTTGTCTAAACTCAGACCGACCGGGAATAATCCAGCTCCATAATAATTTCAGCAATCCGGTTATGATTTGAACCAGTGCACACGCCAATAACAACAAACATATCAATCAACAATAAGATAACCTTTTCATGATGTCATTTTATCAAGAAAGTGAAGCCTCAACAATATAATTTAATGTTGATTGATTAGATCTGATACCATCATGAGTTATCTAAAATCAATCAATTAAACAAAATGAAACTTCCTAGAGATAACCACAGCAAAGAATGCAAAACGATACAACATCAAAGGAAAGAAATTTCAATACTTAGATTGTGCCAAAGTGGTACCATGTTTTATAATACCAGGATATATTACCTTATAGAAGGAGCGATGAAAGAAGAAGCACCACTTTGAAGAACACTAACACCTATAAGACGGATAAAGGATGCCTTATCTTGCTCCAACACAAACTTTACAGTGGTACCTGGAGAAAATTTTCCGACTCAGTCACAGGTTTGGTAGAAAATTATTTAACACGATAAAAAACACCACTTACCATTCAAAGACGCAATACGATCTGAAACCCATGTTCTAGAGAAAACCAAGAATACAACTGCAAGTAATTGTGCTCCCTGCTTATCAAGCACAGTAGGTACCTAGAAAAGGATATCATCACCTCAAATCAAACTAATGCTACACTAAAGTGCACATTAGAAAAATAAAGATTAATCACACAACTACATTTTCACAAAAAGGACACATGAGAGAACCAAGCTTATATGAGAACCGCGAGAACCAATATACAGTAGCAGGATCTATATATATATATATATATATATATATATATATATATATATATATATATATATATATAGATTTAGGATCAAATAAGAAGGGTGAGAAGTAATCTGAACCGTTCATTTTTGAGATCAATGGACAGATTTAATTTGTTAATTTTGGTAGTTGCACGCGGTTAAATATTGCTTTTTTCGTGTAATATGAACCAGTTTCTTTAATACTAAACCGGTTCAATATATCATTTTCTAAAGATACCATGTTCTTAGAAAAAGATACTATGTTATGAATAAAGGTTACTATGATTATGTATAGTTACTATCTTCTCTTAATCTTATACAGAACATAGTAACTTTTAAAATGAACATAGTAACCTTTAATCATAACATAGTAACATTTTCTAAAAACATAGTAACCTTTAATCATAACATAAGATGGAGAAGAAGATCGAAGAGAAAGATGGTCAAGTTCCAATGAGAACCAAGCTTATATGAGAACCGTAAGAACCAATCTACCTGATTAAAGCGTGTTACTTTTTACAAAAAAAGTGTTACTTTTGGGCAAAAAATGTTACTTCTTTAAAAAAACAAAGTTGGTACTTTTAAGCACAAAAGTGTTACTTTTAGAAAAAAATTTCAAAAAAAATATTAAAAAGTAACACATTTTTTTCAAAAAGTAACACTAAGTAAAAAGTAACACCTTTTTTATGAGGTTTTTTCAGAATTTTTTTCTTAAAGTAACGCTTTTATGTCTAATAGTATCATAAAAAATAATAACACCTTTTCGCCTAAAAGTAACACATTTTTAGTAAAAAGTAACACTTTTTTGTAAAGCAGATTGGTTCTCACGGTTCTCATATAAGGATGGTTCTCACTGGAACTTCTTCCTATATATATATATATATATATATATATATATTAGAAAACGTCTTCCTTTCCAAAAGTCATTGACACTTTACTTCTTCCATATATCTTTTACAAAGAAAACAATAAGTAATGTAGATTTTAAAGTATTAAAAGGTTGCTTTCATTTTTGTATTAAATAAGGTGTTTTTTTGCAAAATTTCATGAGGCTTGCAATTTTGTAGATTTTTCAGTTATAAAGCTTATTTATTTTCACAAATCAAGGCTCCGACTCTTTCAAATCAAGTATATGTAAGTTCAGCAACAATTATAGTAGGTTCATGAAATTAACACCATAGTGCAAAAAAACAGTTTTGGTAAGCCTTACAAAATGTATTTTGTGGTCAATGCAGTCAATATTTTGTTCACGTTAAACTCAAAGTAGCGCTAACTCAATGCATTCACTCTTACAGCTCACAAGGATAGGCATCCATCCTATATTCGGTACTATAATAGCTTTTGGGATATCTGATTAATTCATGGGAGCATATATGGCCAACATGAAGAATCAAAGGACATGAAAAAGTTCCATGTGAAATATTTAATTCAACTTGAGTCACAGGTACATTAAAGTAACAATTTCAAAAATAAAACTACTGTATAAAAGGATGGACAACTAACCAAAATCCTTAACATTTTTGCAACCCTCAAAGGCATTGTCCTTGGAGTTATTTGAAGTTGTGGAACAAGGGGTAAAGTTACAGCTCGATCTGAAGTAGGTGATGCTCTCATCATCTCTGAGATGTATAATTCAGAGCTTGATCTAGAGAACGTAGAGCTCTGCAAGGGAAAACATATAATTCTTATTGGAAAGCTTCGCAAGAGAAATGAATATCTGATGTACATCTTGGGGGGAAAGATATACAGCAGGAACAAAGAGTTTCGTCAAAAACCTTCTTAACAGTTGCAAATGCTTGTTGTACAGTCATTGCATCATTTTGGCGGTTAGACTCTAAAGGCTTAGTAACATTCTTCGCATTCTCGTCATCAGCCAACTCATCATCACTGTGAGATAGAAAGTTCTTCAATTAAGGAAGATTTTGCGTGTATCAATGATTAGAATACTAAAATACCATGCCAGAATTCAACCTTTTGTAGTGAAGACTCCATCCTCCTTCACCATCCAAGGACAGCACAACATCATGAAATGCAACTAACGCAGGACGATGAGATATAGTGATGCAGGAAGTTCCCATAGCCCGAACTTTAGCACAAAAACGCTCTTCCATATCAGTGGTCACAGCACTGGTACACTCATCAAGAATTGCAAACTTGGGCTTATGATAGAACAATCTTGCCATTCCTAGTCGTTGTTGCTCACCCAGAGAAAGTTCCTCACCCCAATTGACCTCTGTCTCCGGAGGATAACGATCAAGCAGATACTCAAGATCAACCTAAAACAACAAACAAAAAAAGCCACAAACAAAGAGTTGCACAGGACAAACATTTCAGTAAATAAACTAACAGAAAAAGAAGCTATTCTACACAGCATCTAAACAATGACAAAAAATAAATAAATAAATAAATAAATAATAAATAAATCCTACATTTTTTAACAGCTCTATCATTCCATCATGTGTCAAAGATTCGATCTCTTGATTAGCGGTTAGAGGATAAATCAACTGGTCTCGAAGAGTACCCACAGCTGTGTATGGTCGTTGCGGCACGTAGAAAATCTCTTTATTGAGGTCAGAACCAACTCCAGGCTTAGCTATCTGTCCAGCCACTAGGGGCCAAAGCCCACCTAAAACCCGGAAAAGTGAGCTTTTTCCACTACCGTTGGGACCTTCAAAGAAAACAAAAAACCATGAGATGTAAAAAAATAAAAATAAAAAAAAATACAAAAAACTGCATAAATTCAGTATTTTACAATGCTGCAAAAACATTTTTAAGTTTAAATGATGATTATTATCTGATTTAATAATAATTGTCTTTAAGAAGAGGTTGAAGGCACCCTTCTACAATTTGAGACCAAAAGAGGTTAAATCAAACAACATGATGGATTTCAGGCTTGTCAGTGCCCATCAACACATGTAAAAGGTTCTTGCTTCCATATTGAGCCAAGAAATAAACACGTTGATAGGGCCATTAAAGAAAATATCAGATTTGTAAACTTATTTCTAAAGGCTGACCAAATTGATTTTTTGTGTAAAATATAAACTTAAGTTTTAGTTTAATGATCATGTTCAGATTATTTTTTGGGGGAGGAATTTAACAGAACATGAATTCAGATTGCAAACAAATGTTAAATTTGTTCGTCTATTTCTACTGCTAGTTTTTCAGATTATTGTGTTTCAAGTCCTCATGATTACCCAAGGCGAACCTCGTAATAATCGTGATGAGCTCTTCGAATAACCGAAAGCCAAAGTAGTTTTTTAATAACATATGCATTGAAACAATACTTCCGAAGAATTAATCTTCTGGCTAAAGTAACATGAGGCTTGAGGTTCAATATTCAAACCTAACCCAGCATCAAAATAAGCTTTCTCCTTTCACTAAAACATGAGTGAAAGCTGAGACACGAGAGACCAACATTGATAGTAGGCACAATTTACAGCTTAATGCATCCAATACAGTATTGCTTTCAACATTGTCACCAGAAACGTGATTTGTTTCAGTACGTCTGACGGGAACTGGAAGGTAGAACGCAACCTAAAGTGACTAGGGAACATGGAATCCAACCTAGAGTGACTTAGGATGACTAAATACAAGAAACATTACATATAGGATGCAAAATCAATATTAAAAAATAAAAGCAAATGAAATTGATTTTTTTGCTTCAAACTTTTATATATAACATGGAAATAATACACGATCGTTGATCCGTTTGCGGAAGAAGTTGCGGTTGTTGGAAAATACTTCACATGTGAGACAAGATCTCACATTGATAAAATAGTGAGTTGTTGACTTGCATATATATTGGGTGAGCTAATCTTCCTACTACCATATGGTTTTGGGAAACAATGAACCTCACCGAGTGTATGTGCAAGTCAAAGCTCTTGACCCGTGGGTTTGTGGGCCACGGTGAGATTATGTGATGAATTGTCACGGCCTAATATGGTATCAGAGCCGATGGTTCAATATAAATTAAAAATGGTAGGTCCGAAAAGAATGGCGTTCCTACCCTAATTGATTACTCCCACATGCGAAATTGACGGGGGTTCGCATGTGGGGGGTGTTGGGATGGTTTATTCTACATCGACAAACAAAAGATGGTGTACATACTTTATAAGTTATTGGAGCCATTTTTCCCATGGCCATATGGTTTTGGGATAATATATATCTCCTTGGCTTATGAAGTGTGTGCACCTCGTGTCTCCCTGTTAATGTGCTGGCATTCACAATAAGTTCAGCTTAATTTAACAGCGGTGTCGAGGAAAATGGCTATAATAGAATAATACAGTGAATCGCGCCATGCAGTGTGAATTTTTGAAAAAAAATATATGAGAGTTTTGAACTTATAATTGAATTTTTGTTAGTGGACTACTATTATCATGCAATAATATGCCCATAATTACAATGGCACTCTATCAAGTACATTTAGTGGATAATTTATTTAACTTATTAGTTAATTATTTGATTAACAATTAAAATTATGAGTAATTATAGTTGATGGGTGATAATGATGATTTAACGATATGTTAATAACTTTTTCTACAATTTAGGAAGATGTTAGAAGAGGTTTTGCAATAACCTCTTTGCAACAAATAACATAACAGTATTGGACGTTACACGATACGAGACGACTAACGCGGTATTTTGACCGTGAAAACTCATGCACCGGGATTCAACGTCTCACCAACTCTCCAATAGGTTACATAACTGTTGACTGTTGTTATATAGCTTAACGGGCGAGTTTTTATTCCATTATATTTAAATTACTTTTTCAGCTTTAAGGCTTTACCTATTGATTTCCTCCTTTTTCTCTCCTTCAATCTATGAATAGAGGTCCAAAAACCTTTTACAAAATAAGTTGAAGGTCTAAGACACTAGGGGTGTTCAATAGGCCGGGCCCCCATTTTGAGTCCTTATCTGGCCTGTTGTTAGAAAGACTCTGTAAGGGTCGGGCCGAAAATTGGCTCTACTATAATTAAAATGAATTGGGCTATAAAAGGGCTCAATAAGGGTAGGAAACGGACCTCTGTAAATAATCTAACTAATGTATAATTAAATATTCCCTCTATCCCATTGAATTTGCAGCATTTTCCATTTTGGTCCGTCCCACTTAATTTGCATCATAGCCTACCACTTTCTTTTAATCTCATCCATACATTTTAACTCTCTTTTAATTTAATCCACACAATTCATTCTCTCTTTCTTCATTTATTACCACTTTCTTAAAATTTACCCACTTTCTCTTTGATGCAAATCAAAGAGGACAGAGGGCATATTATGAATGACAATGTCAATGGAGATTATTAATATTTTTCAATTTAATTATTATAAATGATAATTTAATTGTTATAAATTGATAAATGGGGATTAAAATAATTTTTAGGAATAAAAATGGTTCGGGGTGGGCTTTGAAAGCCCGACCCATTTAAAGCCTATATTATGTTTAAAGGCCCTTATCTAACACAACTCGGCCCTTATCCAGCCCATTGAACACCCCTAAACGGCACCTTGAGCAATTACAAACACATTGTGAAAGTGATCCGAGACGGGTGTTTCGGGATCATATGTTCCACATTCCAGGTCTCTAAAGGCTTAAAAACCTTAGTTATAAAACGCATGCTTGAGGCAAGCTTATGTGAGGGGTGGATTACACAGGTAGTAAAAAACCCATTCAAGTCAATAGGAGTAGCAGCCTACTATAGATTTTGGAAAGCGCACCTTCCTAAGGCTCGAAGTTGTAATGAACAAAGAGGATGTAAGATTAAAGGACTCTGAAATTAAAAGAAGACATCAGAGAAGATAAAGGACATGGATTGCAGGACAAGCTGAATAGGGTAGTGACAAATCGTTTTAAGCTTTTAGAAAGGTTTAGTCTCTTCCAATATAAAAGAGAAAAATTCATCTACATACCTCAACTCCCCCTTACTAATTTGTTTGCTTCTTTTCCACAAAACTAATTGCCTCTAACATAAAGATACTTTTTTAACTAATTTCTGGGGATTCCCAGGTTTAAAAAACATGGTGAAAGAGCATCATTAAACTCAAACATGGTGCTTTGTAATGACACAAAATTGATATTTATAGCTAACCATTTGGAATTCAAATAAGAAAATTTTCTAGTTTTCCGATCCCTACAGGTTTCAATGTAAAGAGGGGGTCAATGGCTCTATGTGTCATGATTTCCCATCCAAAAGAGAACATCGTCTTTTCCACCCATCCAGTCTCCTCGACCACCGAAAAAACCTTAGAACGAGAACTGATGCCTATTAGAAGGCCTAGGTATGTAATATAAAATGATGCAACTGCACATGGTAGCCAATCCATTAGTTCCAAACTCCTCGATGTTAATCATTGTTAAGCTAGATTTTTTATTGTTTACCCTCAATCTAGTAGATGACTAAAGTGTTTCTGAATTTCCGTGCCTCATCTAATATAAATAGAATAGTGTTATTAGCATATTGCAAACCATGAAGAATCTAGGCAACTTGCAACCCATTTGCGCCATCTTATATTAAAAAAAATTTCCTCCAACACCCCATATAAAAAGGCCTATTGACTTTGTCATAAGCCTTTTCAAACTCCAATTTGAACAAGACATTTACCCCCTCCGCTCCTACTATCCTCTACCAATTCTGAGGCCACCAACATGGCATCATGAGTTTGTTACCCTTTAATGAAAGCAATATGTTCCATAGAAATCGTCTCCAAGATGAGAGTGCTTAATCTTTTCCCAATACCTTTTCAAGAATCTTGTACATACTATTGGTAAGGCCAATCTATCATAACTAATGACCCATAGCAGCATGTAGTGACCAGTTTTATCCTCAATCTCTATTTCCCCAATGAAATTTCTTTGTACATTGAACCCCTCTTTCCTCTTTGAACATAACTAATAGCTCAAAGCAGCATGTAGTGACCATTTGATAACTACAACAAACTTCATACTTACTTTTTTTTCTTGTGTCGACATCATATGCAAAATATCATCCACATCACCATATAAGCATATAGTGACTATATTGTAAAGGTTTTTGAGCTTCCTGCAACATTTTTATTAGTCGAGACAACCGCTGAACATACGCATTGACCGCAAAAGTTTCACAATTAGTGCGCGACTGTTAGATACCACATTTTTGCACTATGGTTGACATGGGTACAGAAAAGTTGTTAAGAAGGAGAACCAAAGGTTGTCTAAGATTCCAAGCGAAGTCTTAGACAAAAAACATAAATGTATGAGCGCATGTGCAAGATAAGATAATATAATTCGTGCATAAGACAAGAGGATCTGCACAATGACCTTGCCAGGTACAATGGATCCAAAAAAACCAAGGAGTATCACAATTCACAACACATTGCATTGACCAGAAGTAGATCACAATTTCAAGTGCATGGAACTACACATGAACAAACTAAAAATGACAAGATGCCAAAAATCACAATTGTAACTGGGAATCCATCAACGAAAAAAGAACTAAGATTCTAGAGGCATCACAAATCACAACATTGAAATTCTTACCTGTAATCAAAAGATTAGACCCTGGTTCAACTTTGAGCGTTAGGTCTTTCACTAGCACATTGTTAGATGGGGTAACAACCTGTAATGACACAATATTGTTGTACATCTAGGAAAGGAAACCGAACAGAAATTATATCGAGTAAGATAGCAGGAAAAAAACGCACCTTAACGCCAGAAAATTCGATGTATTTGGCCTCAATAAAACAGCTTTTATTTCCATTCCTCTGTGAAGAAGAGCCATCTCGAAAACTAAGCTCTCGAGATACAGCAATCAACTCATGAATACGATCAGCATAACCACTGCAATTCAGCGAATAAACATATTATTAGGCAAGAAAGGAACACCTCAAAGGGAAATAAATCATAAGTTTTAATTTGAAATCCTGAAACAATCAAAATCATGGACCAAGATCCTGCACATGCATTTTAGAAAGAAACATACTCTTTTAACAAGACACACTCCGTCTACATGTACTCCAACATCATTCCATTAACCTAACGGCCCCAAGTGGCTACCGTGCAAGGCTAGGAAGTCTAAGGCCACACATAATAGTGCTAACTGCTAAACATTGCCCGCACCACCACAAAGGTTATTGAGCTTACCATGACTGAAATATAGGTAAAGATAGTCGTAAAATCATCCGCATTAACTACGAAATATGCATTACGACCGTGACCATGGAAAAAACTATATTATTGCACTATATATTATGTAATGCACGTGTGACAAGGAAAGTTTTACTTCAACAAGATATACCAAGCTGTAAAAAAAAATAGCACCTCTTCCCTTAACAGACATGAAACAAGGGAGAACTCTAGTTATGTGTTTTGAAAAGGCTGTTCAGCTTGGACAATTTACCAAAAAATAAAGCATAAGGACAAGTCGTAAAATTGAATTTGTACAAGTCAGAGACATTCCTTGCACAACTAATGGAGCAAGATAGATGAATCATTAGTAAGAGTACATTCATCTTTTTTATTTCTTTCATTACATATGATCATAAACAACATTTAAAGAGAGCCTTTCAGCAAGATTGAACTAGAAAAATGAATAGAAAGCGGTTAAGAAAGCTACATTTCATACGTAAAATAGGTCGATTCCAATAGAATAATCCGGGTGCTAAGACGAACGTAAAAAATTATAAAAAGACCATAATAATAAACAAAAGAAAGGTCAGAAAACACTAAAGAAAAAAACTGAAGAAACTAACCAACAAAACCACAACACAATCCATTCTCAATAAGCATGAAACACAAAAGAACAGTCTTAAAAATTTAGCAAATCTAGAATTACCTAAGACGATTCAGTCGTCTTGAGCTGATAGACAGCGTACCCAAAGATTGAAAAAGTGAAACAATAACACTAGTGTGATATCTAATATTGCTTAACATCTCAGCGCGTCCTAGTGTTGAGTTATCAGGCCTTAAGTTGCCAGAAAAAAAAGGTTCAATTATCAAAACCACAGCTACAGTGGCACCAAGATACTTCAGCAAAAAGTCTTGGATCATCCCAAACCACCAATGATCATGAAGAACAACTCCCAAATGCTTTACTAATGTCTTAAACTTTTGTTTAAGATGAAACTCTTCTCTAGCTTCTCCCCCATAAAAAGCTATGCTTTCTGAATGTGTCCTCAATCGAGAGTGAAGTTGTCTATATTCCCCTTCCAGTTGTTGTTCTTTAGACATTAACTTTCCAAATGCTGGAGAAAAATTTCTAATCATTGTTCCGGCTCCTAGTACATAAGCCTGCAGCACATGCAAGGTATATCATCAAAAACTAGTAGCTTCCCTCTCCAGGCTTTAGAGCTAAGTATAACGCCAAAAAAAAGTGCTTCAAACAAATATTTAAGGACTAAGGGAAGATACCAATATCCATAAAATATATTTTGGACTGGCATACGAACAAAGGCGCCAAGTATACAGTATCCCATCAGTAACTGCAGTAAGATCCTCCTGTACAAGGTCACTTAACTCGGAACAGAACTTCGGAACATCACTAGCAATCCTTTGTTCTGGATTAGTTACCCGGCCATCGACATGGGATATTTTGTAGTATGCCATATTCTGTACAAACAAAAATCCTTAAGAGCAAATTCGCACACAATTTATGCATGAAAACGTTAAAAGTAGAAACAAGCACTAGTTCATTTTCTAGTTTAAAGCAAATGAGGACCAATAGTAGAGTAGCAGAAGAACCTCATAGGAATAGCAGTTTAAGAAATGTATCCAAACACAAAGCATAACAATTAAAATAACAAGTCTATGTTCAACCTTGTTGATGTTTTACCTAAATAATAAACCTATAAAACCATTAAAACACGAAAGAATCAGTGTCTTCCTGATACTAATCACTAGTACTAGCCATAAGAACTTGATTATATAAATAAGTAAATCCTTCATACAGGAATTAAAACACGAAAGAACCAGTGGCTAGCAGTAAATTGATGTCTACATGCCTCTATCTACAAGTATAGATCATCATTAAGAAAAACAAACATTAGTTCACTAAAATTATCAAGCACATAAGTCACTTGTCTTTTACCATTTATGTAGATGAAAAACCATTAACTTTTGAGATTTCTAGAGAACCACGATGAAAAAGGATGCAAATCGAGATCATAAAAAGTGAGAGTCTGGAGATGATCAAGATTCTGAAAACATCCAAACGATGTAATTTTATAAGAACAAATGTAAAATCAAAAGCGCAATCTCACTATAAGTAGAAAGAAAAAAGACTAAGAATGCTAAATGAAGTAATAAAGTCGTGGTTTTAGAACCTTGAATGCAATATTAATCCTAGAACAGAGATAACTACAAAGTGCAGATAACATTACAATAAGAATAAGGAAAAATTGCATGTAACAAGTCAAACTTTAATATATTAGAACTTCAAGTATTGGGTTCGCTGGGATGAACTTTGAACATAGTTTTCATGCAACAAGCTTTTACCAATCTGAACATGACGTGTCGTGGTTGTACACGTAGCCCCATTTTCTAGATGTATTGTCAAACTAAGTTCAAAGTCTGTCCCGAAGAATACAATATTGTTCGACCAGCTAATCTATTTTTGGCAAAAGTTCAGCTAAATACATGCAATTTGTCCTAAGAATAATAATTCACAAGAAATAAAACATACAGGGTGTATACCTCAAAATAATGCGTATGGATAAGCTTTGTCAATATTTTTCTGAACTGCAAACTTAGCTTCCCAGTTATGTATTTTGATGTTGAATGCAAGGTTGATAAAAGAAAACATAAAAGCACATTTTCAATTATCAACCTCAAAAAGGATGGTACACGACGAAGAAAAGCCGCTCGAAATAGAAAACCTTGCACTTTTGCCAATCTATTGCTTATGACAGTCCTCAACATCTAAAAAAAGGAAATCAAAGCAGTTGACAAATTATTTGATAACAAGAAGCATCAATCAAACCAAATTGTAAATGATGAACCAACAAAGCACAAAAAGATTGACAAAGCCAAGAAATAAAACCAATAGCAAACGTTCGATACATATATTTATGAAGCAAAGTTTTCCAATCATTCTTCAATCCTCAAAGCATGTGAACATAGAATAACTTAAGGAAATTATAAGCTCCATCTAGCTATTCTAAAATGCTAAATTGGAAATTTTCACTTTCAGACCATAATATTTGGCATAGTTCCACTATGGTACAAAGTGGTTTCATTATTTTATCTTGGTGCTCCAACAATTGCTATTATTTTTACTTTAGTGCCCCACAGTTGACTCCCTCAAGAGTTTATTTGAATAGAGTTACAAGCCTTTAAGTGTTTGCTCATCGATGGACTTGTGTAAAACGGCCACTTGAACCACAAATCAAAGTCTCTTCTATTCATCTACATCAATGCTGTACACCTTAATAAAATAAGAATCTCAAAAAATCTACCCACTGCAACAAAATAAAATGTTCAAACTTTGCTAAAACAAGATCCACAAATCCATCACGACCTAGGGTTGTAACAATTGAGTTAAATGCATGGAAGCAAAGTGAAATAAATGCAACTTCCTCCATACACTTATGCCCTTGACACCCAAAAGTGAAGTATAATTCTCATGCCCTTGACACCCAAAAGATAAGTTAACTAACAATTGGAGTAATGGATCCATGGACAACCATAAACATAGCCAAAATTCTAAGTGTAGAAGTCAAAGCACAAAAAATGATGTTTCAAGTCAACTCTTTTACATCAAATAACCATGCTTAACAAACTTGTTCATATATTAGGAAAAGCTTAACTAATTTTAATTGCATGTTGGCGACTTTTCAAGCACTATTACCTCATCAATTTTCTCCAATTTGGCAATACCAAACAAACAAACTGAATTGGAACATAACGAAAGACAACAGCCAAATAAACACACGATTTTGTACAATTATAGCTTCCCATTCACTAAAATTCAAATTGACCCCAATGCTATCAAGTAACTTCACCCAAATGAGGTTTGGAGAAGTCAAATGTATGCCTTACCTTGTTAATGAAAACGAAGAGGTATCTTCTAATTGACCCTTGGCAACAAACACCATTAGCTACTTTTAAGAAGTGCACATTATTTAGTGAGCATTTTAATATAGTCCATTGTAATCTAAAACCAATGAACTATAAACCTTTGGCCCCCGTCGAAATATGGGAAATCATATCTTCATGTCATTACACCAATTTCAAATTTCAACTGAGGCATAACTTATTCACCTCTTAGTATTGCAGATTACAATCATGTCCAAATATGAAGTTACAATGAACACTCCACCTCTTCATGATTTTTCGTTACTACATCCTAACAGCCAATATAATAAATTAGGGTTGATCAAAGAAGCACCAGTTGTATAATAACATATGATATCCCCTCCCCATCAATTAAGCAATTTATGGGAACACACTAAGTGATTCATTGAGAATCAGGTCTTGCCTCGGTTGGAGAGCAAGTACCACTTTCCCAAGTAAGGTCCTAGGTTCAATTCCCACATGGCCCTCCCCTTCTCTTAGTTTATCCACTAAAAAATAAAAAATAAAAAATCAAATAATTAAAAATTAAAATAGGTGATTCTAGGGCAAAACGTATTGAAAAAATAACTTCACAAAATTGCAACTTAAAGGGGCTCACCAACCCCAAATAAAGCTTTTGTTATAAGAAAATGTTTCCTTGATGCATAAGCTCCTCAACTATACATGAATATCAAATTCTAAAAACCAATAAAGAAACTTACCACTACAGACACTAAAGCTAGTAGGTCACAAGTACCCCTCCTACCGATTTGTGACAAAAGAATGGCCGCTAAGACTTGAAGAGATCTCAATGGAGTTTTCTTTTGTCTCTTTCCATTATATACAGTAGGATTTGAATTTTCATTTTCAGAACCCTCGGTTGAGCTATAAGACCCGTTGAAATTCCCAAAAGAACCATGCTGCTTACGGCTAAATCTTGATTGCATATATGCAGCTGTCCCACCTGCTACTAAGATGCCAGAAGCTAGCAGCAAAGATTTCCTGTAGGAGAGATACAGCTCTAAAAATGAAGCAATATGGATTTGAACATGCACAGGGAAGTAATGATACAAAGATATGACTGGGGCAAGATTTAAGAACTCAATTGAAGAATTCCAAGAAGCAGAAAACGAAATAAACAAGCTAGTCATGGTGCATTTTGAATCTCAATATCCATAACATGCTCCCACTTATGGAATGAATTTCCAAAGCTAACGAAATCATTTTTCCATCCAAAAAACTTGAATAATGAGCTAAATGACAGCTCAAAAACCTTCTTGGATTATGTTGAAGCGTCAGCGCATCTGAGAAAGCATTATCAATATTATAGACAAATAAATAATTTGGAAGACAGAACATTAGTTCTTGGTACCTTCTTGAAGGAAGAAAACTGCGACCATGCTCTGTTAATTGCAACAGCTGAAGAGAAGGCATCACTTCTCAATTAAAAGTACTCACTGCAGCTTCATACACTCCTGAAAGGTACGTGTGGAAGACATGTTATGGTACAAGTCGAAAGAATGTAAAGTCACGCGTGTAAGACAAGTTAGATTATACTTCCTTCGTTCTTTTCTAATTGCACCATTTCTCCCAAAGACATGACAAACAAAAAAGTAAATACAACTCTGTTGAATCAGTGGTACCTAATTCGCTCCCTAATTCATTCCATGAAATAGTAATTTCCAAAATACTCAAAACCAGCCCTAAATTGCTAACATTTGCTTGTTTTGGTAGGCAATTCACAAAGGTTAGCTGATTAGGTAACGCAAAATTGAACAATGATATCCATAAGTACATCGAAATCACAAATTTAACTTTATAAACACGATATACTAAATCATAATATTTGTGGAAGAATTAATCACCATAAGATGATACACAAAATCACAATGAACATTCTTACTTAGTAAAACGACACTAATCGCAATCCGGTAAGCGGAAAAATTCAGCATATAATAAGAGTAAATTCAACAACCAGTAAAGCAAAATTAAATTTAAAATCCACAACATAGAACCGAAATCATTCTATATTAGACCAAAATGAAAGAAATAACTGAAAATCAGACCAAAAAATTATCAATATCTGCAAAAATTCGAGAAAGAGCTAACCTCGGATACACCGAAAGATGAATATAGCTTAAGGATTGGAGAAATGGAGCGAAGATACTTCGGCAGAGAAGAAATCAGGAATTAGGGAATTTTCAAATTTCAACCCAGTTTACCGGAGAGAGAAGTTAAGTTAAGGAAGAAAGAGGGAATGAAGAGTTTAGATGATTTGTATTACTTCACACTTTGTGATCTTAAATGGTGTTTAAGATGACGAATATACACAACTAACTACTAATCCAATTCCGTCAAATTATTTTTGTTCATGCAAATATATTTGGTAGAGGAGGCAAGTCAATTTTAACACAAAGCGCGCATGGATTTTCATTCATCATTTCCAAGCTTTATAAAATCACAAACTTTTAATTGAGACTTTCTCAATTACAACTTTTTCATTTACAATTTTAAAGTAAAATTGTAATAAAATTACTTTGATTTTAAGCTACAGCACACTACACATTTTAACACAAATATTAGAAAAGAATAAGTTTTTAAAATTGTATGGAAGACAAAAAATAAAAGAAATACGTGAATGATAATTTTAAGAAGTGATTGAGATATTTCCATATAAAAAGTTATGTTAAAGTAAAAGAAATTGAATTTGTCATGGATCGACTAGTAAAAACAATTCTATGAGACTATGACACACTCTTTATGTCATTATTTGTAGTGTATTTTCCCTTTAAAGCGATACTTTGCATTCATTCTATATTACTCTTCAATCCTTTTACTTGATTTTGTGTCAAAAAGTCGCTGTAGACAAATTGTAAGTACTATTTGCATAGTAATTACTAATATGCACATTTCAGTTCGATGATCATAAGAAGTAATCACACCACACTAAGAGTCATAAGAAACCATTAGAAGAGTCTTGGATCAAAATCAAAAGAAAATATGAGAAGATATGAGAAAAAAGAGAGCTCAAATCTAATCGACCTCTCGGGTTTAAAGGAGCCGAGTGGGTCAAAAATCGATCAAAGTTCTAGAATTTTTTACCAAGGCTGCTCGACTAGTCGAGCTCAAGGGAGCCAATCGCGTCAACATTTGACAAACTTCTAAACTATTTCATCAAGGTCGATCGACTATCCGCCCAACCTCAACCTTATCTAGTCAGTATCACCTCACCAGCCTTTTTCGCTCTTCTTCTTTCCCATTGTTGCGTGAGCGCCCAAGTTTGCTCAATCGAATTGGGTCTGACCTATAAAAAATGCCTCTTAATTTTTTTTTTCCCACACTTTGGTTTTTCCTCATTTGGGTAGAGTAACTCTTGATTTAATTTTTCTTCCATTTGGCTTGCCTAACCATTTGGGATTAAGTATCCCTAAAGGTCACTTTGTGCATGTATTAGTATCTTAAACTCTAAGATAGTATTTTGTATCTTCTTTATAAAAAACTTATATGGCAAATTTTGAATAAATAAATAAACTTTCATACGAAAATTTGAACTAAATAAGAGTTTTTATAAAAAAACATAAAACAAAATCATTTTCAACTTATTTTCAAATATAGCGTGTAATTCCCAAACTAGAGATTTGGGTTGTTCGCACTTAGTAAGTGCGAACAGGTTGAAAAATTGAAACAAGTTGTTAGCACTTACTAAGTGCTAACATGCTGTTTCAGTTTTTCAACTTGTTCGCACATACTAAGTGCGAACAGACTATTGACTTAAAACAACAGCAAAAACCTTGTTCGCATTTAGTAAGTGGTAACAGCCTGTTTTAATTTTTCAACATGTTCGCACTTAGTAAGTGCGAACAGCCAAAACCTCTTATTTGGAAATTACACGCTTATATTGGAAATAAGTTGAAACGGTGTTGTTTTATACTTTTTGGATCATTTACCAACTACAGCCTCTAAATTTACTCTATTTCAAATAAACAACCGCGAATTTTGTTTATTACCAACTACAGCCTCCATCTTAACAAACATGACATCAAGACAGCCAAAACACCCTATTTAAACCCCATTTTTTAAACCTTTTTTGGCTGTTTTGGCTGTGGCTGTTTTGGCTGTCTCAATGTCATGTTTGGTAAGTTGGAGGCTGTAGTTGGTAATAAACAAAGTTCACGGCTGTTTATTTGAAATTGAGTAAACTTAGAGGTTGTAGTTGGTAAATGATTTTTCTTATACAAACTCATACTTAGTTCAAATTTTTCTCTCATTCTTCATCTTGAAGGGGAAAAAATAGTTTAGAGAGACTAGTAGTTAAAGTAGTTAGTAAGCTATTAGCCGTAATAATTGTTCTTAGTATTGTTTATGAACTTTGTATCTTTCGTCATCGAATTCTAGTGTTTTTCATTAGCATTTTGTGATAACTCTCATTTTTAGTAGTTTAATTATTTTATAATTGGGAAATTTCATATGCTGATTTTAAGTTTTTGCCTTTTTCACAAGGTAGACAAATAGTTTAACTAATTCGCACAACGACTTTAAGTTTATAAGTTTTTCGCTTAATAGACAAATGGTTAAGGTTTTTGTTAAATTAATCACCATGACTTTTTTTCATAAAAATAGACGTTAGAATCATCCTTAATTCCTTATAGACATATTTTTCGAAAATTTGTTCGAAATTAATACTTAATTTAACAAATAACGTGTTGAGTCAAGCCCGAAATCTCATTGTGATGAAGGTGAGTTCGATCACCTCGTGGCGTACGCTTTGGCTTGCACGCTTGAGAGCGATGTGGTGAGTGCAAGGAGGCACGAGAGCTTGCGTTTCGGGTCAATCCATGAAGTGATGGATGATGATGATGCATGGTGGCTTAATTAAGAATTTGAAAATGACAAAGTTTGAGAAGTAATTCTCAAATTCTCATTTTTAACCACTTTTATAACCATAGTGGATTTGACTCAAATTCAAATTTCAAAATTTTGATTTGGCAAACAATAAATTTGAGACAATTTCAAATTTCCAAATGAAATTCTTGTTCCCAAATGTGGCATAAAGGAAATTCTAAATGGTAAGCACCAACTATAGGGGAATGCGATTGGTAGCTAATTTTAAATTTTTTTCTACAAAATAACACTCAACTCTTGAACAATTAACTACCGTAACTATTATATTAAGCAAAAAACGTTAGATTCTCCGTTAACTATAGAAATGACCATTTTACCCCTTTCCATTTCATTAAAACTCAGTTGCTTCTTCCTCTTCCATTCAACGTGTTCTTTCTACTAATCGACATTCTTTACGGTGCATGAAAAAATGAGATAAAAATATTTTAGTTCGAGTTAATGCTATTCTTTACAGTGCCAGCAGCAACCTGACTACCATCAGATGACTTTCGTAGGAAGTAATAAGTATATATACTGAGGATAATTACCTATCAAATGTGGGACTATGAGTGCCCAAGTCACACAAGAAAGGAAAGGAGTATCGGCATTTAAGATCATATCGTAAGATACCGAAGAATTTTATGAAACCTCCATCAATCCAACATCATCATGGGCTTCCGTCACTAATTAAGCATCCACAAATTCTTGTGAAAGACTGTCTCTTTGAGAGATCATCTCTTATTGAGTTGGCTTATTAAAAAAAATGAAGTGTAAAATAAGTTTTGATGGATTGAGCCTGAGAGACGGTCTCTCAGGAGACTAGTTGTTAAGCATCAGAGCTTGATCATTTACAACTGTTAAAGTTTTGTTTTCCATTTGTTGAGCAAAGCATCGCTCCATTGCTAAGGCAGATGTTAAAATGTGGATCTCACTTTTAGACGCTAGGAGACGGAACATAAGTTGGCGTTGCAGAAGGAGCAATGAGTTTTAATCAAGTAGGAAGAACATGTTGAATAGAAGAGAACGGAGCAACTGAGTTTTAACGAAATGAAAAGGGGTAAAATAATCATTTTCATAGTTAACGGAAAATTTAACGTTTTTTTGCTTAATATAGTTACGGTAGTTAATTTTTCAAGAGTTAAGTGCTTTTTTGTAGAAAAAAAATTTAAGATTAGCTACCAATCGCATTTCCCTATAGTTGGTGCTTACCATGTAGAATTTCCCATAACTTAACCTTTTGTCTATTACATGAAAAGCAAAACCTCGATGTCACCATGCAGATTAAGAAAAAAGGTTTGTTTACGACGTGAAAAAGATGAAAACTCATGATTAACACGTGGAATTTCCCTTTATTATTTCATAGTTTTTAGTCCCTACATTAAAGAACATTTGAAAATGTTTTCTTGTTGATGTTGATTTGGGTTTGAAGAAGACAAGCCTTTAACAAGAAATTATTCTTATTGATGTTCTTACATCTCCTTTATGTTTATATCTTCCAACATTATTTATTTTCCTGCATTTTCAAATTCAAATATTGTATTATTTGGACTATTTATTTTAATTAAATATTATAAATGTTCTTGTGTTTAAATCTCAAAATTGGTATTAAAGTAGTTTAAATCTTATTTATTTAGCATTGACTTTATCAGTTTTCATGAATAACTTGAGTATGTGTGAATATTTCTTCTTTATGATTATGAGCTTAATAATTTCCTAAATACATTTTGTAGGTGATTAAAAGTGATTAGGCTTTAGAATGGTTTTCTTAAAATTCCCTTAAAGGAGGACTAAAAGAGGGTGTGTTTGTCTTTTAGGCTCACACCTTGCACACTCTAGCCATACTTAATACTTTGAGACTATTGAAGGTCTCAAAGCCGATACCCTTTATCTTAACACATCCACTATGCGGTGTTAATTGCCTAGAATCTAATTTACTCTTGTCTCTTTGGTTTACCATGTTTACTCCATCTCCAATGCCTAATCATTATTGATTCTTGGCTTACTGACTTGTAAAGTGAATTGCCTCATGTTAGAGTAAGACCTAAATCTCACTCATGTAAAGGGTCTTTGGAGTGTCGTGGTATGAGTGCGACAAAGAACAACGGGAAGACTCGAGGTGATATTGATAGCTCGAGCATGGCAGTAGGCGTACAGCTCATCAGAAGGCTCCAGAGAACTGCTCGACAAGCCGAGACAACTGGGTCAGTCGAGCAGGTAGGCAGAAGCATCCAGTAGCTGATGAAAGGCGCTCGACTGGGTCGACACTACAAAAAAAACAAGAAGCCATCACCCCTTTGGCGTCGGAATGGCTACTGTCAGAAGCCGAAGCCAAAAGTGGCGTAGCCATTGTCGATTACCGTAGCCATTCCGAAGCGATCTTTGGCTTCAGAATACATATCAGTAGCCATTCTGACGCCATATTCATTGCCCATCTTTTTTATACAATTATTATTATTTATTATTTATTATTTATTAGTAATATTTTAATACTCCCTCCTATTCAGCACAAGTGTCCCATTTTCATTTTGGGTCAAGTCACCTCAAATGTCCCATTTTCTTTTTTGGCATGGATTTTTTACCCTTATACCCTTATTTACTTTTTAACCTTATTAAAACTATCTAATTTTTTCCCAAACATTTAATTAATCTAACCTAATTACACCCTTATTTTACTTTACCCATTCCCATTTCCCTCTAATTAAAACGTGTCCCACACTCCCACCCCATCATCTTCATTATTCATCCCTCTCATCTTCATCTCCCTCAGAGTCCTAAATCCTAAATCCCACTACTTCACCCCTGAAAATGGGTTCTCCATCCTCCGCTGCTCCATAGCCTCCACCATCTCCACCACTGCCAGAACGCCGAGTTGATCCTTGAATAGGACCTTCATCTGGGTTTGATTTTATAAGTCACATGATACGCCTCCATAGCCTCCACCATCTTCCTGTTTCACTAAACATGGATTTAAAGAGTATAACACAGCGTATTCTGGGTTGGATTTTATGGGTTTGATTTTGTGATTTCTGGGTTTATGGGTTTGATTTTGTGATTATTCTTGAAAAATTGGTTGATTTGGATTGATGGGTTTTCTTTGTATCAAGATCTGGGTATTTTTATTTGTATCAAGATTCATTCTTTGTATCAAGATTCATTCTTTGTATCAAGATCTGGTGATTATTCTTTGTATCAAAATGGGTTTTCAAGATTCATTTTTGTTTTTACGGGTTTGATTTTGCTGATTTTGGGTTTTTTTTATCAGGTTTTTGTTTTTATCTATTTTTGTTGATGGTGTTTTTGATTTTGTGCTTTTTTCATCTGGGTTTTGATTTTCATTTCTAGCTTTATCTTTTCACTTTGTTCATTTCAATTTGATGATGATTTCTATGATGATGATGATGATTCTATGGATTTAAATTTTGACTTTGTTTTAGTTGGGTTTTCTGGGTTTTTCTTGGGTTTAGTCTTTAATTTCTATGATGATGATTCTATGGATTTCTATGATGATGATGATTCTTTGGGTTTTCTGGGTTGTTGAGATGCTTCTATGGGTTCATCTTCAAACCTATTTGAGCTTGTTCTTCCAATTTTATTAGGGAATCATTAAATCCCTAATCTTTTCATTAAAAACCCCTAATAACACTCTCTCTTCTACTCCAATGGTCCCATTTTGACTCTCCTTAAAAACCGTGAAAAGTCAAATGGGACTCTTGTCCTGAATAGGAGGGAGTATTATTTATTAATAAAATTTTAATATTAATTATTAAAAATTAGGATTTTATAATTTAATTTTTTTATAGGAGTGTATGATTTAGATTTTAAGTTTTATTTTATTTAAAATAACAATAAATAAAAAAATAAAACCAACAAAACTAAAATAACAAATAAAATATATATGACAAAAAAATATAATTAATTAATTTTTTTTTTCGTTTGCAAACTAAATATATAAATAAAGAAAATATTCACAAATACATTACAAAAGTTATAAAATAACTAAATTTAATTAGAAATTATTTTGACGAAATATTGAACTTCCTAAATCATCTAATTATTCCGCCACCATTTCCACCACCACGCCTAATACGATATCCGCCTGAACCACCTGAAACACGCGTGTTATGAGATCCATGAGAGGCATCAGGACTTCCACCATGAGCGCCCAAACCACTTGAAAATTCAGAAGAAAAAAAAACACATTATAAACTAATAAGACAAAAAACTCAGAAATCATAAAAAAAAAAAACATTACACAAATCAACAACAACAACATACTAACATAAAAAAATCATAGAAAAACCCTAAAATATGCACAAAAATAAAAAAATATCCACTGCATTCGACAATAACCTTAAAAATCATAAGAAAACCCAAATATAAAAGTACCTTAACCGTACCTTAAAAATCATACAAAAAAAAAAAACCCTAAAACAAAAACCCTAATATAAAAGTACCTTAAAAATCATACAAAAACATAAGCGAAAAAAAAACCTTTTATAAAAAATATCAACAGCAAGATTGAAAAAATAAAAAAGCAATATACAACAACAACAATAAAAAAGCAATCATACAAAAACCATAAATCAACAGCAATATTCAAACTTTTATAAAAAAAAGCAACTACATCAAAACTTTAAAAAATTCGGACAAATCAAGATTGAAAAAAAATAACAGAAAGAAAAACCTGATTCGAAAAAATAAACAACAACAACAACAAAATTCGAAACAAAAAACCATGATTGAACTATAAAAAAAAACTGAAAAAAGGAAAACTAACCGAAAATTGAGGAATGCAGATTGAAGCTTGAGGGTTAATGTTGGAACACTCACGGTTGGAGATGGTGAAAATTTTGTATGAAGATTGAAAATACCACCAAGAATGAAGATTGAGAGTAAAATTTTTTAGGAAAGTAGATTAATGAGGAAGGAAGTGTAAAGAAAAAATGAAGAGGGAAATAAAAGAATCGGATGAAAGTTGAAAAGGCAAGTCACTGCAGCAAATTTTTGGAAACTTGTGCAAATCAAATGGCTTCAGAAGAAAACCAAGCTATGGCTACAGGATGGCTACGGTTAGTGGGCGTAGCCAAATAATGGCTTCGGTATGGCTTCGAAAATAGTCGTAGCCAAGTTGGCGATTGTTGGCATCCGTAGCCATGCCGTAGCCATGCTTCGCTACGGATTGAAGCCATCTTGATTTGTTTTTGTAGTGCGAGCGGGTCTGCTCGATCGAGCGGGCTTCAGCGAAGATTCTTCTGTGGTTTTCTATTTTACGTTTTGTTTGCGTGGGCCTTTAGGGCTTTTGTGTGAGGGCTTCTAATATGTTGTATGCCTATAAAAGAGAGCATAGAATATCATTAGAAGTAAGTGGGTGAGGCAAATACACTAAAGAAACTAGGGCATTGGCCATTAGAGTCTTCTCCTTGTATCAGTGCCATTTGTGGAGTTTCACCATTAAAGGTGAAACCTTTATGGATTAAGAGTGTGTTCTTAACTATTTTAAGTTGAGTCATTAAGTGTAATGTTGATTTCATTAATGATAAGATACTTTATTTGAAGGGGGAGGTATCCTTTGATACCTCATAAACACTTGTTTGTTGTTGTTTGTTTATTCACTAAAAATGTCTCATTTATATTTTTGTCATTCTTTTTTTACCCTTTTACTCTTACTACAACAACACAACAACATATAAATATCAATATCCTTTATGAAAAAAAAAAAGTTTTCCACTCACTTTTGAGTGGTTCCCCACCCCTTCTTGGTTTTGGTACAAAATCCAAATGTCTTATTCTCTATGAATAGGAGAGAGTGTATTTCTATTTCAGCCAACTTAATGTTGGCTCTAGAGATTCTTCTTGCCTCAATGTCTTACGTACTCAAAGGTCATGAACTCAATTACCCATCTATTACTTTAAGTTTTAGTTTAGTCGATAATTGCAATGTCAAAGGAACAGAACAAGTATATTATACTAAAGTATATAATCTTATACTTCTATGTAGTATATAATTTATATTTATATACAGTAAAACTTACAAACTTGGTGTAAAACAGAGCGAAGCTTTAATTTCTAAGTAATCTAGCATTGTTCATATGATTTTGTCGTCGGATTGATCATCCTCGTCGTTGTCGTAAAACAAGCCATCGATAATGTTATCGATGAGCGCATCGAAAAAAGCGTTGCAACTGACGGTGAAAATGCGACCAACCTTTTTTCTTGCGCTTGAAGAATAAGCAAAAGCTGCTGCACATGTTACTGCTGCAAAACATGCCCCTACACCTTCGGTAATGCCTTGCATGTCCATCTTTTTAAATACGGAGTTTCCCGTGGCTAATTCCGCACCAATTGTTGCAGCAAACACAATCTAGGAAACATCAAATATATATGTTAGGAAAAACACAAATTCTTATTAGATACCGTCTTTTGTAAAGACGGCTCTCAAAAGCTCAGTCCAATTCTAAATATATATTGTTACAACTCTAAATATAGATTTTAGCTGGACTTTTAAGAGTCGTCTTTACAAAAGACGGTCTCTCAAGAGAGCACCTCTAGGAAAAATTATAGAAAGTAACTAAGGTAGACTGATAAACAAGTAAATATAAAATTACAAAATATTTTTTCTCATATTAAAGAAAGATTAAAAAGAGATTTAAATAAATATGATAATAATTAAATTTTCCAAAAATAAGTCGCTATAATTTAGTGTCAAATGTGGGAAATTAAATAACCCACTAACTCACTACTACTAATATGGGTCAACATGATTCCACTAACTCTCATATTTCTAGCGGCTAATTCACCCACTAAAAAACAACTTGCAAACTAACGGTTAAAATTAATTTTAACATATTAATAATTAAATTAAATTGAAATTAATTATTAATTCCTAATTTTAAAGCACTAATTCTAACAATATGTTTATTTGCAACATTCTTTACCATCTAATACTCCTATTTACAACAATTTCTATGCTATACTGCCATAGTTTATATATTTGACGTGTGACTTGTTTATAGCTAATTGCTTATTTAAATGAGTAATTTAAATAATTAATTTTATATTTTTAATCAGTTGATTTTAAATACGTGCGCTGGTGGAAAAAATTTTATTGATTAAATAATTCATAACAATTATTGACAGGGACTATTAAATTATATAAATAGGATTAAAAGTGATAAAAACTTAATAATGGGTAGATACAAATTGGAGATAAAAATAAATTAAAGAATACAACCAATATACTATCTAAAATAAAAATGTTAGTAATATCAAATTGATATCCAGCTATTTCGTGTTTAATGGACCACTTGTAAGTTGTAACTAAATCAGTAAATCTATATAGAAGAGTATATGCAAATTTTGTCCATTAGCAATCATATATTCCTTGAACTTTTCTAATTCCTCATCAACCATTATTATCAATATGGAAGCGGCCACTACAACAAATTTAGCTTTTTAGGACATTAGATTTAATGGTATTAAAAAAAAATACCACATTTATTTTTTAGTGTAATAATTATTGATTTTTATTTTAAGTTCCACCATAAAGTGATTTAGCGACATTTAATTTGGTCATTAGTGGCATGTGTAATTGTCACTATAGTCTATAGTGACATTTATGAGAAATGTCACTAGATCCTATGTCGCTTAAAGCTTTAATGTGATTTTTTAATATGATGCTAAAGAGTCTAATATATGTCACTAAATCATCTATATACACTATAAAAAATTAAAAATAGCGACATTTAAATTAAATGTCGCTAAATATATCCCACTAAAAGCAAATTATGTTTTAGTGGCCCTCTCATTTTTATGATGACATAACTAGGACCGTAAAAAATTGACCCGACTTGTCATACCGTCCGAAATCGACATGTATCCGACCTGTTGGTTGACCCGAGGTGTAGTAACCTGTAACCGATCGAAACTCGACCTGATGTTGACCCGTAACCCGACATGTACCCGATTATTTTAGACCAATAATCGACCGGTACTCGACTTGAGAACAACCGACACCCGAAATTGACCCGACAATGTGGTTAACCGAACTCGATTTGCACCCGACCTGTTACAACTCGAACCCGTCTTTAACCCGATAGGTACTCGACGTAATCTCACCCAAATTGACCCATAATTAACACTCGGGTTTAACCCGACAATGTGATTAAGCGATATAATTTGATTTAACCGTATCAAATTTAATTCAGTTAAAAATAAGTCTGATTGAATTGAATTAAGTTTAGTTTATCTAAAATTAAACAATAAATGCAGGCCCACAATCAAATCTTATCGACTTTATCTTAGGCTAAACCAAATTTGTCTATTAACCGACAACTTAATTAACCGACTACAACTCTCCATTCTCCAATCACAAACGATTTCAACATAAATTAATCGTATAATAACCATAAATTTCATTCGACATAAAACTCAATTGAATTGGATTTTAATCGACCCGAATCCTAAAAATAACTAAATGCACAACTCATAAATCATATAATCGATCCGAAGTCATCCCGAACCAAACTAATCTGAATCAATGTTAACCTAAAACCAAAATGATCCGACCCATAGTCTAATCGAACTCGATTCGACCTGCAGCATAACCGATTTGGATCTAAATTGTATTAACCGAACCCGATACAAATCCAAACTGAAATGGATATGACCCGAAACCGAAACCGACTCAGTGTGGTATTAACCCGATATAAACTCGTACTCGATTGGGCCCGTAATCGAATCGACCCGATTCAAAGCGCTAAATCATCTGAAAAAACCCGAACCGAGAATATTCGAACCCGATGAAATCTGACCCAAAACCCGACCGAGTAACCGAATTTACAGCCCTAGACATAACAACACCTCAAATCTCTCATTATATTCCCTCTCTTCTCTATTCCATAACGACAATTCATAAAACTTAAGAAAAATTAAACTTTAAGATATTGAATATATAATTGTTTTTGATGAAAAGAAGTTATTTTTTCATTTCATCCAAAATAATTGATTGGATGAAAAATAGATAATGTTCCATTCATATCATACAACGATCTGCCAGGAAGCATATGTGCTTGATTTGTAACATTTTTTAGATACAAAAGAAGATGTACACATACAAAATTATTAATTAAGATTTTTACAACGATTAATAATTAATCCGAACTCAAAAATATCGGTTTCAAAAATTTTCATAGCTTGAACAACTCTTTGCGCGTCCAACTCAAAACATATATTTTGTTAAATAATAATATTATTGAAATAAATAACTCTAATAAATGAGTATTTAATCTTATCACTAGTCCGACCTTTAATTGAATGTTCATTCTTAATTAATTAGTAAGGTATAACCCTTTTGATCTGTTAATTACTTTAAAGATTCTCACAGATGGTATTAAAATGCCTATATTATTCCCGAATCAAAAAAAAAATTACTACACTTTAATTTCAATTGTGAATCTTTTGAGTTTCATAAGTGAGTTTCCTTTCACCTCTTAATACCATATCATGTTATGAAAAAGTGAAATTCATCAAGTGCTTATGCAAGTCTAACGCTCACACGTGAGTTTGTAGCTAAATTTGGCACACGGGGGCTCAACATCTTCAACCGCAGAGGGCCCCGAAAAATTAGGTGTCTCAATATTAAATTTCGTAGTATATATTTAGCGTCTAAGGATACAAAATTATTAGAAAAACATCATAATTTTTAAAATTTGCACAGTGCCTTCAAAAACATTTTCAATTTTTATTCCATTCCTACGTGGATGTGTCTACACAAGTGAGCTAATTGAGTGGTCATGTGACGAATTATCACGAACAATATGTGTATTAATTTGGTAGGGACTTATTAGCAAGTAGTAAAAAACAAAAGAAGATGATGTTAAAGAGAAAAAGATATTTTAAAAAAAAGCAGAGTAAGTAGACTAAGTACCATAGCAAGACGACCAGTGATGATCTCAAAATCGTGACTTTTCTTACTACTCTCAATATACTCAAACAAATTCGCCAAAAACGGAGATAACAACTCTTCTTCATCAACACAACCAATTCCATCACCAACTCCTCCTGATCCATCTTTTGATTTCGGGACGATCGTCGTCCTAATAACCCCGCTGCCACGATCAGACGCGTATGATCTCAAAGTGCACAGCCGAGGCTGCAGCACGATCTTCACTTGATCCGTGCTGCTGCTCGGCAACTCAGGCCTCAGCCTCGGCGCTTGCCGTGGCTGTTGGGCCTCACACTGCACTGCACGCGCAGTAGCCATGGAACTAATCATCAAGGAGGAGGCTATTATGATTGTTTTTGATCAAGAGAATGAGATAATTTGTTTGGTTTAGGATTTAATAGGAAGGGATAAATTTGGAGGAATGGAAGGAGTACACGTAAGGGTAAGAAGTTTGAGGGATTGAGATTGGCTACGTGCTTACTTTTATTAGGGTGTTTGGTTGCTTTCAAGGTTTGTCGAATAATTGTGGTGGAACATTAAACTTTAAAGGGAAGGAAGGTAACGAGGAAATGGTTAGTTAATGTGTGCACTAAAAATCTTTAGTACTCCTATTATATTGTACTGAAACTCGTGCAATACAAGAATTTGTTAGTACAAAATATATATAAAAACAATTTTAAATAATAATGTAAGTATTGTATACTATCGTTATTAAATTTATCAAAATTATGATTTTTTAAAGGAAAAATTACCTAGAATAATCCAAACTATTCATGATTTTCCTACAATAATCTCACTTATTGATTAACCATGAATAATCCCATCTTTGAGGGGTAATTTCCTAGAGTAAACTTGGATAACCCGATGACCTGCTATAGTAGGTAATTCACCAAAAAAATAAATTAAATATTAATTTAAAATTTGAACATCTTAGAATTTAAAATTTTGATAAGTATAATTACTGATGTTTATTTTAATTATCTACCTGTAACATAACTTTTTTTTTCATTCAATTGAACATATTAAATTCTAAGTTAACAAAATACAATTGCTATAGTATACTTATCATACAAATACTTTACCTAATTTAGTTTCAAACTTAAACAAAAATATTAGATTCTAAATTTCATAAATATTTTCATGCCTTTTTAAATGATGACACTTAAAATTTTTCAAAACTTTTATATTATTGTATGATATGATATGATATGATATGATGTTATTGTACTAGTACAATGCTACATTTGAGGAGATGTGTTAGGTGGCTAAAAAACTATTTTAATGTTTGGTTGTGGATAGGGTGGTGGTTGGAAGCTACTGATTATATATATTTTTTCTATGTTTTGATTGAAATTTAATGGCAAGAGAAATTAGGTTAGAAAACGAGATAAAAGAATGATTGGTTAAAATAGAAAGAGAATATACGTTTGTGGATGAGATTAAAAAAAGAGTAACATTATTGCCAAAAATGAAACGTGTGCAAAATCAAAGGGACAAATTCAAGCGGAAAGTTGTGCAAGAGATAGAGCCATAGAGGGGGTAATACGTAGCGTTTAGTTTTTGGTAAGATATGTTCGTAATGAAAATCAATTTTAGTAAATTTTTCGTGAAATGCGTTATATAATCGTCAAATATGTTTATTTATATATTATTATCTATTACACCTAATATCACATTTGTGCAAATAGATTACGTGAAGAAGAAAAGTGATTAGAGTATGACGAGTTTGATCATAAACCTTATTAAATAGTTTTACACTTAAATTATATTGAATTTTACAATTTTAGTATCAGTAATTAAACTGAATGATAATTGTTTGATATGGTTTAGTATTATTGTTTTATTTCTTCCTCCCGTATTATGCTTTAGCACACCCCTTACACAAGAGCTTTTTGTGCCCTCCTTATACCTAGCATTGAATTACAACTTTAAATAAGGAATAATTGAGATTCAAACACATGATTTCTTGTCACGCTGACTTCTAATACCATGTCAAGGAACCAATTCAACTAAAAAACTTAAGCTTATCGTTGAAGTTTTATAATATATTACTCCCTCATATTCTTCATACTAGTCTCATTTATTTTTCGGTTACTATTCACTAATCACTTTTAATTTGTATTTTGCTCTTAATCTATAAGTTAAAATATAGTCATGTGGGATCTTATTTTATTTGCCTCAATACAAAGATTATTAATATCAAATTTTTTTTAATCATACACAATTAAAAATATTAAAGATTAAAATGTTGCATCGGCATGTGTGAAAAAGGTAAATGGGACGAGTAGGGTAAATAGGAGGGAGTATATAGCATCACACTACTATCCTACTAAGATCAAGAATAAAGATGATAAAGATCATAACATTATATTGTGTACATTGATAATGCATACACTTTACAACCTTACAAAAAATATAGTTAGATCAAGAAGACTATTCCCTTCAGGACACAACATATACAAAGTCTCAGAATCCTTAGATCCAACATGATGATCAAAATTGGCTCGTATATAATCCAACTCATCATCAGGATCATCCCCACCATAATAATCAGTATTTGGCAACACACCAACACCCATTGTAATCACCTTTAACACTTCCATTATACTTAAATCCATTTCATTAGCCTCCCTCTTTAATGCATACCCACATTTCTTCCCATTCAAAAACATATCCCAAACATTCTCTTCTAACAACCCTTTTTTCTCCTTTTCATCCCTTTTCTCACATTCAAGCGCAATTCTTACCATTCCTGATTTCATTTCCTTTTCAAAAACATGGGTTTGGATCGGAAGATCCAACAATAAATTGGGTATATTTTTGGATGTTTGTTGTAGGGCAAAACTCATTTTCCCTTTCTTGTATCCAAACAAGGTGCCGGTGACCCGATTACCCGTTCCGTTGGTTCGGAAATTGATTTCGGGTAATCGGCAGGGTTTTGGGGTTACGATGGGAAATGAACGGATCATGGATCTTAAGATCCGTATTGTTTTGGGTCTTTTCTGGGTTTTGTTCTTAGAAGGTTCTAGACCTGTTATAGGGGGTTGATCCTGTTCGTCTTCTTCTTGTGAAGAAGATGGATTTTCTGCTAATTCTTTAAAAGCTTTTGTTGCTGTTAAGTATTTTAATCTTCCCATTAATGAAAATTAAAAGGTTTATGATTTATAATTATTTTGGTAATAAAATGGGATGAAAAGATTGTGTTATTACATAATGTAAACACAATGGGATTAGAGGAATTTTGCCTTGAGATTTATTGATTGTTTATGAGGAAATTACTATATATAGAAATAGAACATAGTTAATAGGCTAAATATAATATGGATTATGAGATTTTGCAAGGTTTTTGACGGTTGTAAGCTAATCAACAACTTGTTTTTAGGTGTCTACGCTATAACAAATTTAACTTTTTGCGATATTGGTTTGGTGACATTCAAAAAATGTCACTGATTCATATTTTTGGTGTAATGATTATTGTTTTTATTTTAAGTTTTACTATAAAGTGATTTAGTGATATTTTATTTGGTCTTTAGTGGCATGTGTAATTATCACTATAGTCTATAGTGACATTTGTGAGAAATGTCACTAGATCCTATGTTGCTAAAAGGTTTAGTGTGACTTTTTATTATGCTGCTAAAGGGTCTAATAAATGTCACTAAGTCCTCTACATATACTATAAGAAATTTGAAATAACGACATTTAAATTAAATGTCGCTAAATATATTTCACTAAAAGCAAATTATGTTGTAGTGTTAATTGCATTAGCTAGAACACATATTAATAATGTGTTTGGATTAGTGATTAGTTTCTTAATTAATTTTCGAAAATTCTAATATCAGATACCCTAATTTGATAAAGTGATTAATTGCGGAAATAAAAATAAATTAATCAACACGTATAATAACAAGATTCGTCAATATGGACTGCATCCTCTCTAGTGTCAATATATAACAAGCTTCCTTGAATCATTAATGAAGAGCTATGGTGGAGTTTCGTACACAATTGGAGAAGAGAGCTAAGAAAGAGGGATTAAGATTCTTATAGACGATTACAAAAAAAAGAACATAACTAATGAATGACTAATTCTAACTTCTAATTATATAATGAGGTTCCCATCATACCATGGCCATAATGTATACCCCTTGGACACATAAAATTGTGTTCATCGATTAGTAAAGGTAAAGTGGGCTACTGTACAGAATCCTAAATTTTTAAGAGTCTAAAATTTTTATTTTTATCTACAAAGTTGATATTATATTGAATTAATTTTAGATATATTTTACATTTTTTTATAAGTCATACTATGAGCTACTATTGCTTTTTTTGATAGAATAGCTCAAATATCAAGAATAAAAAACAAATAATTCCTTTATTTCTTTTTATTTGTCCACTTTACTTTTTTACATACCTTAAAGCAAACTTTAACCTTGATATCTCATAGTATGCATAATAAAAAGGGAAAAAATTACTTTAAAAACTCTCAACTATTCGCAGTTTAAATATAAAACTCTCAACTATTGATTATTATTCAAAACTCCCAACTATAGGCCCATCTTAAATATAAAGCACCGATATATTTTATAACATGTTTTAACCGGTTACCTTTTGTTGAAATGAGAGGGTACGTAAAAGGTCGTGTAAGGTCAAAGGGAGTGTGGTGATTAATAAATACAATTGGGTCCCACTACTTCTCAATTAAAATCAATTTATCCGGTTATAAGTCATTTTGGAATTTAAATATAAAATGGGCCTAAAGTTGGGAGTTTTAAATAATAATCAATTGTTGGGAGTTTTATATTTAAATCGCGAATAGTTGGGAGTTTTTAATGTAATTTTCCCTAATAAAAAATTGTAAAATTATGTATTAAAATTATTTGCATCAAGACAAATGTAACATGATCCCACATGAATATATTTTTGTCTTGAATATATACTTTAATAATCAAATTTAAATTTCTCTCTCATAAAGTGAAAAAACTTATAGTGGACAAACAAAAAGGAACGGAAGGAATAGGATGTTACACTATTCATTACGTCTCAGTTTAAGTGAACCTTTTTCCTTTCGCTTTAGAGCCCAAAAATAAACAGAACGACCATGCATAAAGCGGATTTGAAGTTGTGGGAATAGGAATATGGAACTGCAAGATCTAATTGGTTGATAAAATTACCGTAGAAGAAAATAGGAAAAATAACCTAAAATAATCCAACTTATTCGTGGTTTTCTACAATAATCTCACATATTGATTAATCATGAATAGTCTCAACTTTGAGGGGTATTTTCCTAGATTAAACCCGGTGACCGGATGACTTGCTATAGCAAGTTTTATTTTTTTATAAAAAAAAAAAATAAAATAAAATGTTGAAAAATTGTTAAAAAAAATTGTGATTTTTTTTATTATTTAGAAAACTTCAAAATTAAGTTAGACTATAAAACATCATTGTCAAATTTTATGTCATAATATAACTATTAACATATTCAACTTGAATTAAAACCTGTACAATATCTTTATAAACTTTGTAAATATATATAAACGTGTTGAGGAAATAGTAATATCACTAATATTATTGATTAATGATTAAAGAGTATCAATACTCTTATGTTCCATTAGAACCATCATGTTTCATTAAATACGAGTACTTATATTGTACAATGTTTTAACACTATTATTGATAGTGTTATTGACTATTTATTTTTTGTTTAAAATTCATCCATAAAATGATAAAATAATACCATTTTATTAACTTTGTTCTCAAATTGTGAAACAAAACTATATTTAGGTAGAAATTGAGAAGTTTAACGTCAAAATTGATCACGTCAAAATTGAAATTTAATGTTAATTGAATTTGATCTGTTTAAAGTTTACTTTAAGTTGAAATTGATACTCTTTAAGGTCAAAATTACCTTTAAGACTAAAATTGAAAATTGCCCAAAAATTAAAAAAAAAATGAGAGAAAATATGTGAGATTGATACACGCGCGAATTGGACCTGCCCACTCTTAGTCTCTATTTGAGACGGTCTTGACAAGACCAACTCATCAAACTTTTCATGTCACGCTTACTAACTTTTTGTCGGTTAATTTCGAATGGGATCACAATTTTGATTGATATAATCTACAAATCTACATTGTGTAAAAGTTGTAAAAAAAATTTTTTTTATTTTTTTTTTGAGTAGATTTCGTTTGTTTTCTAGGTTTTTAATAAATATATAAAAATAATGCTCGAAGCAGCGGTTTCAGGTTCCGTCAGACTACTCTAAAGGAGCAACCGTGCAAGTGAAAGATGAACTTATTTGTGAAAATTTGAAATGAATAAGATTATTTATCCAAAAAAAGCATGTAATAAGATCATAATTAAACTTATTCTAAAACTAAGCGTGTAATTCAAAAATCTGAGTTTGGGTTGTTCGCACTTAATAAGTGCGAACAGGTTGAAAAACTGAAATATGCTGTTAACACTTAATAAGTGCTAACAGCTTGTTTCAGTTTTTCAACCTGTTCGCACTAACTAAGTGCGAACAACTTCTTATCTTAAAATCAGCATGTTGACCATGTTTGACCTGTTCGCAGTTACTAAGTGCGAACAAACATTTAATTTTTTTTCTGACCAGCTTACTTCTATTCGTACTGCGAACTGACCCGAACCTGTGCTTTGGATTATTAGGCACTTATATTTATAATAAGTTTGATTATGAACTTATTATATGCTTTTGTTTTTGATAAATAATCTTATTCATTTTAAATTTTCCTTATTTGCCTTGGCTTTGTTGATAGTCTTGTGAAACCCAGCAATCTAACAGTAAAAGATCCAAAATTTTAAAAAGCAAAAAGAAAAGATTTTAAAAAAATTAATCGAATCTTAATGGATATATCATTTTGACGTTTATTGTTACTATATAGGCAATACAGTACACTAGGTATTTACCCGTGCATCAAAAGATTTTGTTATAATAGATTTACTAGATAGTGTCCGTGTGATGCACGGTTTTATTAAATTTTTCGACATAAATTACATTAATTTATATAAATTATTACAACTATTAATAACACATTTCAAAATCAAAATTAACACAAAAATATGTAAAATTATTTTATAAAAGTTTAAATGAAAAAAACTAGTTTTTGTCATGAAAAATATGATTGACCTACATAAATATAGTGATTACATAAATGATATTTGAACTACGCATTACATGTAACCAATTGTATAAATAACAAAAAAAATCCTAATAAAAGTATATTATGTTTTCACTATATAAAAATATCCAATACACTAAATAAAACTCATTTAATAAATAAAATAAAATAGATTTTATAAATAATTGAAAAAAGAAATAATATACTTCTATATGATTTTCTAATACATTAAATAATGTGAGCAATAATGTCAAAGATAAAAAATTAGTAATAAAAACAATGACATCATCATTGAGTGTTGAAGGGAAAATTTTTAATGAGGTAATGACACGTGTATGTATATATATATATATATATATATATATATATATATATATATATATATATATATATATATATATATATATATATATATATATATATATATATATATATATATATATATATATATATATATATATATATATATATATATATATATATATATATATATATATATATATATATAGGAGAGGAATCCATTGAGAAGGGGTCTCAAAATGAGAAGGATGAGAAAGATTTATAACCATTGATCTTATGAAAATCTAACGGGTGAAAAAATTGGTCACTCTCTCTTGTTCTCTTTCTCCTGTTCAAAGTCTTTTCTTTCGTGAAAACCACAATCACTGCTCCATCTTTCTCTTCGATCTTCTTCTCCATTTTATGTTATGATTAAAGGTTACTATGTTTTTAGAAAATGATACTATGTTATGATTAAAGGAGACTATGTTCATTTTAAAAGATACTATGTTCTGTATAAGATTTAGAGAAGACAGTAACTATACATAATCATAGTAACCTTTATTCATAACATAGTATCTTTTTCTAAGAACATAGTAACTTTAGAAAATGATATATTGAACCGGTTTAGTATTAAAGAAATTGTTTCTTATTCCACGAAAAAAGCACTAGTGAACCGCGTGCAACTAACAAAATTAACAAATTAAATTTGTCCATTGATCTAAAAAATGAACGCTTCAGATTACTTCTCACCCTTCTCATTTTGAGACCCCTTCTCATTTGATTAAAGTAATATATATATATAGGGTCAAGTTCCAGTGAGAACCAAGCTTATATGAGAACCGTGAGAACCAAACTCCCTAATAAAAATGTGTTAATCTTTTATAGAAAATGTGTTACTTTTGAACAAAAACATATTACTTTTGTTTTAAAAAAAAGTTGTTACTTTTTAGCATAAAAGGTGTTACTTTCGAAAAAAAATATTTTTTTTCAAAAAAACAAAAATATTAAAAAGTAACACGTTTCTAAGGTGATTGGTTCTCACGTTCTCATATAAGCATGGTTCTCACTGGAACTTCTTCATATATATATATATATATATATATATATATATATATATATATATATATATATATATATATATATATATATATATATATATATATATATATATATATATATTGAAATGATGTATAAGAAACACTACAAATTTAAATTTAAAATATTAAATTGCAAAATTTTATTATCCCACAAAAATTTTATATTTATTATTTAATTATTATACTAATTACAATGATTATAAAAATAAATAAATTAAACGCAGTGATTATACTTGGTATATGAACTTGATGTAAAACTTGATAACAAAATGCACCTGCACGAAAGATGAAAAATGATAATATTTGGTATATGAACTTATTAATAAACAAAATAATTTAAAAAGTACAACTTAAGAGAGAATGTATAGAGGTAAGAAGAATAAACTAAATAAAAAGTACAACTTAAAAACAAATAAATATAATAACCATATTCATAATTCCTTTATTTTTATATAAACACCAAAACCAAAATCAAAATCTAGTAATCCATATATCCAATATACTTTTTCTCTGAATACAGATGACATAAAATTTTTGACAATTACTATATGAAAGATCTAAAAAGTGAAAGATCTAAAATTTCGACAACATAAAAATTTCGACATAAAAAGAGTGCGGTCAAGGCGTCCCTCGACTCAAGAGAGAATTTCAAAGAGAGTGTGAACTTGCAAGTTGCAACCACCCAAAAATAAATATTACTATATGAAAGATCTAAAAAATGAACGATCTTTCAAAAAATCGAGTTTTGTCGAAGTAATTAGTTTCTCTGTTACTCAAAATTGTTCTCATTTACCATTTTAGGTTGTTTTATTATTGTTTTCATAAATAATTTTTCTATTTATATCATAAATTTTATTTATAATTAAACTTATTTATCCTTAATCATACAATACTATAAAAGTCTTGGAAAATTCCAAGTGTCATCTTTTAAAGAGGTTTAAGTTTGAAGCTAAATTAGGTAAAGTATTTGTAGGATATACTATAGTAATTCTATTTAGTTAACTTCGAATTTAATATGTTCAATTGAATGAAAGAAAAGTTATATATCAGGTAAATAATCATATCATACAATACTATAAAAGTCTTAGAAAATTCCAAGTCTCATCATTTAATGAGGTTTAAGTTTGAAGTTAAATTAGGTAAAATATTTGTAGGATATACTATAGTGATTCTATTTAGTTAACTTCGAATTTAATATCATACAATACTATAAAAGTCTTGGAAAATTCCAAGTGTCATCATTTAAAGAAGTTTAAGTTTGAAGCTAAATTAGGTAAAGCATTTGTAGGATATACTATAGTAATTCTATTTAGTTAACTTCGAATTTAATATGTTCAATTCGTGCATTGCACGAGTTATATACTAGTATTTTAATAATAATATTGTTGCCATTGAGTTCTATGTCCTTTTATCTTCAATTCGGTTCTCTGTCTTTTTATCTTCAATTTGGTTCTCTTTCATCTAAATAGACAAACCAACTATATCACTTATGGTCTCCTCATATTTTCTTTGAGTTTCATATTAATATTTTTACTAGATAGTGCCCGTGTGATGCACGATTTTACCAAATTTTCTGACAGATTTGTTTAAATTAATAAATTAAAGTCTTTAGAAATAAATTGTATATTATAGTTATATTTTGTTTCACTATAAACAATTATATATATTACATACATTATATCATAATTGTGCGAAAGTATATAATTATATTTATATTTTTTATATTTTGAATAAAAGAGCAAATGTTTCATATCCTGAGTACAATATAAATTTATGATTTCTTAATAAAAACAACATACAAATTTTTATAACAAAAATAACAATTACATTAACTTATATAGAAGTATTAAATATTTAGACTATTAATAGCACACTTTAAAATCAAATATAAATACATAGAAATATGTAAAATTATTTTATTAGTTAAAACGATAAAGATAATTTTTTTTCTCATAAAAAAATAAGTTACTTATATAATGATATTCACAACCTAAATCCTATTAAAATTAAGCATTGCATTTAAGTAACCAAGAGTATAAATAAAAAAACAAATCCTGATAAAAGTACTCTTATATTATGTTTTAACCATCTCAAAATATCCAATAAGCTAAATAATATTCTTTTAATAAATGAAACTGAAAACATTTTTTTATAAATAATTGAAAAAAATGAAATATAATATATAGTTTTCTAATACATTAAATGTCATTTGACCTAAAAACTAAAATAACAATTACTAAGAATAATACTACCTCCTATTCAACCTAAATGTCTCATTTAGTTTCTTAGCACTATTCACTCATCACTCTTAATTTGTATGTTACTCTTAATCTATAAGTTAAAATATAGTCATGGGATCTTGTTTGATTCATCTCAATACAAGGATTATTAATATCAAATTTTTATAATCTTTAATTAAGAATAATTTAAGATATTAAGGGTTAAAATGTTGTCTCGGCAAGTGTGAAAAAACTAAATGTGACATTTAGGCTGAATAGAAGGGAGTAATATAGTCAAAATATGAAAATAGTAAGTCAAAGTTAATCATAATAACAATGACATCATCATTAAAATTTGGAGGGAAAATTTTTAATGAGAAAATGACGCGTAAGTAAATTTAAAAGTTGATGATGTCAGCTGTGTTTTGTTTTAGTAATAGTTATAGATATTGTTTCTAGTCTAATTCTCATATATTTTCTACTAATTTTATTAAAATATTGTTTAGAGTAGTTGTGATTTTCATATTTCGTTCAATATTTTTATTTCTATATATTTAATACTCCACACTTCTTTCATTAAATCTATTATTAAAAATAATTTGCATATTAGAGCCTTAAATTTTAGTGCTTTTGCGAATTACAGTTTTAATATTTATTTTTTGCGAATTACAGTCATTAAAGCATCAAACTTTGCCGGTTTAGGTCAAAACACAAAATTCCGGCAATTTTGGTGGTCAGAGTTCTGTAGTTTTGGCCTGAACTTGTAAACTGTAATACTTTCGTGATTGTAATTTGCAAAAAGTAAACATTAAGACTGTAATTTGCAAAAGTGCTAAACTTTAACAGGTGCTCTCTTGAGAGACCGTATTTTGTAAAGACGACTATCAAAAGTCCAGCCAAAATCTATATTTAAAGTTGTAACAATATATATTTAAAATTTGATTGGGATTTTGAGAGCCGTCTTTATAAAAATGGTCTCAAGTCAGTGGCGGACCCAGGATTTTAGGAATGGGGTAGCACAAAAAAGGCATAATAAATAAAGTAAAATTTTACTAACCCATTAGTCGTTATAATGTATGAAAACTCTAACAAAATTATGCACTTGAGTGTGTTAGCAATTAATTCACAAAAGCTTAATCTTCACGTTCATCTGCAAAAAGATAATTAACAATAATTATCAAGTATTAAGAAAATCGATAAAAAATAATTACACATGCACAAAAAGTTTATATTTACCTTTAATCAAGATCATTGCGACGAGGTTTCATAATTTGGAATTCTCTTGCAATATCTTTATCAGGTACTAGTTCAAATAAATCTCGCTCCATATAAGTGATTAAACTATCATTTAGAAATTCATCACTCATGCTATTACGGAGTTTATTCTTGATATAAGTCATTGCAGAAAATGTTCTTTCAACAGAAGCTGTTGCTACTGGAAGAGTCAACACCAATTTCAAAAGGAGATATACCTTTTCATGTGTCAAATGCTTATTCAACTCAACCAGTTTAATCGAAAGCTCATTAAGATTTTTTACATCTCGAAATCTTTCATCACTTCGAACATCATAAATGAAACTTTCAAGTTGGTACTCAAAGTACATCAAATCGGAACTTGAAAATTCATTGGGATAATATTGAGCAAGTCTTACCAACATCTTCGAATCAAAAGCAGCAAATTGATGTTCTGGGTGAAAACATGCCATACAAATAAGTAAATCCCTACTTATCTCATTAAATCTATCATCTAACTCCAATAAAATTTGATCAATCAAGCTAAGAAATACATCTACTCGAAAATGGTGGTCATTTGTCTTTTGTACCTGTCCACGTCTATATCTTCCAGGAAGCACATACTTATCATCCATCTTAGGAACATCAATTTCATACTTATTACAAAAGGAAGTAACCTTCTCTAAATGCTCATCCCACCCTTGATCTCTAAGCTTTTGCAATTGCTTTTTAGTTCCATTGACGAGTGACATAGCATTCACAATATCTTGTTCTCTTCTTTGTAAAGATAGGTTCAATTGATTTGTAATAGCAAAAATTGTCATCATTAATTGTGCAATAAAAACAAAATCAAACCTTCTTAGTGCAAATGAAGTAGACTCACACTTCAATCTTTCAGCAGTACTTGAACTTTCACCAATAAAATTAAGTACGTCAAGAATAGTGGGATACAAACGAAAAAAACTCACTATTGTTTTGAATTGAGAACTCCATCGAGTGGCACATGGCCTACTTAAATTACACTCCTGATTTAAGCCTGTACCAGACTCAATTTCACCGCAATTTAATGCTTCCAAAACATGTTTTGCTTGTTGGTCTCGAATAATCTCCTTCCGTTTACAAGAAGCTCCAACCAAATTCAATAAGCCAGCAAGTGTTTCAAAAAGCCAAGCACAATCATCATTCTTAGATGCAACTGCAACTAGTGTTAGTTGAAGTTGGTGAGCAAAACAATGTATGTAATATGCACTTGGAGATTCATTCAAAATTAAAGTTTTAAGGCCACCAATTGCACCTCTCATATTGCTGGCACCATCATAACCTTGCCCTCGAATTCTTGACAAAGTTAAAGAATGTTTCATTAGCAAAGATTCAATAGCAAGTTTGAGAGTTATAGAAGTAGTGTTACCCACATGAACTAAGCCAAGAAATCGCTCTTTCACCATTCCTTTCTTATCAACATATCTTAAACAAAGACTTAACTGTTCTTTATCAGCAATGTTTGCAGATTCATCGGCAAGAATAGCAAAAAACCCACCATTTAATTCTTTAATGATCTTTTTCGTAGTTTTTCTTGCACAAGCATTAATAAGATCCTTTTGTATTTTAGGAGATGTTAATTGACAATTTTTAGGAGCATTCTCCAACATAACAATGCCAGCATTAGAGTCCCTTTTTGCTATCACTTTCAACAACTGAAGATAATTACCTTTATTCAAGGATCTTTCAGATTCATCATGACTGCGGAATGCCAATCCTTGAAATAACAAATACCTAACAACCTCTATATGAGCAAGTAATCTAGTTTCATAGTCACATTCATATTGAGTTGTTTTTTTTTTTTAAGATAGCAATAATGGAGGTCTTTTCATTCTTAAAGTCCATTAGAGTCTTTAAAGCATTATTATGAGTACTCAAATGACCTCCAATATGTTTTTCAAAAGAATCAACTTTACCCAAAGTATTAAACCCACCAATAACAAAAGCATCTCCCCCACGATAAACATTATCATTTTTAAATAAATAGCAAGCAAAACAATAGGCAGCATTTTTGGTTTTGCTATATTCAAGCCAAGACGTATATTTATCAAACCACTTAACAACAAACCTTCTTCTTTTTTTACCAAAATATGTGTAGGGAAAATCATTGTTTTTAGGTTGATATGGACCTCGTCGAATGTACTCACTCCTTACTAACTCCCTATCATCCACATGAAAGTCAGATATTTTCCTCCTCAATCCAGGATCATGTTCAAGTGAAAGAATATCACTTTCACTTAGTCTCTCCAAAGTTGTGGGAATTTGACTTGGAGTGGGAATTTGAGTGGGAGTTGGTGCTTGACTTGGACTAGATGTTTCCGTAGATTCTTCGTGTCTCTTCTTTGAAAAAAAATTTGTAATATTTGAATCTTTTATTCGCTTCATTTTAAAGACTGTAATTATAACAATAAAAAAATAATTAAAACTACTTATATTAGATACAATTAATTATACAATTATACCCAAACAAAACTTACAAATACAATGGACAAAATGAAATCAAATACCTTTATTAATTATACACTATTGCCGATTTACAAAGAATACTAATAACTATCAATTCCTACTGGCTACTGGGTATTTGAAAGAATACCCAAACATAAACATAAACATTACAACTAAACTTACAATTTACAAAGAATACTAATAAGAAATAACTATCAATTCCTAATTAAAATACCCAACAATTCCTACCGATTTACAATGATACCCAAACAAAACTTACAAAGAATACTAATAACTATCAATTCCTACTTAAAATACAATCAGGAATTCAAAACATAAACATCAATTAGACAATTACCATTTACAACATAATTACATAAAACATGTTAAAAACTAAAATTTAAAACTTACATTACATAATACAGAGTATGTGAAGGACAAAGAGTAACAGGCGGTGCGGCGGTGCCCCAATTGCCAGTCGTTGCGTACTTGCGGTGGCCGTCGATTGAAGGACGAAATCACGAAGGTCAAAGAGTAATAATACCGGGTAAGAATAGGGAAAGAAATCAGTGGGAATTTTGCCATTTGGGTATTGAGGAGTAATGGGTAAGAATGTGGAAAGAAATCAGATATGGCAAATTATCATCGAAAAATTCCAATCATAAATATTCAGTTACTTGATTTGAATTGAAGAGTCATCTTTTAAAATGGGTAGAAAAGAGGAAAGTTGAAGTTATTACTTACATTTTAGTAAATATTTCAATAAAATCAGTTTGCCTCGGTGGTAATTGCTGAAGCTTCACAAAGAGTAGTCGCGCGTTCGATCCTTGACCAAAGCAAACTTATATATATATATTACACTAACAAATTCGTGCATTGCACGAGTTATATACTAGTATTTTAATAATAATATTGTTGCCATTGAGTTCTATGTCCTTTTATCTTCAATTCGGTTCTCTGTCTTTTTATCTTCAATTTGGTTCTCTTTCATCTAGATAGACAAACCAACTATATCACTTATGGTCTCCTCATATTTTCTTTGAGTTTCATATTAATATTTTTACTAGATAGTGTCCGTGCGATGCACGATTTTACCAAATTTTCTGACATATTTGTTTAAATTAATAAATTAAAGTTTTTAGAAATAAATTGTATATTATAGTTATATTTTGTTTCACTATAAACAATTATATATATTACATACATTATATCATAATTGTGCGCAAGTATATAATTATATTTATATTTTTTTATATTTTGGATAAAAGAGCAAATGTTTCATATCCTGAGTACAATATAAATTTATGATTTCTTAATAAAAACAACATACAAATTTTTATAACAAAAATAACAATTACATTAACTTATATAGAAGTATTAAATATTTAGACTATTAATAGAACACTTTAAAATCAATATAAATACATAGAAATATGTAAAATTATTTTATTTGTTTCCATAAAATTATTTATACTCTTGGACTTCTCACTATCTATCTAAAAATCATACTACTTTTCTTATTTGTTGTAACCTTAATTATGAAAAAAACTTTTATGGAAACAAATTTAATGAAGTGAGAAGTCCTACTTTTTTCTGAGCGTCACCTAAACTTACCAAAAAAAACTTGTATGATCAACCATTTGAGTTTGAAGCAGCATTGTTATCCTTAATTTACAAAATTAGGGTTCTATAAATATTGCCTCCTCTGTTAAACAAAAGTTGCACCAGAACTAGAATTATGGAGTCCAAAAAGTATGAAGCTTGGGAAGAACAAATGTATTGGGAAAACTTTAATTTTTGTCATTTTGTTGTGGTTTTGAGCAATCATTTCCGTAATGGCCTTGTAAGTCTTTGATTTTACTTAATATGTTTGTTTTTTGACTAACAATTTCTGTTCTTTTCTTGGTAGATGCAAAGTTTAGAAATCTAATATATTTTTTTATTAAATTTTGTCCTGTTCTTTAGAGGGTTTTACGGAATTATCATGACACAATTACCAACAAAAAGTTCAGTTGATGAATACTTTGTTTTGTTTTTTTTACAAGAATGCATTACATTATTTTAATGCTTTAAAATGGCTTGTGCTTAAGCAACGATAATACTCCCTCCGTTTCCTTTTGTTCTTCTCATTTGGAATATGGGAAGATATCAAGATAAACTATAATTATACAATAGATACTATGAGAGTTGAGTAAAATAATATTAAAAATAAAGATTCTATTGATTAAAGTGTAAGTGTAATAATACCATTAAATTTCATTGGGTGCATGTAAAGTAAATACATTGGGAATTAAAATGTAAGTTAATTTCTATAGATCAGAGTGTAAGTGTAATAATTTCCTTCTATTTTATTAGTTACCAAAATAGAAAGATTTTAAATGGGAAGAACTTTTAAAAATTTCCAAATAGGAAAAGTGAGAAGAACATATGAAAACGGAGGGAGTAGGTCTCTACTCTCTATCATTGTAAACTTTAGGGAAAAACATAAATATACATATGAGAAAAATGGATTGATAAGCCATTTTAAAATAATAGAACTCTGTTAAGGAATCAACTCAACCAAAAGCTTAAACTGATGGTTGAGATCTCAAGATATGTTATATATTTTAATAATATCGATACTTCACTTTTTCTTTTAATTTGTGAGACGATTAATAAATCAACTTATTATGAGGCTATTGGGAAGATAGTAGTTAACGTAGGTGAGAATAATGGGTTGAATGTTTTCGTTTCACCTTTGTTGACATAGATTTGATTTTCACTACGGATTAATTCCTTTCCCTCTTATCTCTCGGGATAATCTTTTGAATTCTTTTTACAGACCCAAACAAAAAAATAGTATCATGTTGAAAAAATAACTCACATGGTCGGTCCCACATCGAAGAATTAGAGAAATGTTTACATATAAGTTTGATGGGCCATTCCACTTATAACCATATGACTTTGAAAAGGGTGAATCTCATCAAGTGTGTATGCAAGTCCACACTTATCATACGTGGGTTTGTGGGCTCTAGCCTGGGGGTGTTCCGTGGGTGTGACCACACTAGTGGGTCCATGGGTCCATAGGGTGATTATGTAATGAATTGTTATGGCCTAATATGGTATCAGAGCCGAAGGTGGTTTTTGGATATGATGTGGCTCACATGTGAGGTATGCCTTAAACAATGCTATACATTACAATCCTTTGATCCTAATTTTGATAGAGCAATAAACAGGATGTAATGTGACCAATCATGAATTCATCCCAATTTCCGCAATAATGACCAATTTCCTTTTCATTAGTCTGTACTAAATACTGTGTACAACTATAACAATAGTAAGAGAAAACCATGTCAAATGTGGGGTGTTTATGATTTATTAATGATATGGTGTACTCATTGATCTTTAAAACTTTCAAGTTTCAAATACACATCATATGTGAGATGAGAGTATGTATTCTTCCATAATTTTGGCAACTTAAGAGAAGAATTGGGTGTTTGAGCTTAGTTTCAAGCTCAAGCTATACCTCTAAATTTCTCGAAATCGACATCAAAACATTGGAGTGATTCAGGTTACTGAAAGCTTGGCATTTCTTTTTCTTGTTGTTCTTGTTTTGTTCACACGCCTCCTGAATAGTAGGATCTAGTTATTTTTGTCATATCTTTGAGCTTTGATTATAGCATATTTTATCTTTGCTGTCTGCTGCTAAAATGCTTCCTGGTTTTGGTATCTTAAAAATTTTAGCCTATTTGGTGCTTTTGCTTGCATTAATTTCTGAAAATACTTTAATGAAATGTTTTCTCAATAGTTTCTAGTCCAAACCCGCCAAATCTGTGGTACGCCCACACTCTTAGTTTACTTACCTTATGTGTTATGTGTTGGATCCTATGACACAATATGACGACACTGGCTGCTCTAAAATCGCACGATAAATGTTGTTTTGGGTGTTTGGTTTATGGCTTTTGGCTTATCTTTTTGGTTGCTTTTGGCTTTTGATTTATTTGGCTTTTGACTTGTTGGTTGGTCAAACAGCCAAAATAGGTGTTTGGTAAATTGCATTTAAGCCAGCTTTTCAGCTGGCTTTTAAGCAAAAATTAAAAAGCTACTCTAATTAGCTTTTTTTTTTGTTGGTTTTGGCTTATTGATCTATTTTTTCTCTAATAAACAACCAACAACCATTACCTAAATTCACCAAACATCTCCACAAACAGCTGACTTTTTCAGCTAGCCTAAAAGACAACAAAAACAGACTAAGACTTCCAGCTGGTTAAACAAGCCAAAAACTAACATCCAACATATCCAGCTGGTCAAATAAGCCAACAACTAACATCCAACAGCCAACGGCCAATTGCCAAACACCCCATTTGGTTGTATGACTGCACGTCTTTTCCTCTGATTCCTTCTCGTTTTTTACAGTAACACAGGTTCAATCTATTGGTCAGCTCACTAGCCAACTCAATAGTTATTGTTCTAAATTTCAGTGATGAAATGGAATCAGTTCACTTACTGTTAATCTGGTCAATTCAATCTTCCATGTTAATTTCCCTAATGAGGGACTTCTTATTTGCTGTATCAGATACTTCCCAAGAAATTTACTGACTGTATGAGGACTCATTTACCCGACAAAGCAGTCCTCAAAGTTAATACAATTACCTGGAATGTCAAACTCGAGAAAGATAAGGATGATGTTATGTTACAAGGAGATGAATGGAAACAGTTTACCAAAGCCTACTCTTTGAATAAGTTGGATATGCTACTTTTTAAGTACAATAGACATGAATGCTTTGAGGTTTTGCTCTTTGATCAAGCAAATTTGTGCGAGAAAGAAGCTTCTTATTTTGTGAGGAAAGGCCAACAGCCAAAAACAGTTAACTGTGACGACTCCAAGGGAAAGGCCACGGATAATTTGGTTAAGGAAATCACTGATAGGAACCAAGAAGGATTCCGTGGCTCTGCTTACAATCTAAGAGGCAGGCGCAATAATAAAGGTGCGATTTGTAAATGCTACTTCTCGAATAGAGCTGCTAATAGAATTCTACAAATGTTATCTATTCATGTCTTGTTGTATGTAGATTGTTATAATGAAGAGGAGCATGACGAGGGTTCTGACTCCCAAGAGAATGACACTACTCCAAAAGGTGCGGATTGTACAAGATTTATGGAAGTACCATTTAACTATAGCAAAAGGAACTACAAAACTGGTAACGTCTAATATCTGCTTATGATATTTGTTATTGGGCTTGTACACAACAAAACCCGCATAAGATAAGAGTTGGCTGCATAAAAACCCGAATGAGGTTCCATCCTAAAACCAATTGGTTTTAGGAGGAGTAGCCCATCAAGTATATATGTTAGTCAACATCTCTAATTCTTCGATGTAGGATCACATGTGGGTTATTTTCCAACACTTTTGTTGCGTATTTTCACTTTGTAATATGTGCGGATTGTTTTTGTATTTTTTATTGGTAATGTGCGCTAATTTTACCATTGAATGATTCATTAGAGGGGAGACTTGATAAATTATAGCTACTTCCATTCTTATTAGCACCACCTTCTCGTTGTTGGTGTTAGAAGCTCACAATAGTACTTCTTGTGGCAATTCTCAGCTCAAAAGACCACCCATAAGAGAAAAAAGACAGTTGTTATACACTGTTACAAATCAAATAGAAGGAGGGTAACTGAAGCAGAGAAAGAAAAGGCTATGGAGAAGGCAAAGGAAGCATTGGCCTTGTGCTGTGATTCCTTCATTGCTGTCATGAGACCGTCTAGTGTCTATAAGCGTTTTTATATGGTAACGTCATTACTCTCGATGTTAATAGACCATGTCATTATCGTTATAAGCTTCATTTTCATTTTCTTTTTTGATGCTTTTAGACGATTCCAAACCATTGGAAACATGAATCTTTTTACAAGGGCCAAGAAGTGATTCTAAAGGTGAAAGACAAAACATGGGTGTGCACACTTGAGTTTGACAAATATCGAGGCTTCCAACGTGGATGGAAAAGATTTGCTCTTGAAAACTTCTTAGAAGAATTCGATGTGTGCTTGTTTGTACCCACCGCTTCTATAAATGGGAGAGCTGCACTGGATGTTAGCATTTTTCGAGTGGTTCCAGAACCCGTTCACCTTAGTCCAGTAACTCCTTGTCTTGCAGAAGACTTAGATTATCCTCAGAGGAAGAGGTGCAGAAAGTACTCTGGGCCCTTTTCTAAGGGCTTATACTCTGGCAGGGGTGCTAATAAAACAGGTATGTCTGTCCTTTTTCACTTATACCCATCTTCCCTTACTATTTTCTGAAGTTCTTCATGAGGTTGAACGCGACGAGATTTCTGATGATAAGAATATTCTATTGGAAGAAGACTACACCCCGGAGACAGCTGTCACTGCTAGAGACGTGCCACCTAATTCTTCGTGCAAAAACGAAACTGGTATGCCTTACAAGATATGTAGATGTGCATGGTGTTGGATACCTTTTCTGTTGCCTGTTTTTAGCTCTTGCTGTAAATGTAGTTCTGAAACCCTTTGCATTCCTTGCAAAATTGAACCGGAGATTTACTGTAGAGATGGACGACAACAATAATGTCAAAGCCTGGATAACAAAATTCAAAAAGGAAATTAGCTAACGAATCATGTTACACTACTTGTGATTATAGAGATGGACGACAACAATAATGTCAAAGCCTGGATAAAAAAATGGGGTTAGCTACATGAACTAAAAAACTGACTCATGAGATTGTTTCCGACAATCCACCTTTTCTACTCATTCCCATGTGGTGCTATTATCCATGATAAATTTCAATTTGTTCTTCGTCATTAGCCGATGAAATGAAAAAGAGAGACTTCTGGTATTAGTATCACTCTCCAGTTTCTTCCCTTTTTTTCTAAATCAAACTTAAATTTTGTATTTCCCTTAGAAAATGCGACGCTCAAATCTTTTGGGACTTTTGCTTTGGCATTGTTGTTGTTGCCTTAGGAAATTCCAAATTCCGTACCCTGTAGGCTGTAATTATGTGTCTGATATTTCAGATCTTGATACAAGCTTCTATTTCCTTGTTTTATGACAGAACTTTCAGGAAGAAGCACCAGCTCGAGAGAAATTCGTGCATGTGGAAAATCAAGTGCACGTCAAATAACCGAAGCACAAAAAATACAGGTTCTAAACAAGGCGAAAGAAACTCAGGATGAACACGAAAATTCTTTCACTGCAATAATGAGACCGTGTTGTGTTGATAAACGCTTTTTCATGGTATAAATTCTCTTCTTTTACCATGATTTACTAGTACTCTTCATTAATGTCCATCATTTTAACCTATATCAGCACTTCCTTGTGATGTTCAGACTATTCCAAAAGATTGGAAACCCAGAAGCCTAATGAAAAAGGGCCAAGAAGTAGTCCTTAAAGTGAAAGAGAAAACATGGGTGTGCATATTTTGTTTAAGTCCTTCAAATGTAGGACTTCAAACGGGTTGGAAACGCTTTGCACTTGACAATGAGTTAGAAGAATTCGATGCCTGCGTGTTTGTGCCTGCCGAGTGGAAGAATGGGAGGCTAGTTTTCGATGTCAGCATTTTTCGAGTTCGTCTTGAAGTCTAGTAGTTCTATGCTCTTGATGGATGTTTTGCTGCTTTGTATGGTAGGAGAATCTATTTCCATTTAAGATTATGTTCATTGGGCTTCCCTCTTGAAAAAGAGACCTTTTATGAGGTTCTTATGGTTATACATTTATGTTGATCTAAATTTGAGGAGTTGACACATATAAGGTTATTCTAGATGTGAAAGTGTGTTTTTGTATGTAAATACGCGGTTGTTGGTTATTAATTTGGTATTGACATTGTCGTTTCTTCTTATAATATGTCATTGTTGATTGGAGATTGAGGATAAGTAGGCAATCACTGATGCACCTAGAACAATTCATTTGGTAAATTAAATTTAAGCCATTTGAAAGGCTGACTGCTAAAATTTTTCAAATATCTTTAACCATTGGTGTAAAATCGTAAATAGAAGGCTTATTACCTATATTTTTAGATGGTCAACCAGTTAATAGTTTCAACCAACCACCATTTGCTAAAATAACCCAATTTTGATCATTTTGAGTAATAAAATTCTTGAAATTCTACGTAAGAAAATAAAGAAAAAAATAATTTAATTGGGCTCGTAATAACGATATATAAGATTCATCAAGGTTTCATGTAGCAGCGTTTAAAATCAAATATCGGATACAATTTAATATAAATAGTAAAAACATAATTCAGTTTTAATCTAGATAAATCAAATATTGGTCAATTTCAAGTTAGAGTTTGAAAATATTCACAACCTAACACCATTATTCCTTCACCAATTTTAGTCAATTTCAAGAGCTCCAACTAAGCAAAACCAAATATCCAGCTTTGGAAGTGTTAGGAGTTCAAAAAAGTTACTTCATCTATTTCATATCTGTTTCATATTAGTTACAATCGTTAGAAAAAATGACACTATTCATTTATCACTTTTAATTTGTGATTAATTTTTATTCTATACGTTAAAATATAGTCAAGTGAGATTTTGTTTAACTCATGTTATTGTGAAATCTTTTCCTTTAATATTGATTTTTTATAAAAAAATTCTCATTATGCATCAGACAGAAAAAAAAATTCCCTGAATATAGTCAACGTAGGACGGGCTACTTTTTTTCAATGTAGTCAAATAAAACCGCATTTTGGAATGGCGCTTTAGGTATTTAACTAAATCCGCTTCTTGGGAAAGCGGTTTAATGCTTGAGGTATTTCTGCTTTTTTGGAAAATAACAAAACCCCTAGTTGGAGTGGCGGTTTGGCATGAGACATACTTAAATAAACTGTTGCCTTACCTTCACACGATACAGTTGGAGGATGCGATGGTGGTGGTGGCGACAACGGCAAATAATCATGATGAAACAACATTATGTTAGGCTCATCATCCAAAAGAAATTGAACATAAAAGTTCACGACTTAAGACAAAAATAGTAGAATCGGCAAAATCATCAAATAACAAAAATCCGACACTACAGTAAATGAAAAGGTGACTATTATTATTATTATAAATTAAGCTAGTAAACTCTAATTCAATTTCGATTGAGTACCAAAACTTTGGGTTGAAGAAGTAGAAGAGAGAAAATAAAACCATCAAAAGAGTGAAAATTGCCATTACTACGGTGATAGAAAGAAATCGAATCGAGCAAACTCGATAAATTTCTCATTAAAATTGACGAACTTTGAGTTTCGATGGAATTGACTAAAGTGTAGAATAAATTAAAAATAGGTGAAGATTGGGATTAAACTAGAAAGCATCGAGAAAAATGAAAACCATAGAAATGGTATGAAATCTGCGTAAGTGATGCTCTCTGAAGTAATCAAGAACTAGACCGGGATTAAATTAAGTATGTGAGTGATTGAGAATTGAGAGTGAAATTTTTTTATGTTAGTCGAATGTCGAAGGTGAACAAGAGCAAGAGTAAAAGTGAAGCAGCATTTAAGTCTGGCACAGAACAAACCGCTACTTGAAGTGGCAAATCCTTTTAAGTTTTTTTTTTATATTATCAATAAGTCACCATTTCAAGTGATGGTTAAATAGTGGAAATCAAACAAATCGTCATTTTAAGTGGCGGTTTATTTTTTAAAAAAGGAAAAAAACGTTGACGGCTAATCCTACATGGATTGTATTCAAGGAAATAATTTTCCTTTTGATGCAAACCGGAAATTTTTTATAATACGCAATAATTAGGGAAAAAACTCGTCATTGTAAAGATTAATATCAAATTTAATAATTTATTATATATAATTCGAGATATTAAGAATTGAATTAGTGCATTAAACTGCGTAAAATAGCAAACATTGCAAGTATATTGAAACGGAGAAAGTACAAAAATAGTAAAAGAAAATTCAAAAATAAATCAGATACTCAATACTAAGTTTCAAAAATCACCGATCTAAACCTAAACTATAAAACCAAATAATTCAAACCGGATTGGGTTGTGCCGTTGCTGCCTCTTGGTCAGTATTCCGTTATAGTGTTATCCAGGCGTTAGGCAGCTGGTGTTCTTCATGCTATCTATGCTTTTAATTTTAAATTTGGTACTGCATTTATTTCCCTGTTAAAAACACTTGCAATTACCAACACTTTCAATCACAATTAATTTCGCCGTTAAAAACTCTACAATTGTTCATCTACCACAACGGACAGACATGAACAACCACCAATACCCTCGTCAATACTCGTGATACTAAAATGAAACGAATAGCCAACACTAGGCACTCGTGTTTCTATAATCAAACGAATAGCCAACACTAGGCACGTATAGTATATACACTCGCAAAACAAAATTATAATTTAAGGCATTATACGATGAGAATGCCCGAGATTGTTTTAATCGTCAACTCCCCGTCAAATTTACCCTAGTTCTTGGAACCCTCGTGGAAGGTCGATATCGGCCTGAATACCGAGGCTCTTCATCTTTCTTCCTTTCTGACCTGAACCCACCTCTTGTCCCTTGCCTGCCCATGTTTCTTGGTGAAGGGGGCTTCTTGGCTCCTTCCTCATCATAACACAAGGGTTCAAGCCCTAGAAATTCTGGTTCGGGAGCATAATACACCGGCCGCTTTGATTCATCCATTCTCCGGAAAGTAATAGATATCCTAGAAAGGACAGATAGAAGATCAGAATAGCAGATTAAAGATTAGAAGGCAATATTTATTTTTAGGGAAATTTCACGTGGTGACTTGAGTTTTTGACTTTCCCATTTTTAGAATCCGCGTAGTGACCTTGTGCTTCCAAGTTTTACATGTGGTAGTAGACAAAATGTTAAGGTTTTGGTTAAATTAAGTATTTATTTCGACTAGATTTCGAAATATGTGGTCAATCAGGGTGATCACGACGTTTGTTTTTTTAAAAGTTCCATTACGTTGGGTAAAAATATCGCAAAGTTAACAAAGAAACTCCAATATGTCTACCACGTGGAAAAGTTGGAAGGTCAAGGTCATCACGTAGAAAAGCCAAAAGTTCTGAGTTACCACGTGCAATTTTCCTTATTTTTTTATTTTTATTACATTCAAAAATAAGCAGAAATAAGTAATAACCATCATTCCATTAGAAACATGCAGGCAAGATGGAGAGAACAGAGACGATTTACCTCTTAGATGGAACTGCAGGGACACAATGTTTTGCGATATCAGCTCCATTTCCATTTAATACCAAAACCGATCTGAAGACAGAAGCAATTAATATTACCGATTCATCCACACACTGGCAAATAAAAAAATCGCAGGAAAAATATAAAAAACGAAGCAAATTCATTGCACTTACCCTACGGGCAAGGGGATTGCCATAGAGCCGGTAAATTCTCCAGGGCCCACAATTTTCAAGTCTGTTCCAAATAATATATTGCACTCGCTAAGGAAAGAAATAGTGCAGAATGGCCGAACAAAATCATGATTATCGATATGTGGAGGTATGCAGTCTCCTGCGTCATAGATGTTGACAATGCAGCTATCAGGAACACATGTTGGAGGAAGAACGTGCCATCTGATTAGCCTCTTGACTATCACCTTGAAAAGAGGAGGTAAAGGATCTACTTCTTCACGCTTAAGTATACCTGGCGGGTTACCATTTTTATCCTGCCACCGTAAGTAAAAAAACTTAACATCTGAATGCTGTTGAGCACATGTAGAAGGGAACTGATTAAAATTGTATAAGCGAGCAGAAAAACTTACAGTAGCATAATTATAACAGCAACCAAATTGAATAGTCACACGTCCTTTACCCTTCATCCACTTCCTGGGTGCAGTGTAAGTGCGCTCTGAAGCAACAGCAAACAAAAGGGATAATTAGGAGTAGTTTTAACGGAGAAAGCCGAGGTAGTCTTCCTTATACAACATTCCATTACCCAATGCCATTAAGTGGTCCCACCTAGGGTGGAGTTTGGGGATTAGATGCACACAATCGTACCCTTGTTAGTAGTTAGTGATAACACTAACAAAGATAATGTTTTCGATTGACCAATAGTAGCAAACAACATGTGCAGCTTCACATAAATAAGAAAAGTGTGATATAATGAGTCATCTTACTCTAGACCATATAATATGAAACCAAAACCAAAGAGCATAGGAGAAAAATAACCATTTTTGCATCACATCTTAAATTTAAACATAAGTACAAAGCAAAAGAGAATAGGCATCATTATAATGAAGAGCAAACATCACATCTCGAAACTGGCTCTTTCATCAGTCAAGAAGTTTGACTCCAATTAGCTTAAATAGTCATTCACCTCTAGAACAATCTCCGCAGATTTTATGAAAGGCATAAAACATACAGATGGTCATGTAGCACTATATAGAAGTGAGGGAGGAATATGATCTTAGTGAATAACCACAGGAAACAGCCAAACCCAATCCCAAGGGATTTCGACTTTAGCATTGTTGATTTGTTGTATTGACTTGTATAGTCAAGCAGTATGCACAGAAGATATACAGCCATCAGGCTCAAATGCAAGAGCACAAAATTTAGCCTTATCATGATTACACTCATTAGAGGCCATATATTTTTATAAAATCATATCAACTATGAACGCACAAGTCCCACATCTAATTTATTTCGTTCCTATTCAAAGAAGGCAAGGTTGTTTGTTATCCTATACTCTTTTCACTTCTTCCTGAAGACAAAGAAGGGTATGGGAGAACAATAGGATGCGAAGAGTAATGGAGGAATTTTATTTCCTTCATTTGCATACCAAAAGGTAAGAGGTTGGAATGGAGAAAAAGGAATAGTGTCGATAGCTCCTTCACATTATGTACAAAAGAAAACTTCTAACATTGGAAAGATCTGGAAGGAAAACAGTCCAACCTTGCGTCCCCTCCCCTCATCTTTCTTTCCTTCCTAAAATGTTATCCAAACATAATGTTAAGTTCTATGATCAAGTTTAGCAACATCCATGGTCAAATGTGATAAAAACCAGGAGCAGAATGCAACACAAGCAACAATTTAAGTTTATGTTATCTCCAAAGTAAGTGCTTACGGCTTAGGCTAATTCTTTTTCGAGAGAAGGCCAAAATGCAAATCCAAAGTTCTCACTGCAACAATATTCAGCAAACCACAATTTCATATCCTTTACAGGCATTACACACTGTAATTAGCGCACAGAAAAGTGACAAAAGTAATTATTCCTACACTCTTCCAATAATACATTGCAACTTAACTGTCACATAGACATTAAACATCTTTTGAATATTGGCTTTATCCGCTGCAACTTTATTGCCACACAGAGAAAAGGCTCCAATACAGAAATTTCGATTATTGGCCAGAAAATAAGAGGAATGGGATTGGGAAGAGGGAGAAAGGACAACAATGATGTAGCTAATAATAAGCTTTCCTTCTATAAACATAGAAACCTCACTAATCTTCAGAAAAACACCTTTAACTCAAGAAGGATTTCTGAATTCTAAAAACAAATAAAAAACACACTCCACTTGAATCTACAAAATGAAACATACATCCCATACAATGAATAATCTCAGTACTTTATGTTTGGATGAAAGGAAATGAAGGGAAAGAAGGGAAATGATTTAGAGGAATCAGAGATCCCTTGTTAGGATAACAAAATGAGAAGGGATTTAGAGGAATTAGATGGATATTTAAAATATCAATCTTTCTAAAGTTGAAAAGATTAAAAGGAAAAACCCTCATCTCCCTATATTGCTCTTCTCTTCCCTCCTAAACACAAAAATTACTTCTTTCCCATTCCTCTTCCCTTCCTTTCCCTCCCCTCCCCTCCCTTACCCTTCCTTTCCAATCTTTTTTCTCCAAAGTTGTTATCCAAACATAGTGTTAAGAAACTTGAGTGAAAATGAGGCGTAAAATGTCAATTAAAGTTCTTAATCACAAGCCACAACAGACAACTAGTACAAGATCTTATAATTCATCCTTCAGCAAAACTGAAAGAACAAGCTTTATTTCTCAGTAAAGCAATAGAGGCGATTAGGCAAAGTCAATTAGCACTTCTAACTCATTACCCTCATCTAAATAAAACCCTATGATTAACAGAGCAAGAATCATAAGTATATACAGATGACTTGAAAACCTTAAATAGTTAAGCTGCAAGCACTTCTTACCTTTCAGCTCCCCTTTCTTTCCCTTTTCTTCGAGATTGTACACACAATCAACAATCCTTTTCTGTTCCACAGCACTGAATACACCTGTATGCAGCTCAAGCCCTTGAAGAATATTCTTGAACTTTCCATCGATTCTCTCAAGGCATATAAAATCCTTCTTCCTTCTAACATTCATAAACCTTAAATACTCTCTTTGATCCCGAGACAGCTCTGTTTTCTTTCTGGCCACCTCACCGAGTGCATCTCCATCTCCTTCAAGTTCATCCTCTTGAGTCATGTCGGCCCACGACATACGAACTTTTGGAGTTTCAACTACAATAGACGCAGAATTACTACACACTTCACTAGGGGAAGCATCATCAAGAACTGATTCGGAGCACACATTGGTACCATATGAATTTGATTCTGCCTCATCTTTCCAACTCCCCAATGAATGAGTATCACACTTATCAAAATCACTATCTTCTTTATCCGGCATCAAAACTGCCGAATGATCTCCTGAATCGGAAGTTTCCTTGTTATCATGTTCTGAAAACCACAGATAATAGTTAATACTCCAAAATAAAATATAAAATCCGTAACACAAACGAATTTAATTAAATAATAAGTAAATTATAAATAATTCCAAACAAACCCCAATTATCAAAATTTATATAAATCAGATTACTCAAAACATTAACCACCAAATCAAGCAAACAACAACAGAACCCAAAGTTCTAAATATTTCACAAAATTCAAAGAAAAAAAAACCCACATACAATATTTTTCTCCATAAAAATCAAGTTTACCCGAAACCACACTCCCTAAATTCAGTTAATTTACTAAACATGACAAACCAAAAAAAAAAAAATAGCCATAAAACAATTCTGATTATACCTAATTTACAAACAAACGAGAAACTTAAAAAGATAATCACTTTCAAAAAAAAAACAAGAGAACCCCAAGTGACTAATGTCATTTAACACAAACAATTAATCAAAAAATAGAAACAAAAAAGCTGTAAATTTTAAAACATTAATACGTATAGATCGAAGAAAGAATCAAATTCAAACAAAAAATGATCGAAGAAAGACTGACGAGGAGTGAGGGAGCGGATACGACGAGAAAGATTATGAGTACAGTTCTGACAAAGGTCTCGTGACAGAAAGGGTAACCAATTTGATAGAAACTCCGACGCAATTTCGAGTTCCGATTCATCGTATCGGAGAAGAAACGGATCGTTTAAACGTCGAGGATCCGTCATCTTAACAGCCGAGTCAACTCAACGATTATGTATGGTAGTGGAAAGTGGAAACAGCGAAGAGTCGGAGTAGGAGAGAGAGGGGGGATGGGAATGATAAATGAACCGACTTTATTTTTTAAGGTTTTTTTTTTTTTTCTTTCAGGGGAACTTTATTTTTAAGTTTCGTTGGATTATTTATGTGTGAAATTAAATTTTATTTTATTTTGAAAAAAAAATGTTTGAATCATTCTATAATAAGAAAAAGGAAAATTTGTCCAGAATAATTCAACTTTTGTCTGATTTTCCTACAATAATTCCAAATATTGATTAATCATGAATAATCCAAGCATCCAATGGCATCCAAGTAAGTTAAACAACCGGCTACAGCATGTCATTTCTTGACCTTCTTCTTCATCAAAGCATCTTCTTCTTCACATGACATTTCCTCCATTAAAACCAGTTTACCTTCTTCTACTTCAAAATCATTCTTTCTCTCATATACACTAATTTTTTAGTTTGTGTAACTAAAACAAGCAAGGGATCAATAGTAGGATCTTTTGTAGGTAAATAATCAATGAATGATAAACAATCTAGACAACTCAAAATTAATACTCCCTCCAATTCAACATAAATGTCCACTTTCCTTATTTGGTAAAGTCATTCTAATTGTCCACTTTCCGTTTTTGGCAAAAAATTAATTTTTTAATTACATTCACCCCCATGGTAAATTACATATATACCCCCACTTAAGCCTAATTACCCACTAATTGTTCCCTCCATTTTCAATAAAAACCCACCCCAACCTTCTATCTCTCCTGTAACCCTAACCCTAGATCTCATTCAACCTTCTTCTTCGTGGGTCTTCATCTCCCTCCCTGCTGGTTCATACTCCTTCTTCATCTCATTCAACCTTCATCTTCTATTTCTTCGTCTGTGTCCTCTGCGTTTTTTACCCTCTCTCTCTCTCTCTCCTCTAACCCTAACCCTAGATCTGCGTTTTGTTTAATCTATGGCATCTCCAAAATCGTGTCTTTCATGGGAATCCCCTGAGGCTGACGTTTTATATGGTCCTCCTAACCCATGGTTTGACTACTATCAGTATGTTCCTGATTCTCCTACCATCACAGTAGAAACAGATCCAAATTGGGGGAGACAGTTGAATTCAGATGATGAAGAAATTGAGGCTATGTTTGATTTGCAAATAGATCTACAAGATGAGATTATTGACAACCTTTTTCCCTCTTCTGATGAAGAATCACTTGATGATGCTGATTTGAAGCCTGATTTTGATGATGTTCATGGTCCCTTCTCTCGTATGTTGAAACTCCATCTCTCTGACTGATGATGATTTCGTTTTTTGTTTTTGTGTTGTTTTTTTGGTCTGTGATGATTTTGAGACCTAAAGAACAAGTGTTTGCCCTATGATTTTTTCGTTTTTTTTTAGGGTATGTTTATGATTTTTGGCTTTCAAAAAACCCTAATACCTTAAAGATGCCACCAATCTTTGATTTTAGGAAATAAGCCACCAAACATGTGTTGGAGGCTAATCCTTATCAAGATTATGGAGGCCTTTTGTGGGATTAGGGTTCTCTGTGATGAGAACATTTTGTTCTCTGAGAGAAACCAAAAAAAATTGATTAAATTATGAGGCCATACAAAATCCATTCTTGATTTTCATTAAAATGTTTAGTTTTAAACAACTTCTTGACATGTACTAGATGTTTACATTCTAAACATTTTTTTGAACAAGCAATTCCCAAAAGTGAGTATTTACAAAAAACCCCAAAAGTATACTCTGTTGTTTGTTGTTCATGTTGACTGCCCTAGATGTGTTCCCAAAAAACTTTGATATGTCCATATGTAAGTTCATGTTTCCCCTGTTAACTTTCTTTACATGGTTGATGTCTCCTCTGTTGGACTTTCTGCTGGTTCTTCAAGTGCTTCTGAGTTGGCTTAGTGTGACTTGATTTGCTGGTTCTTCATTTGCTGCTGGTTCTTCATTTGCTGTTGTGCCTGTGTTAATTTCTTCGAATACATGAAAATGTCTCTGATCTTCTATTCCTAAGTAGAACAGTAGTACGTCAAATGTTTCTTTAGTTACTTTTTGGTCTAAGTAACGTAGTGAATTGTAAATGATGTCCCTACTTATGCTCAAATACTCTGGGAGTCTTCCCTCCCTTGCTAATTTTGTTTTGTTCATGTGAGGAATATGATAGTTTATCCCCCCCATCTTCTGAAGTACCTCAACTTTACAGGCTTGTAAAGTAATCCATACAAATTTCATTGTATTTGGTTGTAGTGCTTCAAATGCATTGGTGACTGCCTTCACAAGTTCTGTGTAATTGTATGCTGATTTTTGATGTTGAAGTGCTTAGATTGACCTAAAAAACCCTAAATCCAAGACATTCATGTCTGGAGAATTAGGGGGTTGTTGTATTAATTTGAAGTCAAACCCCTCTATGTTTGTTGCCTCTCTGAATTGCATATCATCATTCAAAATATGTGGTTTAGCATTGTCTTGTTGGATGTAGATGGTTTTGCTTGCTCCTTCTGGCCATTTAGCTCGTATTGCAAGCAATATTTTGTTCACTATCATGTCCCTCATGTGATCTTTGGTTATTGATTGGATTGGCTTTGTCTCCATGTCTCCCATTCTTCTGTTTTTTGAGCTTCTTTGTGCTGGAACCTCTGTTGTGAATGGAAATATGCCTATCTTTCCATCAAATATGAGTTCACCTTCAGTAGAGTACAAAGGTTTTGCCACTGCACACATAAACATTATCTTGGGCACGAAACGTTTGGATTGAATCTCTCTATGTGGTTCCTCCTCTCCGGGGGTGAGGTAGTATGTTTGTTGTGTTCGTGTAAGATAAAATAGCTTTTCATCAATGTGTACCATATTAGACATGTCATTGAATGTAAAATGTATCCCATCATCATCTATTGAACAACTACTAAGGCAAAATATTAACCTATCAATCTTGTTTTGTTCGTTCAATAATGGTTTAATTGCGTTAGTGTGCTTTCTTATGATGTTCCTTTTCTTCCATCTATAAACTGTGCTTTGGCTAACATTCATGGCCTTCGCAACAGCAAGTTGACTTGTTTTTTTAGCCTTCTCAATACCTTTGAACTTAGTTTCATCAAAGGGGATTGGAGTTTTGGATTTCTTACCTTTCCTTCTTGAGTTTACAGTAATTGGAGTTTGATTGTTGGCTTTTTGCTCTTTAATTCTGCCCCATATCCTTGATATGGTTCTTTTGCTGACTTTATGCTTTGCTGCCATGGCCCCTATTAATCCATGTTTGGGCTTCTCTTTACTTGTGAGTGATTCTAACATTTCTTGCATTATTTCATTCCTAGTTGGGTGGTCTAATTCCTTTTGCTTCACCATATTAATTGCTGTTTGGATGCAATAAATGAAGTTTGTTTAATGCTTTGATCAATTGTTGTTTGATTTATATTGTTGTTTGGGAATTTGATCAATTGGCGCCTATAACTGTGCTTTTTCTGATTTTCATTTGGCGCCTGTGTAATTGGGTGATTTTGAATGATCAGTTTGGATGATTTTGAATTGGCACCTGTTTGATGTTCTGTTTTGGGTTTATTTCAATAGCTGCTGTGTTATTTTGGGAAAAAATTTGGATTTAAATGGCTTCATTTATAAATCGTTGGTTTTTTTAGCTAAGCAATCTAATTTAAACACTAAATGCAAATTGTTTTTATTTTTATAATCTGAAGTCAATGAGAGATTCAATATTCGTAAGCGGATGTGGCGAGAACGTTGTTCGTTATCGGTTGCCGTACAAATGACGTTAAAGAAATCAAGGAAAAAGTGAAGACTTAAATTATTTTTCATCTTTTATTATGTACATTAATTATGTAATTTAGTTTGGATTTACGGAAGATTAGCTATGTAATTTTTTGAATTTAATTTATGTAATTTGCAATTTCAATTTTTGGCTCCAAATTTGAATTGTATCAACTTTAGGAGTGAGAAATGGTGGGAATCATTAACATTAATCCAAACACTTAATACACATCAAATACCCACTTTATGGTAGACCCTACCATTTTCTTAAAATGCGGTCCAAAGGGAAAGTGGACACTTATTATGAATTGGAGGGAGTATTATTATTAAAACCATTAAATTATTCTTCTTCTCCAATAGAAATTGTAATATTTTTTAGTTCATTTTCTAAAGTTTGCTCCAATGCTATTTATGAAAAATTACCTATAATAATTCAACATTTCTATAATTTTCCTATAAATATCCCACTTATTGATTAATAATGAATAATACCAACTTTATGGTGCACTTGTCTAGAGTCAACTTGGTTATCCGGATGACCTGCTATAGTAGGTAATTTGACAAAAAGTACACTGTAATTTAATATAATGGTAGAAAAAAAAATTTGAAATTTTTTTAAAAAAATTTATACTTTTTTTTCGATGTTTTATTTGAATTAATTTTTAATTATTTAAAAAAATTGCTATAGCAGCAGGTCATTCGGTTTCCCGAGTTTGCTTTAAGCAAATATCCCATAATGTTGGGATTATTCGTGGTTAATCAATAGATGTGATATTATAGGAAAATTATGAAAAGATTAGATTATTCTATGTAATTTTCCTTGTATTTATAATTGTATGTAGTTCTTGCTATTTCTTTAATTCTCATTTATACAATTAATACTTTTAAATGGTATTAATACATTTTCTCACATTTTTATTAAGTACATGTTTTATCCTACATATTGATAAAACACCAATATTTTCCTTCTGTAGTTGTACTCCTATGTTAAGAAAAGTCAACCTTGAATACAAATATGATGAAAATTAAGTAACGTGGATAAAAGTAGTAAAAAAGTTTATTTCATTAGAAAGTAAGGGAAACTTATGGTTGAGATAAAAAGGAAAGATAAATATATGAATGAGAATTAAAAAAAGTGTAAATAAATATAGTTAATTGTCTAAAATAAAAATCGGACATTTTATTATTGTAGAACTAAACTTAATGTGGAACTAATTTTTTAAAACATGAAGAGTATATTAATTGAAATCTCAATGGCACAAAGCGTAAATTTGTAGGTGACAGTATTTTTTACTCGATTCAGCAAGCATAATAATTTCCACAGATTTTTGTGTGAAACACTCTCATCGTAAGATATTTTCTATTAATATAAAATAACGCAACTAATATAATTATTAGCATATAAACTACTTATTTTGAGGTAGTCTCACCGAAAGACGATCTCAAGTATTACAAAAGTAGCTCAAATATTCCTTTTATAACACCAAGTCACCAACTGAGGAAGCCTTAATTTACGAAATTAAAAAAGAAATAAATAATTATAAAGACACGAAGATGGAACGAAGCCTTTCCATAAAATCATGTTGCGTCATATTGAAGTTCGGCTCCTTCTGTCAAAACCCAAAACAAACATTATACAAATATTACTCATATTTGGCATTACAATCCAAAACAAACATTTTAATATTAAAATTTTTATTTTCAGAAAATAAAAATTTATAAAAATTACATATTAAAAAACTACATTTAAAGACGGATAAAAAAGATCCCATACGAAAATAAGATCGAAGATGAATAGTACTACTATAGAAATGTAGCTAGTAGTATGGAACGAAGAAAGTATGATCTATTTATATTTCAAATATAATTAATTTAGTGAAAATAAATTCTCATTAATTACAAGCTAATTCCATCCATCACACTAGATATTTAAATTTATTTGGGTTTTTTAAAACTCTAATACCACATAAAACTACTTTCCTTATTCCATAGATTTAGCAATGTATTTTCAAAAAGCTCTCAAAATATAAATATTTCTAACTATATAGGACATAGAAGTATTCATTCAAGTCATTGGGCCGATTTCGATTCATATATGATTTAGGTCGATATAGAATCGGGTCTTGTACCCACATTTATTTTTATATTATTTTAAATGCATTTTAAAATCAGGTTGATTATTAAATCAGCTGGTTAATAACGGATAATCAAGTCTGTTTTGAACTCTTCTAAATTAATTAGTAAGGGATGTATTGGAAATCTATACAATCTATCTATCTATCTTATATACAATATACTAATGAAGAAACGATTATGACACATGTCGACTTTACAATAAAAAAATTTCCACTCTTTTCATATTCTCATTATTATGCAAATATTTTTTTAGCATATCATGTAATATCTTTTTGATTAGATTTGTTTGATTGATTAGTTACAAAAGACTTTTTTTTTTTTTTTTTTGGGAATCAACGGGAGAGCTTGAATTAAGATGAAAGATCAGAAATTACAATGTCAGAGATCCATACGGGACCACCATCAAGCCACACCCTAGAGCAAACACTAGCCACGGCCCATCTAGCAAGCCTATGAGCAACGTTATTCGCTTCACGATAGCAAAAATTAAAATGGTATGAGTGCACACTAGACAGAAGACCTAACGTGTTATTGATCAGCACCTGATTATGTAAGCTTCGTGATATCTGCTTCTGAAGAGCTCTCACCACATTAAGAGCATCACCCTCAAAGATGACATTATCCCAGCCTCTCTCGTTACAAAAGAGTTTGAAATACACCTTATTTACTAATTTTTTTACCATATACAATCAATTAAATTATAAAGTATCTTTTAATTATAATGGATGATTATCAAATAAGATATTAATAGTTTACGTAAAAATTAACTTTCATTGAAATAATTTTGTAATAAATTAAGAAAAGGAAATAATTTGGTAGTGAATTAAGAAAAGAAAATAATTTTGAAATAATTTTTCATGCAAAATCCTATATATCACTTACATAGCAATAATAAAAAAAATTGTACATATTGGTGAAATAAATTTCAACGGATGATTTTATCACCAAGGTTTGACAAGTTTATAATACATAAAGAAATAACTTAAGTTATATGTTAATTATTATAGAAAAAATGTGTTCTTCAGGCTGAAAACTTATATTAAGGTTTTACAAAGACATTGAACATCGATTATTTTTTATGTGTTGAAATTTTCTATTATTTTATGTAATGACTTATAATCTATATTGTTTAGTGCATAATATTATAATCATGTTTTATATAGGAGAAGTAGTATATTGGTATTATGTATCTCAATATAATAAAAATACTTTTACAGTTTTTAAAACAAATCAATTTATAATTTCAATATGCTTAGAAGTCATGAAATAACTTAGTTACACATATAAAATAAGTAATTTTTATTTGAATAATTTATTAACCGTACTTGGCACATAAATCTAGCTAATTGATAAAATACCTGAGCAACAATAGAGATAGCAGAAGATGTAGTATTGATTGGGGAAGAATTGAAGTTAGTTATGGAGATGCAAAGATTCTCGATCTCATTGATTATTTTGACTAGAACACCTTTTTGTATCTGACAATCAATATTAACCAGGATACTCTCTTTTGAAAATCTCGCATCAATATTTGGAATTTGATCTACATCAAATACTCTTAACAAACTTGTTTTGCGTTGAATATTATACGAATTCATCTCATTTTCATCCATATCAGTCTTGTTTTGTCAACTAGTTTTGGCCTGTATACCAAACAAATTTCAATATCATTAATTAAGAGCTTTATTATTGTTATCATATTATATATATTAAGAGTAACCTTTTTCTGAATTACTTTTAACTAGTGATATGTTCAGTAAAAGAATATCACTATCAATATAGGAACTACAAATAAATACATATAATACCTCCATTTAATGCCAAACAACTTTGATATCATTAACAAGTTTATCGTATCATATATTATATATATAAACACAACCTAAAATACTTGTAAGAAATAGCGACATGTTTAATGAAAATGTCATTCTTAAAAACAAGTATAATAAAACAGAGGAATTAAGTATAAATAAAAACTCTTTTATATTTTTGTTAAAATTGTATAACAATATGCAAATCTATGTTAAAGCTTATAAAGTAAATGTTACAATCTGAATATAACAAGAGTAAATTTCATTGTTTATAGTTTCTCTTTTCCATTATACTTGCTATTAATAGTGGTATTTTTCCGCATAACATAGAAATATTATTATTAGATGCGAATTTTTCATGACGGAAAATATATGAGAAAAATATGTACCTTATCTGAATTTGGAGCGATCGAGAACGAAAAAAGGAAAGACAACTTAAAATTAGTATTTGCGTATTTTGGTGCAAATGAATAATTAAGATCTATATGCCCTGTTTTATAGGGCACTTAGTTACGGCTAATATACAGCCTTTTATTTATTTTTTTTGTTTCTATTTATTTATTTGCTAGTTGGGCACCTTGTGCCGCTCGTTGGTACTTTGAAATATGAGGAGTACGATCTCATCCACCACATAAGTCAATTTTATTCTATTGTCCACACATTAATTTCACCTTTCAAATCAGTTAGCAATATTTGAAAAATGATACTGTTTATTAATTATTTTTAATTTATTATTATTATTATTATTATTATTAGTTTGTAATTTATAAGTTAAAATATAGTTATATTTGAAAAATAACACTATTTATTAATTAGTTTTAATTTATTATTATTATTAGTTTGTAATTTATAAGTTAAAATATAGCTAAGCAAATTTTTGAAATTTTTTAATATAGATAAATAGAAATATTAAAAATTGAATCAATGTATTTATTTACGTGAAAAGTGAAATGTTATAAATATTTTGGAACGAATAAAATGTTAATTTAATATAATACGCAAATTGCCAATACTAAAGATTTAAAAATTGATTAATACAACTAATGCACATTAAGATAAATCGAATAAAGAGTCGATCCTATAAGGGGGCATAAGGGGCATGTGCCTTTAGTGCATCTAAAAAATTAGAAAAACGATGCTTTAATATTTAAAAGTTAGGACCAAGGTAGCTGGACATTTGCCTAAATAATTATAAAAAAAAAGTCTTAAATCTTAACATCTTAAAATTTGGATTTATGAAGTAGACACTTAAAAATTTGCAATTTATGTTAATTTTTTTAATAATTAAGATTAAGAAGTAGGAGTATATGATACGTCTACATTAAAAATGATGATTATGATATAATAAGGTTTGTCTCTGTTATTTTACCAAACACACATCAAAGTTCATAATATTAACTTTTTATAATTTTTAGATTTGTGTAGTTCAATATATATAAATGTTCAAACACATTGAATTAAGTAAAAAGTCAAATGTAGCAAGTATAGTGAAATAGAGGAAGTAATTAAGGGTCCATAATTAACGTTTCGTGCTTGACCTCTCAATCTCAGAACTGACCCTGAATATTATTACCCTTTATTAAGTTATTGTTGTGAATGGGCTAAGTTAATAGTGAAGAAACACGAGCAAAAACAAAGTGCAAAGAAATAACAAAAACAGAGCACAACAATGGCAAACCCACAACACAAGAAATAATGAGGTATCTATGGATACCTCCCCCTCAAAACAAGTATCTTGTCATTTATATAATCAACATTACAAAATGACTCACCTTACAATGCTCTAGAACAAGTCTCCAAAGCAAAGATTGAAGCTTTACTTCAATCACCCACAAAATACCCTAATACAATAGAAAAGACTCTTTTGGCTTAAATCCTAGTAATCTCTAAGTATTTGACACTCACATTAAACCCTAACACACTCCTAAGACTCCTTATATAACCCCCAAAGTGTATTAGAAACAATAAGACACGTGGCTTTAAAAGCCCACAAAAAAACGGAAGCAAAACAGAAACATATTGCTGCCCGCTGAAGCTTCGCTCGACCCTAGCTGTTTGTGCTCGACCTGGTCGAGCAGGTTGTTCTGAGCTACTGACTGCTGCTGCCTTTAAGGATCGACCTGGGGCTCGACCTTCCTTCCTCAGCTCGACTTGGTCGAGCATCTTGCTGCTGCCTTGAGTTCAACCAAGCCTTCCTCTCTATCAAGCCTTGATCAAACCCCTTCAATTCATCCTCATCAATCGTCACGTGATCAAGCGTCCTAAAGTGTATGTGTCTATACTCCATTACACCCTCATCTTCACTCTCGATAGTGCAAGATAGTGCGTGCTTGATCAAGTGATCGAACCCATCGCCGAGGTCACGGGAATTGGATCTTGACTCAACAATCTCCCCCCAAGACCAATTCCCTTACCATCATTAAATGTCACCTTCTTGGGTGACTTGCAATCATCAATGTGGCCTAGGCTACCACCTTCAACTTGTAGCACATACAAGTTGTTCTCACTCCTTCTCCCTCTCATGAGCACCATGCTCCCCTTAATGACTTTCAATGTGCCTCCACTAGCCTTGAAAGTGCATCCCTTGGACTCCAACCTACCAAGTGATATGAGGTTCCTCTCAAGCTTAGGAACATACCTCACACCACCTAGCCTTCTCTTGACACCATCTTGTGTCACAATAATCACCTCTCTAATACCTTCCACCTTCACCCTTCCATCATCGGGTAAGGTGACAAGGCCTCCATCACAAGTGCTAAACTTAGAAATTTTCTCTCTTTCACAACAAATATGGAATGAGCAACCGGAGTCAATCACCCATTCCTTACTACAAGTCACTCCCCCATCAACTAGAAGTGCTCCCTCATAGTCATCATCATCCACAAAGCCTAGAGCGGCGCTCCCGCTACTCTCACCATCTCTTCAACCGACCTTCAAGTCCTTCACTCTCTTGAGGTCTTCCTTCATCTCCATGCACATCATTTGAATGTGCCCCTTCTTCTTACAATAGTAACACTCCTTGTTACTAAAGTCATTTCTCACTTGAGACTTCCCCCTAGCTTGATATCCACTCTCCTTAGATATCCCTCTTGAGCCTTCCCCAAACAAAGCCTCACTATTACTCTTCTTCTCATCCCCTTCATGCCTCTCCATGAATCGATCATTCTCTTCATCGGAAAGCTTCTCATCGGCATTCAACAATCGGCACACCGATTGATTGAATGTGTTAATGTGATCTTGCATACTTGTATCATCCTCCTTCATGAGTTGTATAACTCCCATCTCAAGCACAACTTGTTGGTCAAAGACTTAGAAGCATAAACCTTTTGAAGCTTCTCCAAGAACACACCGGGGTCGGTCTCATTCAAGTAGTTATACTTGATTTCGGGTGCAATGGCAAGCCTAACAGAGCTTACCGCCTTCTTCTTCATGGCTACCCACTTCCCTTCACCTATTTTTGTGGGCTTACTCTTCTCAAGAGCCTCATCAATCCCTTTTTTCACCAACAAATCCTCTACGGTACTCCTCCACACCGAAAAGTTCATCCTTCCATCAAATAATGGAATGTTAAACTTTGCACGATCAACCATCTTGATTCTACACCAAAGACACAAACTTTTACCCACAAAACAACCCACAAATCTAACCTAAAGCTCTGATACCAATTGTTGTGAATGGGCTAAGCTAATAGTGAAGAAACAAGAGCAAAAACAAAGTGCAAAGAAATAACAAAAACAGAGCACATCAATGACAAACCCACAACACAAGAAATAATGAGGTATCTATGGATACCTCCCCCTCAAAACAAGTATCTTGTCATTTATATAATCAACATTACAAAATGACTCACCTTACAATGCTCTATAACAAGTCTTCAAAGCAAAGATTGAAGCTTTACTTCAATCACCCACAAAATACCTTAATACAATAGAGAAGACTCTTTTGGCTTAAATCCTAGTAGTCTCTAAGTATTTGACACTCACATTAAACCCTAACACACTCCTAAGACTCCTTATATAACCCCCAAAGTGTATTAGAAACAATAAGACACGTGGCTTTAAAAGCCCACAAAAAAACGGAAGCAAAACAGAAACATGCTGCTGCCCGCTGAAGCTTCGCTCGACCCTAGCTGTTTGTGCTCGACCTGGTCGAGCAGGTTGTTCTGAGCTACTGACTGCTGCTGCCTTTAAGGATCGACCTGGGGCTCGACCTTCCTTCCTCAGCTCGACTTGGTCGAGCATCTTGCTGCTGCCTTGAGTTCAACCAAGCCTTCCTCTCAATCAAGCCTTGATCAAACCCATTCAATTCATCCTCATCAATCATCACGTGATCAAGCGTCCGAAAGTGTATGTGTCCATACTCCAATACACCCTCATCTTCACTCTCGACAGTGTAAGATAGTGCGTGCTTGATCAAGTGATCGAACCCATCGCCGAGGTCACTGGAATTGGATCTTGACTCAACAGTTATTAATTGATAAAATAAGTATAAAATATAAATTTAGAGTTATTGTCTTGTTGATATATAATTCGTTCTGATCCAAAAAAATAAATTCACGCGTTAAAATAATTATTATGTATATGCAAAATTTTCTTCTAATTTTTATTTGCTACTATTGAGTATTTAGAGCATGTAGGACATATCTAATGGCTTAAGACATATACTAAGGCATAAACTAAGCAAAAACGTAACAACGGAGCCAAAACACCTCGTTCGAGTAAAAGGGTGCTCGTTCGAGCACAATTGTTGTGTGTGCTGACAATTTGTTTCCAAAGCTTCCATTTGTTGGTCTGAGCATTTGCTCATTCGAACACTTAGGAATTTTCGCATCAGAAAGTTTCTGAAAAGTGTTTTGTGTTATGCTAGTTCGATCACCTATTGTGCTCTTTCGAGCACATTGAAATAGAACATTAGTTCGTGATACGAAACTTTATTTCATGGAGTAATATGTTATGATGAACGAATGTGTTTACATCGTAATTAACTGATAATCATCAATTATCATTGATGTATGGTTTTGGATGAATCCATATGTCACTTCAACTCTATAAATAAGAGTGAATGCATGAAAACTATTTACATCTTTGAAATATTCATTTTCAGTCATCTTTCTCTTAATATCTTGAAACATAGAAGAAAGTAATTAACTATTTTTTATTGTTTTCTGATTTTAATCTCTACATAAACACATAATCATTTAGTTCAATCCGTTCGTACTAATCGGTTGATGTGATTGATTGTATGTCATTGCGAATTTCCGGTCTCATAACCCAAATACCTTTGTGGGGGAAATATCACAATATAGGAAAGCTTGTAGTAGCTTTCAGTCTATATCAAGATTTTTGGGTGACATTCATCGTTGCAAACTAATCTTCTCTGCGGTGTTATCGTTCAATTCGTGATTTAATTCATCAAGGAGTCCTTTGTCACACACAAAAAAAAGACACTACAAACATCATCATCTTGTATCTGTAGTTTTATTTACTGCATTATTATTTGTAATAGGTACGATTATGAAATTGATTTCAAGTTAGATTAATAATTGACTTAGTTGAATCAATAATAAATAGCTATATTAAGGGATGGTGCTCAACACTCATCACATGAATGATACTCCATCCTATCCTTCTAAATTCTCACATTTACTTTATACACTCTATCCAATACATTTATTCGATCTTTAATATATCGAGTTATGTATAATTAAAAATCATAAAAGTTGATATAAATTAATAATCTTTACATCAAAACGAATCAAATAAAATTCCACATAACTATATATGCTTTAACTTATAGATTAAGAGTGATAGATGAATAATGTCCCAAAAATAAATGAGACATTTTAGATGAATAAGAGGGAGTATATTGATATTAATAAAGACAAATTCTTGGTGGGTATTAGTTCATCCGTTCCATATTTATAATTATAATTGTTATTAATATGCTATTAATTTTTCCGAGACGGAGGAAAAATTATTTAAGTTGACTAATTAAGCATATCAGAAAAATAGGAGTATAATTTAATAAGTATAGTTTTTCGAGTTCATCCAGGATCCGATAACTAAAGTAGTGCAAAAGATAATGTATGGTAATTATATACATTTAATGCCTCTATTAGTTTAATATTACCATTATTCTGAAATATTCTTTTTCTTTCTCTCATAATGCACTAGTTTCTAAATAAAGTTATTAAAAATTGAGTATCTATCTTCTTGAAATCGTTTAAAGAGATAAAATCAAAATTTAAAATTGTACACTACAACATAATTTGCTTTTAGTGGGATATATTTAGCGACACTTAATTTAAATGTCGTTATTATAAATTTCTAATAGTATAAATAATGAATTTAGTGGAATTTATTAGACCCTTTAGCAGCATGATAAAAAATCACACTAAAACTTTTTGCGACATGGGATCTTGTGACATTTCTCACAAATGTCACTATATACTATAGTAACAATTACATATGCCACTAAAGACCAAATAAATTGTCGCTAAATCACTTTTAAAAATTCTTAAAATAAAAACCAATAATTTTAACACTAAAAATATGAATTAGTGACATTTTTTTAATGCCACTAAATGTAATGTCGCAAAAAGTTAAATTTGTTGTAGTGGTACGATTTTACAAATAAAATTAAATATGCTAAAATATTTAGTACTCATTTTAAAAGTTTAAACTTGTGAATTTAAGTTTTGTTTGAGATATTTCTTAAGAATTAGATGATAAAACACAATAATTGGTTTAAAACGATAAAAATCTTTATTTTTTAAATTATGATTGTGGATTTTTGAAACATATATGTATGTAAATGAAATTATCAAGAGATAGTATATATAAAAATTTAATAGTATTTCCATCAAAAAGATAATATTAATTGAGTTATGATTTTACCTATTAGAATTTTATTTCAATTAGAATTGTAAGATTCTACTAACTAACACTACGTTTCTTCATACTATTCGGATCGCTCGTCTATTTTAGAACCATAAAATTGAAGAATCAGATATCAGAATCGCAATTTTATTTATAACTATTAAGACAAAGTGAATGATTAAAATAAATGGTTAAGATAAGAAAAAATAATAAATTTGTGAATTTTGGGATAAATTAAAATGTCAATAGCAAATAATAAAATATTATTCGGAAAAAATATCAAATTTTATTTGCAAGTATAACAAAACCGCGAAATAATATAGACATGTATCCGTAAATGGCGATGCAATCTTTGTATAAAAAAGAAAAATAAATGAAGCAAGTTGATTGATAAGGAATCTGATGGATGTGAATGGAACATTGTTAAATAGAAGTACTTCTAACTCCTAAGCTATCTATCTGTGATGACGATAACATGATAACGTTGCTGGTCAACGTCATAATGGCAACGTTCATTGCATTAACAACAAAATTTTTTTTTCTGTGTAACATACTTTCGTTCCAATTTGGTTGTCTCATTTGCTTTTTCACACTATTCATTAATCTCGTTTGTTTTGTATTTTATTCTTAATCTACAAGTTAAAATATAGTCATGTGAGATCTTGTTTGATTCTTCTCGATGCAAGAATTATTCTTATTAACTTTTCATAATTTTTATTTAAGCGTAATTAGAAATATTAGGAGTCAAAATGTTATCTCGACAAGTGTGCCCAAGCAAATGGGACAACCAAATTGGTTTGGAGGGAGTAATCAATATTGTGAAAAATTATAAGAAACTACATAATCTATACATCTTTTCTAAAAAAACTACCTTATCTAAAATTTTTTTGTAAAAAACTACCCAATACTTCCTCCGTTCTGAAATACTCGCTACATTTTTGTTATCGACACTATTCATCGTTCAAGCTTATTTTACATATTGCGGCTAATGTATAAGAAAAAATATAGTCAAGTGGGATCTTGTTTGAATCGTCTAATCGCATACTTTCATAATATCAATTTTTTATACTCCCTTCGTCCCTATGAGATAGTAGCAAAGAGAAAATGGGTGAGAATTAAGAAAGTGGTAATAAATGAATAGAGAGAATGAATTGTGTGGATGAAATTAAAAGAGAGTTAAAATGTATGGATGAGATTAAAAGAAAGTGGTGGGCCATAGTCCAAAAATAGAAATACTGCAATTTAAGTGGGACGAACGAAAATAAAAAATGCTGCAAATTATAAGGGACGGAGGGAGTATTTTTTAGATTTGTATAATTTAATATATAAACGATCAAAATAACGCATTGGATTACGTAAAAAAGTGAAATATAACAAGTTTAGTGGAACAGAGGAAGTATAACACAAATGTCTACCTTTTTGACGAATATCGTCAGTTGACTGTTAGTTTAACACTTTGACCAGCACGCCTATGACACGTGATTACTTAAAAGATAGTCATTTGCAAATATTTATATTAGATACTTTTTTGTAAAATTTTTTTAGATAAGGTAGGTTTTTTTTTTAAAAAAAAAAAGGTGTATAGGTTAGGTAGTTTCTTATAATTTTTCCTTAAATAAATCAATTAGTTTAAAGTATTCAAATTTGACTTTAAATTAATCAATTCAGACTTCAAAGAGATCGATTATATACAAAGTGGTCCATCAACTTATCAGATATACTTTCTAAAGAAATTAATTAAAATTTTCGTTTTTGATCTAAAAGTGATCAATTTTGACATGAACGTGATCATATTGAGAGGTTGCTCGCAAGATTAGCTAACGGAATTTAGCCGATGACCTTTCTCGAACTAATCGTACTCTCCTCTATAAGTCACTTTGGATGTTAGTTTCTCTTGGCACCATTGGGGTGCTGTAAATGATAGAGTTTGGATTGATATTTTGTTGGATGTTTAGTCTCTTTATCTCAGGCATATGACGCATCTAAAAAGTCATGTGGTATGAAAACTAATTCTTGGAATGCTTCAGCTCGTGGAAGTAAATGTAGATGCAACAAGCTTTAAATATAAGGAATTACAAGCCACAATATCCGACGTTCATGTTGAAGGTGAAGATTCAAGCATTACAGAAGAAAAGATTTTGGAATTTGCAATGAGATAGACTAATAATGGAGTGAAGTATGTATGTCTTGAGCTGGATGCATATAGAGTTTTTCAAGTTATGAAAAACTCTAATAAGGTCAGGGCTTAGGCCCTGTTCTCTAGTGAAGTATGTATGTCTTGAGCTGGATGCATGAAGGTCGAATTTACTAAGGTCGATCGATCGATCGATCGATCGATTCGATCGATCGATCGAATCTTCGATCCGATCGATCCGTCGTCGACCGATCCGTCGTCGATCGTCGATGCAGTCGATCGATCGATCCGACTCGATTTGATTTGGTTTCATTGAGTTTGTTATTAATAATAGTAGTTAAGGTATTATTATTATTATTATTATTATTATTATTATTATTATTATTATTATTATTATGATTATTATTATTATTTTTTTTTATTATTATTATTGTGATTTGATTTGATTTCATTGAGTTTGTTATTAATAATAGTAGTTAAGGTATTATTATTATTTTATTATTATTATTATTATTATATTATTATTATTATTATTTTATTATTATTATTTATATTTTATTTATTTTTATTATATTATTATTATTATTATTATTATTATTATTATTATTATTATTATTATTATTATTATTAATAATAAATAATAATAATAATATTAATAATAATAATAATAATAATAATAATAATAATAATAATAATAATAATAATAATAATAATAATAATAATAATAATAATAATAATAATAATAATAATAATAATATATAATAATAATAATAATAATAATAATAATAATAATAATAATAATAATAATAATAATAATAATAATGGTATGATCTCGATCGATCGATTTGATCTGTCGACGTCGTCGTGTGATCGTGCAGTGCGGTCGATCGGTCGTCGATGCGTCGGTCGATCGAAACTTTCGATCGATCGAATAGTTCGATCGATCGATTTGATCGATCGTCGATCGATTGATTCCAATAAGAATAAGTAATAAGTCAAAAAAATAAGTTGAAGAGAACACCTTCTTATTCGCTGTTACTAACGACGATCAAAAGAAAAACAATGTTATAACGTTTAAATGGACAAAAAAATCATTTCTTTGTTCATTGTTATCGTTGATGATAACAAGAAACAAACATTTTTTTTTGTCTTTCCAAATGTTGTGACATTATTAGACTTTTATTCACTGTTACCAACAAAATTGTAATGATCTTAAATTTTTTTAATCAGTTTCTTTGTTCGTTGTGCTGTTAGTAACAACGAACACCTAACCTTTTGGATAAAATTTTCATTTTGATTTTTTTAAAAAAGTATTTTTTTTGGAAAATTTACCTAGAATAATCCAAACTATTTATGATTTTCCTACAATAATCCCATCTATTCATTAACTATGAATAATCCCAACTTTGAGGGCTATTTTTCTAGAGTAAACTTGGGTAATCCGATGACCTGCTATAGTAGGTAATTCACAAAAAAATAAATTAAATATTAATTTAAAATTAGAAAATAGTTTTAAAAATTTACATAAAAATTTCTAAATAATAAAAAAATCATAAATTTTTTATGAACATTTTTTTAACATTTTTTTCGACATTTTATTTTAATTTATCTTTTTTTTTAAAAAAATAAAACTTGCTATAGGAAGTCATCCGGTCACCGGGTTTACTCTAGAAAAATGCCTTTCAAAGTTGAGATTATTCATGGTTAATCAATAGGTGAAATTATTGTAAGAAAATCGTGAATAGTTTGGATATTCTAGTTATTTTTTTTTTCTTTTCTCCAAAATCAAAGTTTGACTAGGGCGGTGGATTATATACATTGATAGGAGTAATAAGGATGAAATAGAAAGTCTCGCTGTTATTTGTTACCAAAATGAACCAAACACAAACATCTCCTCCCGCCACAAAAGATGCCCTCGATCAATCCGACGGTGCCGGTTCACCTCTCAGTAAACCCGACAATTCTCAAGATGATAGAGACAAAAAGGTTTCTTCCTAATTTCACTATTTTCTTCTTATTTTTAGATAATTTACAATCATACATGTTCCTTTTTGTCTATATTTTTCTCTTCCCATCAACTTATCATCTTACTCTTTATTCAAACAATGGGTTATGGCAAGGTTTTGAGTCGAAAATTCAAAGATGTTGAAATTTCTGTGCCCATTGTTTATGGAACCATTGCATTTTGGCTTGGTCGGAAGGCAACTGAGTGAGTTTACTTTTATTGTTGTTCAATTATAATTTTGCCCCCCAGCTGTTTGATGAAATGCCTGAAAGAAAGTTTTGTTTTTTGAAGGTCTCAATCGCATAGATGGACTGTTTATGTTCGTGGGGCAACAAACGAGGATCTGAGTGTTGTAGTTAAGCGTGTTGTTTTTCAACTCCATCCGAGTTTCAATAATCCTATAAGAGTTATTGATTCTCCACCGTTTGAATTATCAGAATGTGGTTGGGGTGAATTCGAGATTGCCATTTCACTTTACTTCCACAATGATGTTTGCGATAGGAAGCTGGACATGTGAGTATAATGATAATGTCGTGGGTTTTATTGGAGCAATCATATATTCATATCGGGTGGATGTGAACAATGTGTATATCCTTACATGGTTTTATTGGGTTTGAATCCAAGTGTAACTGTAAATTGATTTTCTCTACAGATATCACCATTTGAAGCTGTACCCTTTAGAACAGAGCGGTCCACAATCTACTAAGAAGCCTGTTGTTGTGGAATCATATGATGAGGTTGTCTTTCCTGACCCATCTGAGTCTTTTCTCGCTCGTGTACAGAACCACCCTGCTGTTGTTGTGCCTCGGCTTCCTGCTGGTTTGGAACTTCCTCCATCAGGTTTGGGTGGCTCTTCTTTTGTTTTGGTAAATGATAAAACTATTGTGCTTAATTAGCTGTATTTTTTACTTCAGCTTCGAATGATGAAAATAGTGATCGGAGAGGGGTTACTAAAGATCATCCTCTAGGTCATTGGTTCATGAATTTCTCAGAGGCAGACGAACTGCTCAAACTTGCTGCAGCTCGTCAACAGGTAATTTCAATATTCTTGGCTTTAACTCCTATTTTAAACTGTGATTGTTATTTTTGGTTTGAAGTGTGTTTACTTTTGAATTGTCGTGGTACGCATTTTCTAATTTGTGCTTGGTTAAAGACATAATTTTTCGCTTCATATGTGTTGAAAGCTAGCTACAATTTGTGTTTCGAATGAATGCAACACATTTGTTTGATTTGCTTGCTATTTTGGAAGATGAGATGCAAAGCATAATAGCACAGTGCACAAGTAGGTAAACATCACATTTGCGATGACAGACATGGTGATCGATGATGATGCGGTTTTCATACCGCCAAATATCGTCTAAAGAATGAAATATTGCTTTAAGTGGCAAAAGGCACAGTTTTTTACAATTATACAATATAGATAATACCGGATCGGTAATTTGATAACCTTTACAATTCTACAATTCAATACGACACAATGCAACCTTTTGTACTGTGATGCAAAAGTTGTTTTGTAAAGTGCATCCGCATGCATTTCCTATTCCTATAGAGTTTTTTGTTAACTAATTTTATTGAAATTTAGACACTTGTGTTCACCAAATGCATTGTTAGTAGAGGACTTTACTTCATATTGCTGAGATAGCCTTTTAGTAGAACTTTGTTGATTCTTGTTTGCAAACAACCTATTTGGAAGTGTAAAAGTAAAGTCATGGCTATTTTCAAAATGAATTGCAATGACTAGGGGTTTTGTGGAGGGGGCAGGGGGAGAAGAGGGAGTTAGGTTGCTTTTCTTTACTTCGATCTTTTTTTGTTCTCTGATACTGCACATATGTGTTGACCTGTTACTGTTTTTAGGATTACCTGAAAATCAGACATCAAAGTTTTTAATAACAGGTGGCTATAGTTTATGTAAGTTTGAGAACTTTATGAATGTTGACTTATATTGGCATCTTTGTATGACTGCAGTCAAACAAATTCCACTGTTTAAGGTAGATCAGTCTTTTTTCTCTCATATTAACCTTCTTCAAAGAGCTTAGCTTTCAAATTAATTTTGCTCTGTATTTTCTCTTAAGCTTTATGATACTTTCTGATGGTAGATGTGATTGAGACATTTTTCTTTTTCGTTGCTTTCAGTTTTCATTGTGTATTAAGTAGTAATCTCCTCTACTTTATGAGCAACTTTTTTTTGGTACCTGCTTTCCCTTGTTTTATATGGATGCCTTGTTGGGAATTAATATTAAACTATCATTATCTCAAAGGTTTTTGACAATTAGAAATACAAGTGCAACAAAAGAGCATTTAAGATTAAAGATGTCAATGTTAGAATTTTGTGTAGTGAACATTATTGTAATGGAAATCTGTGATTATAATGCGAAGTTTTGTGCCTAATAGGGATAATGCCAATGGTAGGTAATAAGATGATGGTCGTAGGTAAAACTATTGTAATGCTAACTTTCTACATTAGACAAAGTTATGGATTTTATAAGTAATACTTCAAAGTAAATTGAATAATTTTAATGAGTGAAATAAAAAAATAGGTAGTGAGTGAGTAATTATTGGCATTTGGCGAGGATATGTAAGCTTTAAGATTTAGATGGTTTAATTTTATCAAGATTTTTTTGGTAATGCGTATATTTTAAGAGATTTAAAGTAACCTAGAAAATGTGTTGTGTTGTGTAAGTATTTACTAATCATATATTAGTATGGAATATTTGAACAAAAGCGGGAAGGCTAAGCATTTGGACTTATCTTAAAAAGCAAGGTCTTTGATTTATGATCCAAACAAATTTGTAGCAGGTTGCAAGCTTTAAAACTCTATATATAGCTCTCAATTACCGTCTCCTCAGCAACTTATAGTTTGCAATCCGAGTATAAAGTGTTTTTCCACTAGGGGCAAAGTTTTAGGCATAATCTAGGATTGATTTACTCAAAGCTTGTTGTAGTTCAATGGAAATTTTTATGTATTTCTAGAAACTATACCAACTGAGGACGTATGAGAAGATACGTGTTTTTATTTTATGTTGATAGGATAAAGATAACATTTGACCGAGTATATTTTGAAGCGGTAAAGTCCTATAGTAGATGGAATAGAAGTGAATACCTTGATAATAGTAATTGATGATATTTGCTTACTTGAGTAAAAGGATGTGGCTATATGCAAAGATATTATAAAGATGAAAAAAAAAAAATTAATGGTTGTGGCCTTGTACTTAATGTCTATGTATTGGATTTCCTAGGTCTGTATGTCCTCTTCCTCCTTCACATGAATGCCTTTGTGATGGCGTACTCTCATTGAATTTAATGAAGATAATGTGTATAACCATAGCTTTCCAATTCCCAATTCCGAACAACAACTTCACTTAGAGTTTTTAAGATATCTTGCTAACACTTAATGGCTTGGAAAATTAAGGATAACTCACTGGGAATAGCTTTCAACGGGCTTACTTGATTACATACCAGTAAAGTCACACTAAAACTTTCGTTCTCAACTAAACGTTTCTTTTTCTCAAATCCCAATTTGATATTTATGTGAGGTTTACATGAGTACAACACTACAACCATGTATAAAAGACGCAACAACCTATATATATAAGAACTTTAGATACATCAAAGCTTAATGGAAATGTATCTTTTAATACATAACATTATAACTTAAGAGTAAATCCAATACCTTGAGAATACTGGCTATATGGTCATGCCACGTATTATCTTTTTTACGAAAAATTCGTACGCTAAATAAATATTAAGATAGAATGTCGAATTGACATTAGTGTTCCGTCTTCCTCACTTAGCTAACCAACAATGTGTCCTCCTCCCATACCCTTGTATAAAGAGGTCAGCTTCGTTTAAGCCCAATTTTTCCTCTAATAAGCAAGCCATTAAATCTAACCTCAAAGCTCTCTCTTTTCAAATAGAACACATATGAAGTCTTTTCTTAATGGAATTGGATTATGAATCTAGGTTCCGCATGATTCATGCTCACTTTTAAAGAATTTTCCCTCAAATTTATGATCATAGTAGACTCATTTCTTTGAAGAATCTTGTGGTATTAAAAGGAGTAAAACAATTGTTACCCGGATTGCAGGACGGTAGACCCTTTTTCAATTGGGAACGACTGACCCATAACACAAAACAAAAGTGTACCGGGTCACCTTGGACCCCGTAGCAAATTGTCAATTACTTCGATCCGAAAAACGTTTGTGTTTCACAAAATTTATTTTAACTGCAAAAAGAAGAGATATGGGAGAAGAGAAATTTAGAAGTTAACAAAAAGTAAAAGAGGAAATAAGTTGTAAAAGCAGAGAAAAAGAGGAGAAAACGTACCTTGTTTCATCATAAAGATGGAAGTTGCTAGACTGCCATCCCACTTTCCTAATTTATTTTAGAAGATGTATTTAGGTTTTTTTCACCATGAAATTGTTATCTTGACCGACACAGAACCATATTGCGTTTTAGGTAACAATGAATCAAACTCACCTAAACTAGATAACAACAAACACTAGCCTTCTTATAGACATATGAAGTTCTCTTCAACTAAGATGCGTTTGTGTTTCTTGTCCTTAAGAACCTCCCTTGACGTACATCAACACATATTATTTGTTAGTGGTATCAACTAAGATGCCATCTTATAACCTCGTTTCTCACGGTTGCCTTTTCCATTTTTCCTTCAATCATGGACACCTTTCTTAATTATTGGTCACGTTTACATCTTCATGATAACTGACATCACCTTGCTTCATTAGTTCTTAGGCATTATCATGATCTTTTTTCCTCCCTAGTTGTAAGTGTAGGTGTTATAGGAACCATTATGCGTTAGCCTAACATCATTGTGAAATAATGTGGTAACAGTCACGATCGCGGTAGCTACACAGTGATGTAGTAATAAGAGTGATGCAGTCATCATATCGCCACTGAGAACAATTTTCCTCAAAATAGCCCAAAATGCGGTTATTTTAAACCTTTGCTACGTGGGAAATGTTAGTTTTTTTTTTGTTGAAAACCTTTACAATGCGATCAATGCGGTACAAGCTTGTTTTTGCATGATGCATAGAATCCATGCCACCGTGTTCCTAAGAGAACATAGCAAGATGTCATGGGTACACTATCACTCTCCTCCCTATCTTTATAGGGTCTAATTGAAATTTTTGCATAATTTCAGCCTAACCTTTACATCATTACATTAGCAAGCCACCTTAACATTTTAGATTTTGTTTGGTTGGTAGTTATAACTTGTCCACCACCTTCATAGAAACTACGTTGTGATAACTACCATTATTCAACATCATTGTACACAAACACCCTTTTACATCTCTTAGTATGGAAGATAACTTTTCTTTGCTTATGTGCACCTTCTAACACCCGTGATTTGTGAATGTGATGCAAGCTGCTGCTTTACGCTTCACTATCTATTTGAAAAATGTTTGCGTGCATATGACATCTTTTATCACTTCATACATTAAACAAGGGTCTATATCAACGTTACACGAAACGAGATGCGATTCGAAATGAGAAACGAAATTGGAAACGAGAAACTTTAATTTAGAGTTTTGAAAATGTTAGGAAATTTTTATGATTGAAATTTTTTTGAAAGAATATAAGATAAGTTAAGAAAAAAGAAAAAGAAAATAAGAAAAGGTAAAAAATAACATTATGCAAAAAGGAAAATAAAAAGATTAAAGAATATAATATAAGTTTAATTTAGAAAATAAGAAAACGAGATGCGATTTGAAACGAGAAACAAAATTAGAAACGAGAACTTTCATTTAGAGTTTCGAAAATGTTGGGAAATTTTTACGATTGAAAAAATTGTTAAAATAATATAAGCTAAGGAAAAAGCAAATGAAAATAAGAAAAGGAAAAAAATCACATGATACGAAAAGGAAAATAAAAACATAAAGGATAAAAGAAAAAAACATGTCTGTTAGTACAAAACAACACTTATTTTTTTGTTTTTAGGATTAAGAAAAGAACATTGTGTTAGAGATAGTGGAGCTCACTTATCACAAAGTAATAGAGAGCTTTTAAAACAATATAGTCAAAGTCAGAAAAAATATAGAACTTTTAAGAGGAAACAACAAACCCTTGAGCTCACAATAAGTTTTTTTTCTCCATTTCTCTTTGTTTTTTGTCCCTCTCTTCTTCTCTCCATTTTCATCACTTTCCTCTTCTCTTCTCTTTTTCGTGTTTGAATTCTAGAGGCTTAAAGCCTTGACCATAGCACAATAGAAACATTGTCGTCGCGATCTAGTACGGTTCCGGTACGAATTATTTGGGACGGAATTCGAGGCAACAATATGCGTTTTACGCTTTCAGAGTCTATATTTTAGTGAGGTTTTATCCTCTCACTGCAAGTGTATGAGTTATCGTAGAATAGCTTAGAAAATATAGGTTGAATCCTAAAAACTTTGTAACTTTTTGAATTAATTATCGTTTTCTAATCAATCAAGTAACTACATATTTTTGAGAGATCTAGGGTTGTAGATTATTGAAATGCAAGAAAAATGAGATTAAATCAGTATGATGACGCCAAATGGATAGAAAAAATTATTTATAGAACATTAAAGATTCAACAATCATCAATAAACATCCACTTTCTCTCTTGAGACAATGGGATCTTATAGCCTACAACCCTCTGCTTCCATAGCTTTCCAATACAATCCAAGGCATTAAGAGAAAATCAAATCTATTATGGATTACACCACTTTCATGGGGAGCACTAATCCATAAAATGATGGTTGGTGACAAGGTGTAACACTCATTATTCCCTTGTCACTGCCTTGATCTATTCATCTCAAAGGTTAAATTAGCCTCAAAGCCTAACTCTTGTTGTTCCTTTGATCCCAAACATGGAACCCTCAAGATGATGATAGAAACATGACCATCTACTATAAATCAAGCCATCAACTAATCATAACAATGGGAGAATCCCCACTCTAAAAGTCAACTTTTAATGTACAAATCATTGAATACCATATGCAAATCTTTTCTTTCACAATGTTTTTCCATCAACCTCATCAAGACGTGAGTAGCTCTAGTAGTGGATCGTCTTGGTATGAACCCAAATTGGTTCTCTCATGTTTCTCTTCTAAGCTTCCTCTCTATAACTCTCTCTCAAAGTTTCATCGTGTGCAGAAAATACCTCACACGTAAGCATCATCTTTGTTTTTATGTAGTAGAATAATAATTGTTCTTCCCCTCCATTTTGAAAAGTTTTGTTAACCCTAAATTACATGTTTTGCCTAAGCAACTCCACACCTCAATAGGAACTTTACCGCACCGATTTCCTCAGCTCTTTCCATCTTCAACTATTCCATTGTTATCTCCTTGGAAAGTCCATATTCATAAGGACCTCGTAGGTTCTTACGTTGATAGTTCCTCTTCAATCTTCATACTTCCTTTGGGCCCTAGTTTCATTGAACAATTGAGAAAAATATGAAAAGTTCTAGAGTTAAACATTGATTAGTTGTTCTGGGTAATTCATCCCTTGCCTTCTCCAATGATTGAATAAATGCAGTGACTCGTGACATTGTCATTCAACCTTTGCTTTGTGAGTGTCCTCCTTGCGCACCACCTCTCTAGTGGGCTCCTATATTTGCACATACACCTGTGTGCATGCAACTCCACTCAACTTAAAGTTGCTTCTTTCTTTACTAAGCTAGCCATGAAATCCAACCTTAAAGGCCAGTCTTTTGTCTAGCAGAAAACATATCGAGTTTGTGTTTTCTACTTGGATGACATGGGTTCCTTACGGTTTAAAGCATAATCAACCCTGGTATTTAGTGCTTAAATATATGCAATCTTGAAAGTAGCTCTATATAGTAGTACAATATAAAATTCGGCCAAATGAAATGTTATATACTAGATAAGCATGTTATATTGTATTGAACCCTAAAATCCTAAATTAAATGAAACTCTAACAGACTCAAACTGATTCAATTACCAGCATATGCTGTCTATTTTCACTCAATAAAAACACATGTTTTAATAGAAAAGCCTTGACTTGTGCACTGCTCACCATTTGGATTCTCTTCCACTCTTAGCGCCAAGTAGGTGCAACTTCTGTTCGCAATTTCCTCCAGCCTTGATCTATATTCATGCTAACTATCAATTCAACTTTGAAACCTTCACTTCCGCAACCTGGTGCAAGAGATTGCATATCAAATTCTTTTTCAGTGGAGTTGATTCCTGGACATATTATCCACTACTCCACTTCCCCTCGTTGCATCCACCGTTTCAAGTTTCATTTGTGTTTAGAATGTGAATGAAAGAAAGGGATTTTTTGTAGTATGTGTGTAGACAAGGGAAGTATCATCTGATTAAGGATTTGTGGCATGTAAAGTGAGAAGCGATCTCAATCTTAAAATTAATAGAAAGAAACGTATGATGCTAATTGGTTCTTTGATTGTGCACATGTAATTTTGTTGTACACTATATTACCTGGACGCTAGAACTCATATCCGTCACATTTATGTATTCAAATGTCCGACTTGATTGAAGAATTATGGAAAAATACAATTTTGTCCAAAACAAAGTGTCCAAATGTTGTACTCCTTCCGAGTGTCGAGGATCCATTTGAATCTTTGTGTTGCTCATTTCCTTAAACTTGTTACTCTATCATAAATCATCCTTAGTATGGAGCTCATTACACTAATTATAATCAAGAGGAATCATTATGATAGTGCTGTCGAAGCCTAAGATGAAGTGCTGTCTATGATCCAATTTTTTGGGGGTTTTTTTTTAAAACCAAAGGCTATATATATGCGCATTACATTACTGAAATGTGAGTCTTATAGATTAACGCATATGCTGTAGCTGTAAGTTTTTTTCCCAATGTTTTGGTGTGTGTATTGTTAATTTGTTACAGCCACAACTGCTGTTGTACTTGTTATTATTGCTGTTACTGTTACATGTATCACTTTTTTTACTTGTTTATAAAACTTATTTCATTTGACAGGTGCAAGCTCATATCGTCAAGCTAAGAAGGCAAATGAGTATGGTTGATGGCTCGTCTGGGACTGTGGATCCTGCCTCTGACTTTTGAATGTAAATTCTAACTTCACATACACCTTCATAACTGCTTTGTTTAGATTCAAAGGGTTGTTTGTGTATGTGGTGAAATGTAACAATTGAAACTTCATAGCTTAGATTGAAATAATTTTTTACTTAAATCTAAGGTGTTTTGTAAATGACTCTGAACACTTCTGTATGTTTCTGTATTCTAGAAGTTATCACTTATCAGACTGATATCTGGCCTCTTAAAACAGATTCTCTTCAATTGTTGACGTCTGGCTCATATACTTTCCTTTTGTGATTAGAATCACGCATGTTAATTTCTGCTCTTTCTTTGCCTTTAATTATAAACCTCTCCTTGACTATGCGGTTGTGACTTGTGATCAGCATTCAGCAATGGTAGTTGGTTAAATGACTACTTAGTTTTTGTGTTAAGGATGCAGCACAATTATGTTGGTATTTTCTTATATTCTCTGCTGTGCAGTGGGTGGCAACTCAATGGTAGGCTCTTAATTTCTTTTACAGCAGCAGAAATCTGAGCGCTTTACTAACTGCTTTGAATCTGATCATCCGAGAAAGGTATCTTATTGATTATGCTGATTTGATAGCCACTCTTTTCCCTTTTTAATTGAGAGTTTTTTGGGGGAAGTATAGGCTAATTAAAAAGAAAAAGGGAGGATAGTATGCTCTGATTTCTTGTGTATTTAACTTTTCTGTGTAGTTTATGTCTCATTTGTATTTGGTGAACAACTATGTAATTTTTATCCTGCTAGTGGTCATTTTTCATCCAATATGACATCTAGCTTAATTTCTTTCCAGTTTGCAATATCATCTTCAGTTATTATACAATATTATTTCTATTAGGATAGTTGAGCATTTAAAGATCTTTAGCACAACCATGGATTGGTAAGTATTGGTTTTGTAACAAGATATTGTATGGTTACTGGCTCACTGTTGATGTCTTCAATTAGTATCCTCTTTTTTGTTATTTTCCAAAGCTTGTTTTGACCATATTTATCTTGTACTATTCTTAATACTTCACTATTCTTTTGAGTTTGCTACTGAAAGTGACATGTCTGAAAATCACCTTCGCTAACAGACACAAAGAGACATAGGAAGTATGTCTCGTATAAATTAGGTGTTCAGAATTCGATTTTATATACAAGGTAAACTTAAATTATTCCCCTATGCTGATTGATATTGAAATAAAGTTATGTTTTATTTTCTGAATATTGAATATTGGCAAAATCTAAGTCGATATCAGTTTAATATTATGAGACATGAACACTTTTTTCATTAAGGGTGGTGTGGTTTTTAAGTTAAAATCACTTCTCAGGTCTGTTAAATTTCATTATGGGATATCAACTTGGGGTTTCCCCTCAATATAACAGAACTTGCTCCCAACTCCCAAAAGCTTTTAGAATTTGTGTTATAGGTGAGAATTTATGAGTTGACTTTGTCCATCCATGTTTCTAGTCTTTTTAGTCATGTAAGGTTATGTAAGGTTGAGCATGCCCCCTCCCCCCATTTTGCCCGCCACAAGTGTGCCGGCGCACACGTACACAATGCTCAACACTTAACCCCCAATATTGCAGGTGTCATAAGCAACCCCAAGCTGGCTCACCGGGACCCATGTCCAAGATTAGAGGTATAATTGACCTTCATGTTCACATGGGCTTATTATCATTCTTGTTTGTTGTTTGGTCATGTTCTTGTCTTTGTTTGACTACCTTATCCTTATCTTATAATTTTTCCAGGGGGGGTCCTCCCAATCCCAAGAGCAGACTGTTTAAGAGAAATCAATCCTTGGGTTGTTTACTATGATTAATTGACCTTATTTGTGGTCCTCTATTCTTGGTCTATTTTTTGTTGGGTAGTTTACAAACAATCCCATCATGTTTTTGCCTTGGCAGGGTGGGTATTGCTGAAGAAAACATACCTTTTGTTTATTTGTAGCTAACTGTTGTCTTCCATCAATGTGTGGCCACTCCATGCTGAAATAACTGCATGTTTTGTTACCATGTGGATGTGGTTTGTATAACAATGTGTGGGATCTGTCCTATCTGCACTTCTAGTACGTTTGATGATCATTCAATTAGGTTCTAATGATGAAATGCAGTATTTATGAGGGCTCATACGTAAGATAGTACCAGAAGTGTGCATGAAAATTTGAAACTTTTATAAGGCGATGTTGACAATAGTTTTATCTACATAGATAAGTGGTTTGATTTTGAAAGTAAATATGGACTAAAAACTATGGTGTTTGAGAATAACAAATTATGGGTACTACTTTGAACTCTAAACTTGGTCCGAAATGATGAGGCAAGGCTAAAGGCTGATGAGAAGTGCATCAAAAAACTAAGTTGAGTATTACCAGAAGTGCATCAATAGAAAACGAAAGAGTTGGTGATGAGAAGTGCATCACAAACCAAGTTTAATGGCATTGCGTGCATCACAAATATAACGAAGTCTAATTTCGTTGAGTTTCTCTTCTCGAAACAATGGCTTGAATATTAGTTATAAAAATTTTAACCAGACCATTGAGCTAACCTTAATTCATCGTGTAAATCTCTGAAGTGTTATTATGTATATTATGTAAGGTCTCGCCCTAACTAAGCTCGGCATTGATAGAAAACTTGTGTTGTATAATTAGCTACACAAATTATTTTCTTTGACAAGGATTGCTATATTCAATCTGGAGGCCAATTTCCTGGAGACAATATGGTGGTTGAGCTGTTTTAATTTCTACAAAGCTTCACCTTTATTTTGTTTGGTTATTTATTCTGCATTTTGTTTTTTATGTGTGAGGATGGGAGGATTAGTTCTCCTGTTTGGTGGGGCCACAACCATGAGAAATATGTTGAATTATGTGTAGTAAGGAAAGTTGTCTTCTTAGGTCTTGGACAAGAGAGTTTGGTAGGTATTTTTCATTGTTTGATAGATCTTCCTCAATTTGGGAACATGGGGGTCAATCTCAAGGTGTACTACAACTACACAAACAACATTGTGGATGTGCATATGTTTCTATTCAAAAATACTTGAATTTTTTTTCGATCCGACTCTGAAATTTCTTAATCTTTTAAATAGATGAACTAATGAATTTGCGTCATTTTGTTGTTTGAAGCTTTTTCAGCTTTGGACTTTCAATATATTGTGTCCCGTTTTTCAAAAAATAGAGCAATTTCAAGCGGACAGATGCATTGAGTAGATTACTAAAGATTACTAGGTAATAATGTATCTACCTTGACTAACTCTATAAGTTGGTGTAATTTTGATTGAAAATTTTCTTATTAAATTTAATGGTCATGCACTCATTCTAATTCTGCTTTAACAATTTCATTTTTATTCACAAAATTTATTTCCATGTATCATTATTTAGAGATGACGTATTAGATGGAAATGAAGAATTGCAAAAAAAAAAAAAAAACTCTTTTATGATTAGTTTTATCTTTATGGAAATATTTATGGAAATGACATGGTACTTTAACCTATTGATTTCCCAAAAGGAAAACCTTTATTGAAATATTTGTTTAGTACTTGATTTTCAAGAAGTGAAAACCTTGTTTTCTTCATAAAATTCATTCCAATGCATTACCATTGGGAGATGTGGTATTAGGTGGTAATGAAAGTTTGTAAACAAAAAAACTTTTTGTGATCAAAGTTTCATTACCATAGGAATGATGTAAAACTTTTCATGAAATTTTACACTATAAATCATTCCCACTATTACCATTTAGTACCATTAACCAAATGAGCCGTAAGGGTAAAAGGGTAATAAATAATGACAAAAATAAAAATGGGACATGATTAATGAATTGACCCAATAAGAAAATGTCCTTAAATCAATGAATAGGAGGGAGTATTTTAACAAACCATCAAAATTAAGACTAATTTCTTTAGAATAAGCAAAAAGAAAGGGAATTGAACCTTGATTGTTCTGTAAAAGAACTAAGTCGATTTGAGCTAGGGATGGTCACGGCCTCAGGGGTCCAAGACCCTGTTGGACCTGCTCCAGATTCACTCTTTTTTAAGAATTTGGATCTTATTTTTTGAGACCCATCGGATTCGGGTCGGATCTGAATCTAAAAATAATTGACGTATCCGGGTCCAGGTCCGAGAACTGGACCCTGGACCCTAGACCCGCTCCTCGAACCCTTATAAATATTAAATTGTCCATTTTTATTTGTTTTCTACGTATGAATTATGCCCCCAACACTTATTTTCTTTTCATATAATCATATATATAAATAATATATATGCTACTTGCTAAGTGTTAACCCAATTACCCTTAATTCATGGACTCGAACTAGTGTTTATAATAGAATTTAAGCGTACATGGATAACGCTATGCGACTTTAGATGTTAAATTAGTATTAAATATTTGTAAAATACGATAATAACTCTCTTACAAATATACGAAAAATATAATGAATTACAAATGGTTCAAATTTGACAAATGAAACAGATTTTTTAGACCCATTAAGGACCCTAGACCCATCAAATTCGGAGGGTCTGGGTCTCAAAATTTTAGACCCTTAGGATCCGGATCTCAAAAATCCTGGTTCGGATCTGATTGGACCCACTTTAAACCCGCCCCATGACCATCCCTAAACTCAACCATCTTTCTTACCTAAGTTAATTTATATTCATTCTTATTCCCCCAGATAGAATATGGTTAGATGAGTCGATACTATCACAATTAGTTGTATAAAGTATTAGTTGATACGATCCATTTTTTTTCTCTATATTATTATGATGCCCTTTTTTGAAGGAATCTAAAACTTCATTGATAAAAATGTCATACACGTCTACAACAAAATAATAATCGATCAAATACATAAAAATTTTAATCAAACAAATTTCTATATAAAAAAGTCACACTCATTATTGTCAATGAATCAACTCAACCAAAACCTTAAGTTAATGGTTGAGGCCCCAAGAATATGTTATATACTCTAACACGCCCCTCACATTTTAGCCCATTGGGCTAGAAATGTGGATGCGCATAAGCGCTGAATATTCCACTTTAAATGAGGAGTGGTTGAGATTCGAACACGTGACCTCTTGTCACGTTGGCTTCTGATACCATGTCAAGGAACCAACTCAACCAAAAGCTTAAGTTGATGGTTGAGGCCCCAAGAATATGTTATTTAGTCTAACAATTATATAGGAGATCTAACACTAAAGTCTTCCCTCTATCACATCGCTACTTGAAACAACCTTCGCCGAGGGGGTCTTTAGATCTGGTGTGGCTTTGAAATAGAAATAAGTTAGATACTATTGACTGTATTAGTCGAACCGATACCCGTGATTACGTCTTATATCTTTTTATCATTGACTTGATAATAAGACTCCAAACTTTCACCGTGAGGGACTTTAAAACTCAATATATGGGTAGATCGATTCACTAAATGAATAGAATACCTCGATAATATAAAGAGAATAACTCTATAAAATAGAGAGATTGGACTTTATATCATATTATTTATTAACGAAAAATGTCCTGTGTTTATTTAAAAATAATCAACAAATAAATTTATTTTCAGCAAAATCGAACAATATTTATTTTTTTTACGAACTAACTAATTATAAATCATTGTGGATACATAGAAAAGATAAAAAAAAAAACAAAAAAACAAAAAACAAACATAGAAAAACATGGAAGTGGGGGAATTAGATAGGCTTGCCCAATTGACTCATAAAATCATAATCCTCTCCTTATATATACCTCTTGTTTGAGCCATCCCAAGTAACACTAAGTAATAAGCAACACCAACTTGAGTTGTCCATTAAAATTGTTGTATTCTTAAGAAAAGCACATCAACAACTACACATACTCATCATCATCATCTATCATCTATCATCTATCATCGTACAACCAGTATATCCCGCTTATAGAAAACAAAATACACATACTCAAATCAATTATATTACAAGTACATAGTTGAGATGGGTCTAAAGAGTTCAAATAAACAACCCCAAACCCAACTCAAACAAATCATAAAGAGATGTTCTAGCTTTGGAAAGAACAACCATGAAGTTTGTGAAGATGTCCCTAAAGGCCATTTTGTAGTTTATGTGGGACCCAATCGAAGCAGGTATATTGTCCCTATTTCATGGTTGGCTCATTTTGAGTTTCAATCTCTTCTTCAACAGGCTGAAGAAGAGTATGGTTTCAAACATAATATGGGCATCACTATTCCTTGTGATGAACTTGTTTTCCTTTCAGTTGTATCTTCGTTAGCGTGATTCATACCATTAATGTCAGGGCCTTAATCACAAAAGATTTATAGTGTCTGCCATCTGGTTCATCTTACACTACATCTTGGTAGTAGTATTTGTAAAAAAAAATTTACCTCTAATGTAAAGGCTTAATTTATACTTCTACTTCTATATTGAAATCATGTAATTGTGCAAGAATTCAAAACTATATGTTTACATAATAATTTTAGAAAGAAACAAAAAAAGTGAAGGAGAAGGGAGACTGAAAAAAGAAAAAAATTAAAGAAAAGTAACTCTTGTTTGTTTGGGAGGAAAAAGAGATTACAGTTTTTCCTTTAAATTTTTTGACTTTGGAGGAATTATAAGCTTATTAAAATTACACCTTGTATAGTCAATGTGATCATGTACATGGTTTTGAAGTAAATAGAGAAACTCTTGTATTTACTTGATATTGTGTATCTTTGATTATATCTTAAATTTTTTATTTTACTCTTTAAATAGAAAGGTGCATTATATATATTAATCTCTTAGTATCTATGTCAAAATCTCACGCTAATGACCAAGCCTACATGGTAATGCTTGTTTATCTTAGTACATCGTTTTAATTTCTAGGCCTCATTCAACTTTTATAATTGGATGCAAAGAAAACCATAAAGTGAGACAAATCTTTGGAAAAGTCATCAGCCAAGTGTCTCGCATAAAATTACGGTCTGGATGTGAGAGATAGCGAGTGGATCACCTGTACGTCCTTGGAGGAGAGGGCAAAGAAATGTGCGCAATCAATTTAAACCCCCAGGTAGAGAAAGCCTTGTAATCTTTGGAAACAACCGCGTCCTACAAATGCAATGTAATTCTTAAGGATTTTTTTAAAAAGAGTTCGGGTTCAAAAGCTAGTGAATTAAACTAAAGCGAAATTAATATAAACTAATATTTAAAACCCTTAATTTTGAGGATCATGTGCGATCGGATATTTTACATGTTTTGATCATAAGCTCCCTTGTTCGAAGAAAAGTTTATATTATAATAATCTTTAGAATAATATATATATGTGTGTGTGATGGATGGGTATGGATTGTCCGTTGTCTTCCCTTACCAAGCCCTATTTTCGAGTAGGATATTGAGTTGATGATGATTGTTTTTTTTTTTTGAGAGAGATGATGATTGTTTATTATTAGAAGTTTAGAACGGATAAAATCTACCAAATGAACAATTAACTTTCGTTTTTTATTTACCGGCAAACTGACAATCAACTAATTTTTCATTATCAAGCAAAACATTGTGGAGAATCGATTCTTGTCTTAGAGTAATTATACTATTTTATTATAATAAAATTTTGGTTCAATTCTCACCTAGTCCTTTTTCCTCAGCATACCCGGTAACACTGTAATCCATAGAAACAAAAACTAAACGATTGTGATTATTATCTATATTGATTTAGAAATAGCTTATATTGGTGATATGATTGACCTAATGAATTAGGCAAGATTACCTATATGTATGGTTTTAAACATTAAATAGAATAAAATTTCCTAATTACTTAGCTTGTGGATGGGAATGTATTCGTAGAACTGTTTTCTTCTTGACCTTATGAAAATTAGACAAAGAGTTTGGCATACTTGTACGAATGTTCCTATTTGCTTTTAGACACTACAACATAATTTGTTTTTAGTGAAATATATTTAACGACATTTAATATAAATATCGCTATTTCAAATTGCTAATATTATATATAGAGAATTTAGTGACATTCATTAAACCCTTTAGTAGCATATTTAGTGACATTTAATATTACGTTTTTATCTACACGTCGCAGGGACTTCTCTTAGTCTTTCTTGAGCCGGGGGACTTCTTTTTTGGTCGCGCTTTCTTTCATGGGTATGAGTTGTCGTCGTCCTTCCCTCCCCAGACCCTGTCCATAGTTTTCTATGAGCGGGATACACTGGGTAGGATGATGATGATGATTAAACCCTTTAGCAACATATTTAAAAATCACACAAAAGCTTTTTTGTTACATAGGATCTAGTAACATTTCTCTTAAATGTCACTATATAGACTATAGTAACAATTACTTATGTCACTAAAAACCAAATAAAGTGTCGCAAAATCACTTTGTGGTGAAAGTTTGAATAAAAACCAAATAAATATTACAATAAAAATATGAATTAGTGACATTTTTTTAATGTCACTAAATACCAAGTCATAAAGAGTTAAATTTATTGTAGTGGGAGATTAGCTGAAACTTATATACACCGTTGAATATCCATTCACTAAATACAAATACCTGACTAGGGATAGGAGTAGTTGGAGGCGTCATATCCAGGTTTTAGACTTCGACTTTTCTTCTTAGAGTCGTTTGAGGCGTCCATGCTTTCGTGTCTGCTATAGTCTCTTGTGTGTCTTGCTTAGTTTTTTTGTCATAAGTTTTTTGTTTTACATGTGTATTGGATCTGTTATGTGTTCTTTTTCACATCACGTGGTAGGTACGTATCTCTATCTTTCTCTATCCTTCTGGAGCCGGGGGACTCCTTTCTTTGGTCGTGCTCTCCTTTATGGGTATGAGTTGCCGCCGTCCTTCCCTCCCCAGACCCTGCCCATAGTTTTCTATGAGCGGGATATACTGGGTAGGATGATGATGATGATGATCCTCGTTCCCAATATTGCCGGCTCCTAGGAGATGGTAGAAAGATCAAGAAAAATAACCGATTGGTTTTATATTATTTTTCTCGTTCTTTTTTCTTACTTCTTTAAATACGCAATTATAATTGAATGGTTTTACACCACTTACAGTCCGTTTGGTTAGTGGTACTAAATGGTGGTAATGAAAATGATTTATAGTGTAAAATTTCATCAAAAGTTTCATATCATTCTTGTGGCCGTAATGAAACTTTGATTACAAAAAAGATTTTTTGTTTACAAATTTTCATTACCACCTAATAACAATTCTCCCAATGGTAATGCATAGTAATTAATTTTATAAAGAAAATGTGATGAGTGAAGATTGTCAAGCATGACGATCAAGTTAATCAAGAGATTTTTCAACCAAAATTACACTAATTTTTCATTCTCATTACTACCGTTTATTACCACCTACCAAACTGGCCGTCAATTTGAACATAAAGTAAAACTTAAATAGATCAATTATAGTAAAAGATTTTTAATTTAGACCTATAAGTGATCAATTTTGACGTTAAATTGATCAATATCTACCTAAATATGGTTCTGTTTTCACATAAAAACGAAGTTGAATAAAATGGTATTATTCTAACATTTCATAGATGAATTTCAAACAAGTCAATAAAACTATCAATAATAATGTTAAAACATTGCACAAAACAAGTACTCTTATTCAATGGATACATTAAATTATATTAAATTGAAGTGCATTAAATTAATTTTATTTTAGTAAGAAATTGGTAATTTTAATCTTGGAATAATTCTATGAGATCAAACTAAATTTGCAATTTTTTTTGACGAAGACGACTTAAAATCATCATTCTGAATTATCTAGTTTAACCATTTTACTAAAAAATTAAAATAATCATTCTAAAAATACATATTTTCTTTTCCTAAATAATATTTACTACACATATCACAATTGGTATGTCAAGAAGGGGTTTAAAGTATGTCAAGTTGAGTTTTAGTGTATGTTAAGTAGCGGTTTATGGTATGTCAAGTACAAGTTTATGATATGTGAAGTAGGATTTAGGATATATGAACCAAGAGTTTATGGTATGTGAAATAGAAATAAGTTATATCAAGTAAAGTATGTATTTATGGTATGTCAAATAAGGATTTCTAGTATGTCAACTGTCAAGTAGAAGTAGAAGTAAAAGTTTATTGTATGCCAAGTAGAGATTTATGGTATTTCAAATAGAGGTTTAATATATGTCAAATGAAAATAAAAAGGAACATTCGATTCTAAACGTATGAATTCTGCGTGATTTGTTTCTAAAGGTTTGAACTTGCGTTTATCTTTTAAAGACCCGAACTTTGGGAAGGTGCGGCCGGTTTTAGTAACTTGGAACAACAGGTTACCATCTTCATCAATGACTTCTTTATCACCTTCTTCCTCAAGTTCCCCATTAATGGCTTCTTTCTTTAATCTCTTCATCAAAGGCACACAACAAAACCAATCGAATTGGAGGAAACCTTCACAAAAATTTCTGAACTTTTTTTAATTTTGAGTATTCTTTGAATAATTTAGAGTAGACCCTTGAATAACTCTTTGAAATCAAATTGGAGGAACAATCTACAATCGAATTGGGCAAACAAAATCATAGACAATCGAATTGGAGGAAACCTTCAAAAAATTTTCTGAATTTTTTTAAATTTTGGGTATTCTTTGAATAATTTGGAGTAAACCCTTGAATAACTCCTTGAAATCAAATTGGAGGAACAACCCACAATCGAATTGGGCATACAAAATCACAGACAATCCAAACACATGAAAAATACCCATTAATTATTGTAAAGCCAAAATAAAAAAAAGTTTCAATCTTTCCCTCTCATTAAGATTTATTGCAAATTTAAAGACCCAAAATTGAATGAACTAATAAGTAGCATAAGTAGCACCATCTTGATGTCTTCCTTCCCCTGGCGGGCCCATGCTAAAGGAGTAAAAGGGGGTAAACCCAAATTAGAAAGGACCAAATGGTGAAGAACAAACAAATGGTCGACTTGAGGAGGATTTGGAAACATGGGTACCATAGTTCTCAATGGAATTCAGATCTAGGGTTTATATGTGTGGGAATTGGGGAAAATCAAGGCAGTGATAGTAGAGATGTGGAAAGTGAAAGGGAAGAAGGCGAAGAGAGAGAAAGGAGGGAGAGATTGTTTAAGGCTTGAAAAGGAGGTTTGAGATTGTAGGGAAATGGAGGTTTGAGGCTTGAAGATGTTGAACAAAAATGAAGGACATGAAGAGATTGAAGATGAAGATGATGAAGAACCGGTCATTTAGCCGGTAACAGGTCATTCGCATCTTTAGATGCAGAGACCACCCAAAATTTAAGCCTTTAAAAGAAAAATATTAGTTCACACCTTTAAAAGCAAATCACGCAAAGTTCATACGTTTAAATTACATTTTCCAAATAAAAACAAAGAAAGTAAGATATTGGCCAATGAAAAAACAAAAAATATATACAAGCTGTAGATCAATAGCACAAAAAACAAAAAAAAAAAAATTCAATTTGGATGATAAACGCTCTCATGATTATTCTAGGTGTAACAATAGAAAAAGTCCTTTAAATAAACTCTAACTGAATCATAACTCAATTTTTTTGTAAATTTAATTGTTAAAATTAAATTGGCAAAGGATAATCATAAATGGTCTTGAGAAAAAACTGTCACATCTGTTTTAAGAGACTAACGACCTGTTTGGTAGGTGGTAATAAACCGCGATAATAGAAATGAAAAACTAGTGTAATTTTGATTGAAAAATCTCTTGGCTACCTTGATGGTCATGCTTGACAACCTTCGATCATCTCATTTTGTTCATAAAATCCATTTCAATGCATTACCATTTGGAGAGTATTAGGTGGTAATAAAAATTTGTGAACAAAATTTTTTTTGTTTGATCAAAGTTTCATTACCAAGGGAATGACATGAAATTTTTTATGAAATTCTATACTATAAATCATTCTCATTACCACCATATAATACCACTAACCAAACGGAACGTAAATATATTTCGAGTCGATTCAATTGAAAGGGTATCATTTGAGAATTTATGATTTGTGATTTGGCCGACTCGAACTATCGGTTTGTCACTCACTTACCTTTATCTTGTTATCTCCGATTCTCTTTGGAGGTTAGTCTCTCTCGACAGTCGACACGCCTTAGCATAAGCAAACCTTTTTCACTGTGGAGAACTCAAAAGTGAAAATTGAGTCCTCCGAAAGGAAGAGAAAGAAGGAGACTTCGATCGACAAAGATCGAGGAGGAGAGATAAAGAGAGAGAAAGAGAAGCACCATCACCATCACCATCTGAAGAAGACTAAGAAGATGGCAACGAAGAACCAAGTTAGGGCATCTCACATACTCATTAAGCATCAAGGTTCTCGCAGAAAGGCTTCTTGGAAAGATCCTGAAGGTCGCATTATCATGAATACTACCAAAGAATCTGCTATTTCTCAGCTCAAATCGATTCGCGATGACATTCTTTCTGGCAAACAAACCTTTGATGATGTCGCTTCTCGCATTTCGGATTGTAGCTCTGCTAAGCGCGGCGGCGATCTAGGTCTGATTTTTATTCTATTCTCGATTTCATTTCATAGTTCAACTCTGTAAATGTCACAAATTTTGGTCTTTTAACTGATCTTAGTTTCATTTTCATTTGATTTGCCAATTCTTCGTACTGAATCCTTTTTCGCTTAAAATCGATATACACTTGTGAACTGTTGCGCTTCATGAAATATGTTCGGATCTGAAGCTAATTCTTTATTTTGAAGTGATGAAGCTGTGAAAGTGTAGAATTCTGTTATTTGTGAGTGTGTCCTGCCTTTGCGAAGCGTTCTAATTGTTTTTCTTTTTGCTGATATATTTGTGCACATTTAACGTTGTTCTCTGTATGTGTGTTGACTCTCCAACTTTTCTTATCCTGGTCTATGGTTAATGACTTGACATTGTGATTATGTGATAACAAGATACATTATGCTGTTCAAGATACATTAAAATTTTCCAACATGTAGTTAGCAGAAAGGAAATTAACTCATAAAAATTTAAGTGGTAGAAAAGGACCACTAATACTAGTATTGAGGAGTGGCAAAAAGAGTATTAATATTAATATTGCTATATATGGGATAATGCGAACCCTTGACAAGGTCTCTAACAGCTAATTTTCTATTTGGTTAAAGCAATAATCTGTTGTGGAATTTTTGAAGAGGTCTCTAGCAGCTAGTATTTCATTAGCATATTACTAAAAAGGAAAATTTACTTTTAAAAATCCGACATTTTGCTTGCACTCTTTTAAAAATCCCACCTTTCGATTATTTTTTAAAAATCCGTTGCCTCCGTTATCTTTTATAGTACATACCTCCCTAACTTACCTAAACAACCGATTAATTTCGAATTTTTAAAAAAGAGAATAGGAAAATTTACTTCTAAAAATCCGACCTTTTTTGAGACAATTGATTATTTTAGTGTTTAGCAAAAAATTTCACTCGTAAATTTGTAATAAATTAGTGTTATATTTACTACCAAGAGACCCAACAACCTCCCCCTCTGCATCCCCGAAGGATTTTTGAGACAAAGTCTTCCTTGGGTGAAGTGTGATGAATAAGAAGTAGCATTTTCCTTTTATGGGATAGAGGATGCTGGTTAGGAAGTACTGGTTTGATGAAGAACGTAGACTTTTTTTGTCAATTAGGTATCATGACACCTAAAAATGCCTGAATTAGGCTTTTCTTCATGGAGATTTTATTTTAAATGCTAGTATTTGATCATTGAAAGTAACATTAAGGCACAACAGAGCTGTGGCTACAAACTTTTGTGGGCATGATTAAACCATGTATAAGTGGCTGGATTGTCTGGCTTAAAAGAAATGAAGTTGAGCAACTTTGCTAGTCTTATTTGATAATATCTTGAACTTCTTAACGTCGGTTCTGAAAGATTAATATACCCGTACAAATATACTCTAGAAGGGAGTTTGAATAGAGTATATGTTTTTCGAGTTTGACTTGTTGGGATCCGAATGAAATAATTTTTACTACTGTCAAGATCCTGAGATTTGATTGAAGATTTGAATTGTTTTTAAAGAATAAATATGAAATTAGTGTGAAGACAAATGAGACAAAACCTATGATGTAGGGAGTTCAGTTAGACCCTAAGTCTCCACCCTTAGATTTTCATAACTCTTCAAATTATATACTTTCTTTGCGTTCTGGATTTTACGGTATAGAACAAGAAGGTCACACTTATTCAAAGGTTTTAGTAAAGGCACAAGCTATTCAATTCTGCTATACTCACTTTAAGAAACCATGTTTGATTCTTTAATCATAAACTTCTTATCAATCACCATTCACAAAACTGAGTTATTTTATTTTTCTGAGAAATTGTATGTTGGTTATTCACTAAATTATGAAGTGAAAATAACTTGAGAGAGTAAGGTTTGCCTTATTTCTATCATAGTTTACCGAGTGGAGTTGCTAGAGTTGGTGGCATAGATGTTACGGGTTTGTGTAGAGGATAAGTGTGACATTCTACTGTGTAATTTGGAACTCAAAGAAAGTAAATAAAAAGAATAGAGGCTTTAGGAAATCCAAAGGATTGTGAGAATTCAATAGTGGAGACATAGCTTTGGCCAAACACCTTACATCGTTGTGTTTCATTTCATTTAGTTGCACTTTTAATTTCGTAATCAAAGAAATATAAATCTTTTGCTCCATCGAAATAATAGAAAAACTTATATATTCAATTTTTTTATTACATCATGGGCTAAGGGAAGGTGAGGGTCAGGTGAAAATCGAATTTAGGACCTTATCTAGGAAGAGCGGTACTTGCTTCAATTGGGACAAACCGATTCTCAACGGATATACTCTATTCAACGTCCCATTCTAGAGTATATTTATATAAATATCTAATTGCTTTTTCAATTGGTATCGTATCATTGTTGGTCCCTTGATGACGAAAGTCGGTGAAGTTATCAACATATGTAACTAATCATTATATTGAGCAGACAATATCATACTAATACGGATCATTTACGATTGGTGGGCCCAACATTTTCAATTGAATCATGAACTTTGTTAGTCCATTAACACAGTGTTGGTGTCTTAATAATTCGGGTTCATTAACTATTTGTCCCAACTCCCACTTATGATCTTCTTAGGGAAGAAATGGAGTCAAAGGAATGGGGGACAGATATTTTTTATTTGGACCCTAAATGAGGAGGGGCATAGACTTGGAGGGGCATAGACTTGGAGGGATAAGCATCAAATGCTTACCATTATTTCTATAATTTGATTTACTCCCAATACTAAGTGGTACATTATCTTTGAAGTGTATACTGGTGCAGACCTCTTAATCTTTTGGTTATTACTGCAGGTCCCTTTGGTCCAGGTCAAATGCAAAAACCTTTTGAAGATGCAACATTTGCACTAGAGATTGGTGAAATAAGTGACATTGTTGAGACTGACAGTGGAGTTCACATCATCAAGAGAACAGGCTGAGACCTAAATTTGTTTATTGCACCTGTTGCTTCTGATTGTTTTCTGTTGTAATATGACTTCAATTTTCTAAAAGGCAAGTGCTAGGATGTATGGTGCTTTTTATAAGTGCAAAACTTGCCGATCTCCAGTTATTGTGTTGAGATAAATTCTAAGTGGGACTTGTTTCTGAACAATGTTGATTCAATGATCTGCTTATTTGCTTATAGTTTCTTCACTTATGCTAAAATAAGAAATTAGTGCCCCAATCACAATATTTTAAGCTGGTAGGCTCAACCTTTTCATTTATAGGATTATACGCATTGTTTTCATTTTTCCATAAGACGGTTCCTTCATCTCTATTGTTTCCTACAATATTGTTTCAAAAGTGGGAGCGAGATTAAATGAATATTGCGAGCAGGGATGGCAATGGGTCGGACTCGGCTCGGATTATACATACTCCGACTTTGCTCCGGATAATAGTCGGACTTTTGTTTTCAGTCCACCTCCACTCGGAGTCGGATTATGCATACTCTAAGTTTGCCCTGACTCGGACTCTCGGATCTCCAACGAAGTCGGATGCAGAGTCGGATTATTATCAAACAGTATCGTTGTGATATTGTACTAATGATTTTAAAGCATACAAAATTAACAAAATATATTTTTCATATACAATTTAACATATAAATATGTACTTTAATTTGAATTCAATTTTAACAACAGAAATAATCCTACTACTAAAATTTATAAAATTTTCTCGTATTTTGATTTAGCGTATTTTATTTCTTTTGATTTCATTTGTCTTATCTTGATTCATTAATCTAAATAAAAATTCCAAGTACTTTTTCAAAATCGAAAATTACAATTAGTATAAGAGAGAGCTTGAATTAGTCGCATCTAACGTTTTAAAGGAAACAAAATATTAGTGTAAAAGTCAAATTCAAAGTCGGATGTCCTTCAGGGTCGGAGTCTCGGATTTTTAATACGGTCCAACTCCGGTCCGTCTCTAACTCGGACTCGGATCGTAAAGTCGGAGTTGGAGTCGGATGACTTTTTCCTCTGACTCGAATCGGATTATTTTCCTTGGACCAGGATCGGATTCGGACTTAATTGCCATCCCTAATTGAGAGGAGGAGGTCAAATAGGAGATGTGTTTCGAAGTTTTGAGCCTGTTTACAGTTTACACATCATTAACAATTTTCAGTTTTCCCATCTTTTTCTATCTTTCATTGAGGTTCCCTTGCATTTGCGTTCCCATGGTGCTAATCATCTCACCTAAACGACATTATAAATACTCTTCAGTATACTTTTTAGAGTATCAGTAGAAAGTAAAATTGTTTGAAGATTAAACAACTATCTTAATCTATCCACCATGTTAAAAAGTAGTCGGTTTCATTTGTGTTTACTCTAGCTCTAAAACTCATTATCATACGACTATCTCTATTTAAATCATGTGTTAGCAAACAACCAACAAATCGTATAAAAGTGCAAATTTTATAATTGGACTCTTATCGTAAACCAAATGCTCACCTAGGCTTGGGGCCGACTATGCGTGAAGAGTAATAATAGGTGGAGTTATTACAAATTTGTAGTCCCATAAAGTGCACTTAAGGTTACTAATAGAACATTTAGGTTTCTACCAACACACTCTCGCAACATCTATATTAGAGATAAGTCACATAAGTCGTATCACTAATTGATTGATCTCCGGGTTTACGTGGGCATATGGGTATAGCGTCAATCATTCAACAACATCTTGTTAACCCAATGTCGTTAAGTAACTATATAGACACATTATATTAAACTAGGTCATCAAACAAGCTGACTAGGCCCCTTGATCACCTTACACAAGTCCATAAAATCAACGGCTGAATCTGCCAATTTCGTTGATGGCAATAGAGTTTTAAAATTAACAAGTCGTAAGTAGTCCCGAGTACCAAAGGATACATATATCAACAAATCCGAGGCATCATATCCTCTAAGAATGTTATTCACATCCATTCATTTATCCAAATGATAGTGCTTGGTCACAGTTTGAAGTACTTCCCAAGTGATTTTCATGCCTTTAGGGAAGACAACCAAGTCACTGCCTCCAATTACAAAAGACCCATCAAGCCCATCAACAGAAACCTTCACTTTACCCTCCAAAAGGTACATTGTCTCCTCTGCTTCAAAAGTCCATGGAATCTTGCTGGGTTGACCAGTCCACCTATGTTTAAATAAAACAGTTTTCAGATGAAACTGAGCTTGATAGAACATTTAGGACTATATAATTGATGCAATGTGGATTTCACATTAGTATAAATGAATATGTAAACCTATCATTCTTGTGATGAGAAATAGTAATATGATTAGGAATTAAACCCTAAACCAATGAAACATAATTCGCTTGTTAATTCGCATTTTAAATTCGCAATTCACTCAAAATGGTTTTAAAATAGCATGAAATCGACCATTGCGATTCACAATTCGTGAGGCGATTAGCAAATCATGTGACCCTGCCCTAAACAGTGTTAATAAAGTTTTCTTGGTATCAAAGCCAATGATTTTGATCAATTGGAAACAAAACAAACTCGGTCTTCGATAAAAAACAATGTCGGGTTAGAAAAGAATGATGTTCCCGCCCAATCAAAAAGGGCTCATGTCTGAGGGTGAGTGTTGGAAAAATAACTTTCATATATGATCCCACATCGAAGAATTAAAGATGTTGACCAATTTATAAGCTTGATGGACTACTTCTCCTATTACCAATTGCTTTTAGGATGGAGTCAGAAAATGATAGATGTTACATCGATCAAAGAGTGGGATCAATTCCTAATTTAATTAGCAATAGGAATGTTTGTCTATTTTGACAAGTAGGAGGAGTCTGAGCCTAATTAGAGTTCTTTTTGTTCCTAGTTGCAATTCACATCCTAGTAGGCTTACAATTTATTTATCAGACTCCAAATAGGATCAAACTATAAATAGTAGTCATAGTAGAACTAGTATATAGCTAGTTGAGTTCGTAAAGAAGTCGAACGCCTAGTGAAGTTGGATCGCACGTACACCACTTTGCGTGCATAGAATGTAGCGTACGTTAGTCTCTGGTTTAATCTGAACGTGTCTAGGCCCTTGCTCAAGCAATTCTATGAGCACAGGACTCTTGCATACATATAATGTAGCTTGACTAGGAGTCTTGCTTAGTCGAGTAGTTGCACAAGCGTACACCTCTCATGAGTCGTGTGTTTGTGCTAGTGATTAGGGTTTCACCCTATCGAGGTTTATTCCTTATATTATATTCTATAAACAAAAGGGTCTCACATATAGAAGGGTGAAGGGCGATCGAGTTGAAACAAAGTGTTCGTGAGTGATTAAAAGTTCAAAACTATTACTTTGTCTATTAACATTATTAAGAGTGGAGGGTTCTAATAGAAAAGCTTTAATACCGTTTCAGGAGTGTCACAGGGAAGAAGAGTTGTCAGGAGCAGTTTGCGTTAGTCGTAAGGAGCAGTTTGCGTTAGTGCCATATTTGTATTAATATCCTTAGTCGTGACAATACTCATCACCATTCATTGAAAACTATCGTCTTTTCTTAGCTAATTGACCTATCGACCAAAGTTTCTCTTGAATAATGGGATTTAAGCGAACAGACAAAGGGTAAAATACAAGACCATCAACCCTCATTTACACACTTTGTTGAGCAAAGTCAAAATGTGGTACGGCCATCTTGACATGATCTCTTTTAGGTTGTGTTTGAAAATGTGGAATTGATTTTAATCCCTTGAATTTCAATTCTGGAAACTGCAAATTTGAATTCAATTTCAATTCATGAGTTTAGTAAACACCTAGATTCCTGATTCTATCATTTTAAAATTCGATACAAAAGGGATTATTAGAACTATAATTGCACCAAGTCGCTGGCTTTTATTCCACCACTGCAGACACCTTCACATAATTGTTTATATCCCTCCTTCTTCATTTGGAGCAGCCTTGGGTGGTAGTGGTGTCGGTGGTAGAAAGGGCAGTTGTCAGACAGAGAAGAGACAAATTGAGGATTGTAACTCAAAAGCAGGAGGAAGAATGAGAATCATAACTCGATTGGAAGGAACCGTACCAGTAAAATTCAGCTAAGAGTTTGGGGGTCGGGGTCATGGTAGAAGAGTAGACGAGGGGAAGATTTAACCATCGAATGGAAGGGTGAGAGGGCATGAGTGGGATGAAGTGATGAACTGAAATACTGAATAGTGGATGGGTAATGGAATTGCAAGTGACTAAATTATTTGTCATTTTCTACTACTTAGTTCAACTCTATAATCTAGCCACACAGGGAATTCAGCCAATTTCTGTAATAGCAAATATGGTTAGCCAAACAATCAATTGTACTCAAATCTACATTTGGAAATAACATTAGAGCTCCCAAACACCCTTTTAAGAAATATTCAGTAAACGCAACCTAATATTTCACCAAGATCTTCAGCTAACTATCAATATGATCCACTAGACTCTTCCTTACTCGAACCTTGATTGAATTGAAGTATAAGTTTTGATTTGTTTGGATAGGTGAAATTAGATGGGGAAAGGAAAGGGAGAAAATTAGAGGGATTGCATATCCTTTGTTTGGATACCAATAGGGGAAGGGAGGTAATAGAGGAAGGAAATTGGAAGGACGAACATCTTTGCAATTTCAACAAATATAGTAAATCCTTCCAACATAGAATATATTTGGAAGGAAAACACACCAATTGTTCCTCCATTCTCCTTCCCTTCCCTACTCTCCCCTCTTCCTTTCTTTCCTTTCAAAAATCATATTCAAACATAGTGTAAATGTGCCTTATACATGATGGAATGGTTTATCCCACATCGACAAAGTAAAAATGGTATGCACACAATATAAGTCATTGGAGCCCTTATTCCCATTGCCATATGGTTTTGGGATGGTATATATCCTTGACTTATGAAGTGTATGCACCTCGTATTTCTCCGATAATATGTTGGCATTCACAATTAGTTCAGCTCAATTTAACACTTATACATGATAGCTAGTTAAGATTATTTTTATAGCCTCCCAACAACAACCCAAGGTACTATCTCCTAAGATAAGATATTGATAATGCTGGTTATTCAACCAATTAAGCCCGTGGTTACCTAGTAGAGGCTTCAAACTTACCACAAACTCAACCATTCTAACCAACAACAAAAAGAACACCAATTTTTGGCATTACTTAAATATCCATGTCTAAAAATTCTTATCAAATATGAATAGTTCAAGTATAAGCTTTCTTCATGGATATTGATTTAATCGAGAATCGTTTTTTTTCTCAGTTGAAGAAGCATGTACCACTTTAAAGGACATAGGTTCGATTATGGCTGCCCCTCCCCTTAGCCCTCCCCTTCCCTAAGGCTACCATGTACCAAAAGTAAGATACTTCATTCCAATTTACTTGAAACCATTAAAGTGCCCAAGTGCCCATGTGTTACCCACATGTGAGTTATCCCACGTCGGAGAAAGAGAAGAGTATGCATCACTTTATATACTCAAGGAGTAACTCCTACTGTTACCGATTGATTTTAGTAGTAAACCTTCTACTTCTTCTCCTCCTTGTTTGGTGCCCAGACCCATTTTCTTTATTTTATCAGAAACATTGGGATTTTTACTCTATTCATTCAAAACCCTTAAATTTTGATTAATTTAAGACTAAAATATAGTTAAGTGGAAACTTATTTGATTTGTCTCGATGCAAAGATTTTCAATATCAAATTTTTATAGGGTAATTTTTGTTACATAATTAGAGATATAATAAGGAATGAATTAGTACATTGCACTGCCTGAAAAGTCAAACATTCCATTTACATAATGTTTTGATCACTATTGTACCCACTAACCTCAACATCTTATCATACTTGCACATAATACAATCAAATTAACTCTTAATCCACACACCCAAAACACAAACTTTTTCTGTTAACAACCAATTAAACCTAAAAATTATATTTCATGATTTTGAGAAATTGCATTACACTGTGTCATGGTAATTAATTCCAAATTCTTTTAACCAAAACTCTAATAAATCAAACAAATACAAGAAAATCCATAACAAAAAAGCAAGGGGAATTTACTTACTTGGGCCAAGTGGAAACTTGAAGATCATCAAGCTTAGATTGAAGAGGGTTTTTCTCAATTCTTACTCCAAATATTTCTAAGACTAACCCCCCATTTTCTGCTGCTTTTTCCATTGTATTAATGTTATCTTTGGAATTTTGAGGGGTTTTAAGGAAGCTTGAAGCAAGTAGTATAGAGACCAGAGATAGAAGAAGAGATTGAATTATGAAGGGTTTTGAAATCTTCATTCAGCCAATCCCAAAATTATTTCTACTTTTGAACTTTTCAATTATCACTGTTTAGTGTTTAGTACTCCTATTTTAGAGTTAGAGGCATTTATTTGAGTTTGAATTAGCTAGCTGGGAAGGTGGGAATGATGTCTCTCAAACATATTTGGTGGTTATTCACTCTTAATTAGAGAAACACAAATTTGTGTGAGAGATCTCTAATCGAGTCGGTTCATAAAAAAAAGTAGAGTGAAAATACGTTAAAAGCTTTAATGACGGGGTCTAAGAGATGTATTTAAGAAAAACATTCTCTGAGAAGATCGGTTATTATTTTGATTTAAAGCTAGCTAAAAACTATTTAGCAAACTCTTTTTAGGAAAATTTGCTCAAAATAATCCCAACTATTACCCGTTGGTCAAAAATAATCCCAACTATCAATTATTTTTTAATAATCCCAACTATTCTCATAATTTGTTGAAAACATACCCACCACCTTGTTATCGGCTGAAATATGTAACTTTTCCACTTTTTGTTTTCTATTTTTTACTTAACTGTTCAAATTAACCCTACCTCTTCATCTATTAATCAAAAAAGAAAGAAAAAAGTGGAAAAGTTACCTGTTGCAGCCAGTTAAAAGTGAGGTGGGTATGTTTTCAATAAATTATAAGAATAATTGGAATTATTAAAAAATAATTAATAGTTGAGATTATTTTTTACCAATTGGTGATATTGAGATTATTAAAACTAATTGCTAAACAATCGTTTGTGTATGCTTGATTAATGTTTTTTTTTCCAAAATTAAATTCTTAAGATATGTTTGGTGTCAAATTTATTTTCTGTTTAATATGTTTTCATGTAATGTGAAATTGATAATCAAACTCTGATAAAGCTCCAAGAATCCAAGAATCCATGGTAGAGCAAAGCTAAAGGACACAAAATACAAATCATAATTGATAAAAAGAGTACATTGATAACAAAATCAAAATGCCCAAAATTAAATTTAAGCCAACTCCATTGTCACCCCTCTCTAATTGTCCCAAACAATACTTTTTTAATTTGTTTTTTTTTTTTTTTTTTTGAAGATAGTTGTCCCCAACAATACTAAAGTCAACCTTTTAAAGTTGTGAACCTTTTTCCTCTAGTTTAGTCACAAAATCCGTAAGCTCACCGTAAGTTAAAAGGTCATAATTCGAAATTGAATATAATTAAAAAAAAAGGTTAAATTTAATCGTAATTTGAACTCAATCATTTTGACTCAATTTTATAATTTTGTCAAATCTTTCCGATTTCATATTACGAATCTTTAGATGAAATTTGCTACATTTCAAGTAAAAATTTATATTTTAAGTCAATATTTTTTAAGAAAAATTACCGTGAATAATACGACCTTTAATAATCCGAACTTTTGATTAATCCAGAATAATACGGCCTTTAACGACCTCTCATTAAAGAATATCTTTTCAATGACACGATTTGAAAACAAATAGTCTATATACAAATGATTTATATTAAAGTTTCTTTTTGGGTTGTATATGCCTTTTGTATAGAGCACGTGAATCTTTGCATGAATTCATAGTTCCGCTGCGTAGTTTTGTACGTATGTCTACAAAGTTACTTCTTTTGTAGCCGTTAAAACCGATGCGTCAACACTGGAACCATGGTCCGTAATGAAGTTGGTGATTTGATGAGCCGACGATGATTAATTCCGTAGTGACATATTTTTGGATGACCTTGAGTTGAGGCCTTCGGTTATTTTAGTTGTGTTGTCTTATTTAGTTACCTTGGTAACACCCTCAATTTTTAGAGGAGGTGCTGTCAAAATTTCTACTCACTTATCTCCTTTAAAAATTAACCTTAACGTTTATCTAAAATTTTTTTCTTTTTCTTTTTATGTAACACTCGAATTTCTTTCCATCCTTCAGGATTTTTGGTTACGTTTAAGGAGTTGGATATTCAGGGGAGTTACAAGAGGGTTTTAAAAAATAACTTATTGTTGCCTTAGGAACCGACGTGTGAAATCTATAGGTCAGAAGTATTTAGCAAAATAACTTATTGTTAGCCTTAAGAACATACGAGTATATCGGTAAGTAGGGGTGTTCACAATAACCCGCTCCGCAAAACCCGATTCGGATTATCCGGTTTCTAAAACTGGGTAAATTGTCCGGTTTTCGCAAATCGGATAATCCGGGTCGGGTACCCGGTTTTATTTCCGGATCCAAATCCGGGTCACGACTTTTTGAAAATCGGGTATCCGGTATCTGATTTTATTTAATTATTAATTTTTATTTTTTTTCGTAAATAAAATGATCATGATATCTCTTAAGCTAACCTTGGATTGAATATTTTTTGAGAGTTAGTATTTGAATTTTATAATTGTTACATGAACAATAATATTATTCTTTCATTTTCTTAATTAATCTTGACTAATTAAGTTATAGATTTAGAGAGTTTGTATTTGAATTTTATATAAAAAAATATTTTAAGTAAAAATAAAGATAAACAAGCATATAGTTGAATGACAAAACGACAAAAAAATAAAAAATAAAAAAAACATTCTAACAAAACCGGGTCGAAATTGAATCGCAATTTTAAATACCCGAAAAAGCGGATACCTGGATTTCCGGATCCAGGTCCACCCGGTTTTGAAACCCCTATCGGTAAGTGTAACCCAAAGCTAAATAACTTGGAATTTTGTCTACTTATTATCTTCTTTACAGTCTCCATACTAAATATATCTTCCTTCCCCTGCTACTCTTCATAGTCCTTCTTCCATTGGTATTCTCTTTTGATTCTCTTTCTCTCATAAATTACTGAAAACCTTTCACTATTAATTAAATATATTTATTACATTTCCAATTGTTTATGTGCTTGATTTTAATTTTTGTCCATACGCATCATTCTTTTTTCAATGTTTAATGGCTAAATGATTAGCTTTTTATTTATATATATTTTTTGGGATATAGGAGGTACTTAATACTAAAGATGGGACCTTTAACTCTTGCAATAAATGGCAAGAACTCTTCCGTGGAACAATCAGGTACAATGTTTTTGGGTTTGATTGTATGATTTAAATTCTGTTGTAAATTCTTCAGCTACTGCTTTTAATTGAATTTCGTTCCTGTAATTTTTATTATTTTTTAATATTCTTAGGGTTTGAGGCGTACAGTTTGGTAACATTGATGCAAACGCTGATTTCTTTTTAGATTTTTACTATTTATGTAAGGAGATTGACAATGTCGGATGTCAATAAGGAATTTATCGGTTGTGAAGTAGAGAAATATTCATGTCAAGGGATTAGTTGACATTTAAGTGCTCAAAGCTTAGTTACTTTTTGTTGAATTAATACCCTAATGTGCAACAAGCATAATGGCCAATGGGATAAGTCAAATAGGAAAATACCCTAGGGTTTATGGTGCGACATGAGCCCGGTGGTGCCTAGAGTTGAGAGGATTCCATTAGTGTTGCTTCGCCTAGTGCTAGGTCAAAATAAAAATGAGGGTAATGTTATACGGCCTAATCTCACAGTAATGCGGCCATGCTTTAGATTTATAATGTAATCGTAGAATTCAATAGCTTGTGCATAATGCGCATAGTTTCTTATGTGGGTCTATCATACCTTCTCATACTTAAGTGTGACAAAGGATAATGCATTTTTTGTTTGTAGTAGTATGATCTTGACCTCAAGATGGTTGAATATCGACATGAGTATAGATGTAGCACAAATGCGACTAATAGATATTCATATAGTGGGGTTTTTGTTTCGTGTTAACCATTTCATGAGAAGGGCATAATCAATGATCGTTTCTATTTGATACTTGCGTTTTGCAGACATGTTGATGTCAGTGCAAAAAGTGCAGCATCAAATGATGCCAAGGAGAGCATCTTTTGCGTCAGTCAGCATGGAAGAAGAAAAGCCCTTTGATTTTCTGCGTATACTATTGGGTATGCTCTTAGAGTACATTTTAATGTTCTTCGACTGATAACAAGAAATATTTAGCTTGCTTATAAGGAAATTTCCAAGGAACTTGAACTGTATGATTTGTTCAAGTGTTGATTAATATATATGTTTAATTTTTGTAATGTTATGTTCTTACTCGCTTAATTTTTTGTGTAAGAAACGATTTCCCCTGTATTACACTTATTACAGCTTGCTGTACTGACTTGTTCATTAGAAGAAAGTGAGATTTTCACGTTGGTTGATCTGTTTTCAATTTTTCATGTTCTTCTGTGAAATGTGATTATATTCGTTTTAGTGCTTTCGGTTTTCTATGCTTTTGCGCCTCTAGGAAATGTGTCTTTTTTGTACTTCCCTGGTTTGATGGTATTGCAAATGGAGTTTTGAGCACGTCCTTGTCTTCACTTTTCATCAACTGACTCTCGGACACTATCTTTACCTTTTTTTCTTTCAATGTTGAGTTGTTCAAATACCAGAAAAAGATTTATGCCAGATGACTTTGATTTGTTGATTCTGTTTTAGTTGTGTTGCGTTACGGAAGTTTGCCTCTAATCTGAATTTCTGTTCTTGTAGATGGTATCATTTCCGGAGGTACGGCTGGTGTCGTTGTGGAGACTGCTTTATATCCAATTGATACAATAAAAACTCGATTGCAGGCAGGTCAATTGAACATGACTTATGATTTTCATTTGGTTCTTTGTTCTAATTGTTAGGTTACCTTTTTGGTTCATTTTAAACCTTTATGATTTTTAATTCATGCTTTTGATTCTTTTATGAAATAAATCAGAACAGTTGTATTACTGTTTCTTTTTTGTGTCTATAAATTTGAAAAGGATTTGAACTTTATGATAGGCAGCACATGGTGGAGGGCAAATCGTCTTGAAAGGGCTTTACTCTGGATTGGCTGGAAATATTGCTGGAGTCCTTCCGTATGAACCAATTTATGCTTTACCTGTTAAAGATTAACTATAAAATGACTGCTACATGAAATCTATTATGTCTAATGCAGTTTGGGTGGGAATTCTTTTTTCGTGTAAATATCATATACTGCTTATGAAGTGATGATTATGCATATCATTTCCATCCTATGAGATTTTAGTAACCACGGATTTTGAGGATAACTATGACCCTCGATTAGTAGACTTTTCATAACTCATTTATAAAAATAGTACCATCAGACTCATCTTTAAATGTGTTTTCAGTAACATTAAAATAAATTTATGAATATGAAGGAGTATTTAGCATGAAGAATGGCTTGGCACATTATAAAAAGGATGGCTTTATGTGGAAGTAATACATATGGACTGTCTTAGCTATGGATACCGGTTGTCGGGTACTTCAGATAATGATTCAATTTTCCTGATTTTTGATGTTGATTTCTCTATAAAGATAGGAAAAAAATTTATTCTCATACCCATTTATGATCTTAAAGTGGTCTATGTTTCTTTTCTGTCACAGAGCTTCTGCAGCATTTTTGGGAGTTTATGAACCAACAAAGCAAAAGTTATTGAGGCTTCTTCCTGAGAACCTAAGTGCAGTTGCACATTTGGTAAGGATAAAATAACTTTATCTAAATACTTTTTTGTCTCTTTGAATAGGAAGTAATGTCCCATTTCCTTACCCATAGAGTTATTTAACTACACCTTATTATTCACCTTAAACCCTATTTGTCCTGCCTAAACCTGTTCATTCCTGTTCAAAGTCGATTATTTAAAGCATCAAGCATTACTGATTCTGTTAAACCTAGTCAATCATGGTCAATCTGATCAATCCTAGTTGGTCCCCGAAACTTATTTTGCAAAGTCAAGAGAATTCATCCTAAATTGTTACATGTTTGGCCTCCATTGTCTTATTGTTCATCCATGTTTTTATCAAATCTTGTGCAGACCGCAGGTGCTGTTGGTGGAGTTGCTGCTTCTCTTATTCGTGTTCCTACAGAAGTAATTATTCTCTCTTTTAGTGAAAGCATTAGGTTCTCAATTTCTATTCTAGGATATGGCTAATGATAATCTATCACAGGTTGTCAAACAGAGAATGCAAACTGGGCAGTTTGCTTCAGCTCCTGATGCTGTGCGATTAATTGTTGCAAAGGAGGGATTCAAAGGTCTTTATGCGGTATGTAATACTTAGCTTCCCTCTCCATGATATGGAGCTTTACCTTTTTTATCTGTCCAGCAGTTCTTATTTCTTTTAGCTTTAATTTGGCAAAGTTGATTCAGTCTTATGTGATTGCAGGGATATCGATCATTTCTACTACGAGATTTGCCCTTTGATGCTATACAGTTCTGCCTCTATGAGCAACTTCGGATTGGTTACAAACTAGCAGTGAGTTATTTTTTTTTGGCATTTATGTAATGACTGTTTCTTTTGGTTTACAAGCAGCAAGTGATTATTCTTGGTAGAGCACCCCGTGTACAAACCAAACCAGGTGATCTATGAAAATTTAGTTAAACCCTTATTGGAGTAGGTCTAAGATTGGGTTGAGAGGTTAGAGAAATTTGGATATCAAAATCTCAATTTTTGAATTTGGGCGTCAATCATGACAATTGTGCGGTTGTGCCATTTACTAATGTCCAGATTGGGCCTAGCATGACTGACTCAGACTGATATTGGACTAACTATTAGTACAAGACACTTTCCAAAATAGAATGTTTTAATTGGTAGTTCTAATAGACTTTCCCTAAATAGCCTATCTCGAGGGAAAGAGAGGGATGTGGTGAGCTAAGGGAGAGCGCTTAAGTTTTCCCTCAAAGTTTTTCCTGCTTTAAAAGGATTGGTTTATTATAAGGGAATTTAAAATGATTATTTCCATATCCTCTCTGTATTTAATAATAATAAATTGTTTTGTTTCATGTATCATGTATGCCACGACCTTTCACATTGAGCCTACCCGATGTATTGGGATGAGATTAAGGCTTTAGCGTTGTTCATAATAAGAAAAAAGAATCATTATCACTCTTTTTTTACCCTCGAATATTCTTATCCAAACAAATAATTGTCAACTGTTAGCATAAAGGAAAAACCGAGGAATTTTGGAATGGTAATCAAGGATACAAGGGACATATCATATATGGACAAGCATTATGCATGGTAATGACAAAGTGAACATATGTCCATCTCATCATGAACTCATAACTTCATATTCTTCAATGTCCAATTATTATCTCTTGGTTAGCATTATAATTGTGTTTTTCCTCTGCTCATAAAGTAATTGTATATTGCGCCATTATCAAATTATTGAAAATCTTAACTTCTTTATAAAAATCTCGAAGTACTACAGTCTACTATCATCATCTATACCTAGTAAATCCCACTCATAGTAGCTATGACGTCTAGTCGTTTACTATTATAAAGTGTGGATCAATACTTTGTGTTAGTTAATGACCAATAGAACTTGATAAGAAAAGTATAAGGGTTTTCATTCTGCCAGGAATTATCTACCTGGGGGACATAACAATCTCATGGTCCTATACAGCTGTACTTCTATCATCATAATATTCATGCTATCAACATGATAATGGGATTATGGTTTTATTGTTGTTTTTCTACAATCACAGTAATGACTTTTCTTATTTCCTTATTCTTTTTTCTTATTGGGGAATGGAATCTATTATCAGAAAAAATCGGTAACATGGGATGTAGCTCAATTTTCTGACCCCGGAACCTCCAAGAACACCAGAGAAACGCAGCCCAAGTCGCTCAGTGTGTCGTCTTGGTTTAGCAGACTTTTAATTAATATTGTTGAAAGATTTTTTGGCCTGCGTTGACAGATTAAAGGACAGAGACGGAAGAATATAGGACATAAGCCTAAAAATTTTAAATTTTGCTTAAGACTAAAAATTAAAATTCCATGATATATTCTTTACCCAATCATTTCCACTTCTCAAGTCACTCTTGGTTGTTTCACTTATAATCAAATCGTTCCATTAGTATTTTGTGGATTGTACACTTGTAGTTTGTTAACCCTTTGTTTGTGAAACAAATAAAACATCAAATATTTTTTTTAATGACGCTCTCGAGTCTTTGATTTTTACAGGCCAAAAGAGAACTAAATGATCCCGAGAACGCTGTCATTGGTGCTTTTGCAGGTAATGAATAAATTCTCTGGTTTTTCTTATCTAGTGACATTAGGGCGCATTATTTTTTGACTTGCACCCTAGCTTTGTTCTCGCATGCACTAGTATGCTTTTTAAAGCAATTACTAATAGAATAATAATAATATCTCAAATATATTGTTTTATTCTAATAATGACTAATGAGAGTGTGCAAGTAGAGTTCCGAGTTGTTGTGTGATGATGGGAGGGCGCAAAGTTCTTTATGTGTTTCGTTTGTGCAATATGGGAGGGCACAAAGGATGCTCATTAACATCCACTAACGCCATTAAAACTATTCTTAATAAATAGGAAACTAACTTTGACTCAACTTGTTTGAGCAAAATGGGGTTGCTCTTTTTCTTGCTCATCTAGTTCTTTATCCAATGCCTTGTTTTAACATGACCATACCTCTTACAACTTGGTTTGCTCTTCATCTTGACCACCAGACCTCTCACAAAATCTTTATTATGTGAACTTTAGTTGAATTCTTTGTGTGTTTCACTCCATTAATTCAATTACTAAGCGAAAGATGAATCTCAGATACCATGTTGGTGCAAAGACAACACAATTTCTGAAATTGAGAACTTTACTCAAACACTACTAAGTTTATTTATCTCAACACACCTAAATAAGTACATTAAAACGAGTATTGAATCATAAACGAACAAATAACCAACACCAGAAAATAGGAGATCATAATTGACCCACTACCAGTCTAACACCTCTAAAAACTAATCCTTGTAATTAGGAAACAAACTTTACTCATACCAATAGTTTTAGTGGAAATATAAACTAACCTTTATAAGAAGTTAGCATCATGATCAGAGGTGTTCGATGGGCCGGACCCCCATTTTGAGCCCTTATCCGGCCCGTTTTTCGAAGGGCTTTATAAGGGTCGGGCCAAAATGAGTTGGACCGAGCCGAAAACGGACTCCATTATTATTAAAATGGAGCGGGCTATAAGGGGCTTAAAATGGATTGAAAACGGGCCTTTGTAAATTTAAACTGGGTTTGAAAATTTTAAATCACAAATTCTTACTTGAGACCGTTTATACAATAGACGCTCAAGTTTTGGGGCTGACCCAATTTATAAATTAAAAAAGAAACTGATTGGTGGTTTTGTAAGTTAAAAGAGAGATATAGGCTGAGATCTTAAGAGACGTCTATACTATAGACGGTTTCTCAAGAGAGGGTCTGATTGTTAATTTATTCAAACTATTTTTATATTGTTTACTAGAAACTGAAAACAATAATTTGCATCATAAACTAATTTAAGATTCAATTATTTGCATCATTATTTATTCAAACTACAAATTATAGAAACTGAACCCTTCATTTTCATTTACATCAAACCTAACAGAGAAATTGAAATTTTCATTGAAATCTAATTCATTCGTCTACCAATTGAGATTTTCTAACTATATATTTTGATTTCATTGTTTCCCAATGATAAAAAACTTATTTTGTTCAAGGTGATAAGAGAATTCTTTTAGTTTTCACGATTTGTATGACTGTGACTAAGTCAGTTTAAATTTGCGGGATGATAATTATTTAGTTCATCTATTTTTTCTTTTTTCTTTCAAACTTAGGAAGTACATAATGGGCCGGGCCGGATTTTAAAGCCCGACCCATTTTCAGTCCATTTTTATTTTGCAAAGCTCGGCCCGACCTATGTTTGTTTGAGCTCGGCCCAGCCCAGCCCGTATCCGGCCCATTGAACACCTCTGGTCATGATAATGGAGGGACTCTTTAATATTTTATGTTTTGGTTAATGCCATATCTATAAAGCTATGTTACTTGAATTCGAGTATTGATGTCGGGTACTGGTACGTGTCCAAGTGTCGGATACGTCTAAATATTCAATTTTACGCCTAAAATGAAGTGTCTAAGTGACATACCAATATTTGAGCATCAAAGATTGGACACGGGTACGTGAAGCAAAATGAAAAGTCCAAGTAACATAGTTAAGAGAAACATTCTAAATGCTTGTTGAGCTCTGTTATGGAAGTAGCGATTGCATTAAAAAAGAAAGAGCAAGCCTATGTTTGTTCTGTAAATTATTTATATAACAGTACTTAATTTGCTGAATATACGATGTAATATAGCACCATATGCAACTATAGCATGAGAAGTTGATTATCTATACCCTGTAAAGTTGAGGGCTTATATTTTTTAGTCAAATCAGTTGATTCAACTAATAACTAGAAGTTAGCTTTCTGTTATAGTATATTTACTTCTGACTCATTGAAGTGTTCCCTTTGGCATATAGATGGGTACACTTTTGTTTGTCATCTTTATTTTATACGCATATTTCCGATCTCATCAATCAATTCTTTTAGGTGCATTAACTGGTGCTATTACAACCCCTCTCGATGTCATTAAGACAAGGCTAATGATCCAGGTATCTTCAGTGAGATACTTGTTCTTTCTTATCTCGTTTATGCTTTGTGCAACTTGTCTAATTCTCCCATTCTTGTTTTGTGTTGTTTTGCTTCTTGTGTGCGCTCTCTTAGGGATCGGCAAACCAGTATAAAGGGATTGTCGATTGTGTCAAGACTATTGTTAGGGAAGAGGGTTCCCCTGCCCTATTAAAGGTAAGGATGTTGCAGAAATTGTGCTTAGTAGATTAAAGATGATTATTCGCTATATCAATATGTTGCTTCTTAACATATCTTTCAACTCGGTATCATCATCATCATTATATCCAATGTCCCGCTTGGAAGCAGGTTCTGAGTGAGGAAAGGTGACGGACAATCTATATTCCATACCCATACTACCTTCACATAGAATACTAGAGGAATGCGGTCGGTTTTACCCATGTAGGATGAGATTATGTAGAATGAGAACAAACAACGTAAAATATTAAATTTAAACTCTTTTATCTAGGAAGTTTTCATAATGAAAGATGTAAAGATGTTTTCTAGAGAATTTCACTCGAGTTCACAAGCCTATATTACCTTAACATGGTACATTACACCTCCTTTTCCACTTAACCCTTTTCTAGGAAGTGAATTCAAGTACGAAGTTGGAATTGTAAAGGTTTTTAAAAACAACAAACCAAAATTTCCCGCATCATAAATGGGTAAAAAATCGTGTTTTGAGCCGCATCAAGGGATATCTTTTGGTTTTGACTGACACTTAAGCGTTACAATAAACGCAACACTCCTATCATCACATCACCGTTTAATTATCACAATCACGACCATTACTGCATTTTTACCTCTGCTCCTAAGTCTTAATCCATATAACAATGTAGAGAAGAGCTGACCTGGTGTAAAAATGGTATAAAATGAACAGGGTATTGGACCAAGAGTTTTATGGATTGGTATTGGTGGTTCTATATTCTTTGGTGTTCTTGAGAGCACTAAGCGCTTTCTTTCCGAGTCTCGATTAAAACCTTCTACTCCACACAACAAACAGGATTAATCTCTTCCCCTATCTTTTATTGGAGTTAAGCTTTTCACTTTTTTTTAATTTAATTTTTGCTAGTTAGTTAATAATAATACAATTTTTTTATTATTATGCATGTATATGTATGAATGATGTACACTAAAATCTCGTTTGGTTGACACTGAAATTTGTATTTTCTTTTCTAAATTTACCAGAATTGTTTTTTCTTTATTGTTTGAAACATGAATTTATAATTAATACGTGAATTTAGAGTTATCGACACTTTCATTTGTAATCAAATTGCTTCATTTTGTGTGAATTTTTCGATTCCTAAGCTTATCCGAAAACTGTCAACCAAGTAATCATGTAAAAATACAATTTCTAGAAATAGAAATTCCAAGAGAATTAGGAGGCAACAAAACAATCTCTAAGGGATCACTTGGATTGAGAGTAAATATTTATGGGGAGTAATAAAAGTCAAACTAATGTAACAAAGGTAATTAGATATGTAAATGAAGTTGTTGAAATAATTGCGATAGAAGTAGAATAACAGTAGATTAAAAAGGATGATTAGAAAAAGAGTTTGATTTTACTCATTTGGAGGTAAAGAATTCCTCCACCTTCCCCTAGGATAAATTTATACCCCAAAATAAAGAAACTTATTGCTATTTTTTCTATTTTTTCATTACCTTCTAATTCATTCTTCCACCTCTTCAACAATCAAATTCCTTTAATCATCTACCTAACTAACCTTAAATTTCTACTTTGACTTTTATTACCCCTTAAATATTTACTCCCAATCCAAGCGACCCCTAAGTACTACTTAATTTACAAATACACAAAAGAAGTGAAAAACACTTGTTTTTTTACTAATACATATTATTAGATTTAAAACATTGCAACGTACTATAACTTCTAGAAACTAGAGGTACATATTTTCTTAATGTGAAATCGAAAATAAATGAAGTTGAAAAAGTAAAAGTACATCACAATTGTATTATGAGTTGTATTATACTATATTATACTTCCTCCGTTTCAATTTACTTGTCTCATTTTATTTTTGGCATTTTCATACTACTTGTCTCATTTCCTTTTTTGGCTAACCTTTTCTTACCTAAATACCTCCACTTTTCCAATTTCCAATACTCTACCACCTTTACAATTAATTTAATCAATTAAAATACCCAACTACCACCTTTTTAATGGACCCCACTCAACCCTTAAAATCCGTGAAAAGTCAAATAGGACTAGCCAACTAAAATGGAGGGAGTACTTTGATACATTGATGAAGCTGCTTGGATCATTGACTGAATGTGGAAAATTTAAAACATATAAGCAAAATTATATAAAAAAAAATCACATTATAGCCATCTATTAAAACTTTTCTCAAGATAAGCATTTTTTTTCTTCTGTTGCTAAGGTTTGGATTATGTTTGCTTTTAGTAACAACGGTCAACGGTCCATTACTTAATCGGAGCATGTCGTGGAGTCATCCAACGACGAGTGATCGATAAGAAATACGGTAAATAATCACGCGTCATAGGGACACCATTTGCTTGGTCGATCGAAATACTTTGTTGTAAGTACTCCAAACCTTAGCAACGGAAAAAAGTGCTTATCTTGGGAAATATTTTCAAAAGACGGCTATAATGTGATTTTTTATATAATTTTGCTTATATGATTCAAATTTTCCTGAATGTGCCAGATTTGATTTCTATTAGGGAAAATTTGAACAAAATAAGTATTTCTTCTAAAAATATTTTCAAACTAAGCATGGAAAAACGTATTTCCCAAATAAGCACCTTCAGCTGATTTCTAAGGTATGTAGTTTGTTCGTTGTTATTAACAACGGGCAATTATTAAAATTGAGTCAAAAAAGTCAGCTAAGGGATCGTCCGCTCTTACCAACAGGGGGCAAGTGGATTGACTTTTTTGACTTTTGAATGTGTCATGGTCCGCTGTTACTAAAAGCGGGCAATTGCTTCTCATATACTTTAATCAATTTTTTGTTTACATATAGACCGATGTTACTAATAGTGATCGATTACAATTAAACTGAGTAAAAAAGTCAGCTCAAAAATCGTTCGTTGTTAATAACAACGAACAACCTCCCAATCTAGATTTGGAGATTTACATACTTATTTTAGGAATTAAATTTTCCTCATACCTATTTGGAATTTTTCATGCATTTTTACTTATATCGTTCAGTTTTTTTACACAAATTCTTGCTATAGACAGTCTATAGCATAGATGGGTGTAATGGTCCAGTCCATTTTTACACTTTCCATAAAAAACAACTGAAATTACCATTGGGTTGGGCTGCTGAGAGTGCAGTCTATGCCATAGACGGTCTCTCAGGAGACCTTCTGTTTTTTTTAAGTAGGCGGCTTGATGAGTCCAATGCTTCCATTAGAAATTAAATTTACAGTAACTTTATATTGTTCAAAAAAAATAAAATATTGCAAATATATCTTCAAAACTATCATCCACCAGAATTAATACTTAGAAAGATAATTTTATTAGATGGTATCTTTTAGCTCTACTTGTTGAAGGTTCAACTTACTTATTATAATAATGAATTACCATCGGATCAACCTACAAATATAATTTTTTTTTCATTATTTTAATTTTATTATTAATTATAATTATAATAATAAATTGCCCTTTATTTTTAAAAATATAACATATATGTATCATACCAGCATATTCAAATAAGCCAATTCTATTTTTAAAATAGAACATAGAGTCAAACTACATGAACCGGAATGCTCGACCTTCTTAAACAAATTTCATAGGTGTTGTGAACACTTTATTTATTATTGATTAAATAAATCAATTCCAATGTATTTGGATATTATTGAGGGAATTAAACAATTTCAATGTATTGATTATGAATTTAAGATAACATTCATTAGGATTAATTAATTCCAATGGAAATTCCAATTCCATTATTTAAAATAGGATGACATCACTATCATGTTTTGGAGGGACACGTCATAAATTTAACGTGACACGTCATAAATTTAATTAATTCCAATGGAAATTCCAATTCCAATTCCAATTCTACAAAAAGTGACACGTCATAAATTTAAAGGTATGATTATGTAAGCGTTTTTTGTTTTAGTAATAGTTACTAGATAATGCCCGTGCGATGCACGATTTTATATTAAATTTTCCGACATATTAGTATCATTTAAGAAATTAAAATTTTAATAACAAAATTTTACATTATATATACTTATCTGATTTCACTCTGAATAGTTGTATACATTACATACATTGTATGATTTGTATCATACTTTGCATTGTCCGCGTGGATGATTGCGAAAATTTAGTTAATGATAAATAAATCACAACAAAAGACAAAAAATTTGATTATATTTTTAATATAATTATATTTATGCTTCTATTTGTTTATTTTAAATATAAAGAAAATAGATCGTACATGAAGTATACAGTAAAAAATTATGAATATTTTAATAAAAATAACATACAAAGTTATGCTAACAAAAAATAATTACATTAATTTGTATAAAGTAATTCAACAAAAAATAATTACATTAATTTGTATAATAATTACATTATTATAGATTAAGATAATTTAAGAGATCGACTATAAGTACTAAATTGTAAGACTTAATTATTTACAGAAAAAATTATTGTAAATAATACAATATTTTGTTAATTTTTCTATAGTTGGCAAAAAATTAATATATAGTTGGTATTAATCATAAGCAATACCAACTCAAAGGGTATTTTCCTAGAATAATACCAATAATATCAACTTTTGTTTTTTTTTTTTGAACCAATATCAACTATAGTTTATTAACTAATATACCAATTTTTTTGTCTTATGATCACCTATATATACTTTAATATTTAACATGTTAGGAATTTTCTAGGAAAACACCTTTAAAGTTTGTATTATTCATGGTTAATCAATAGTTATTATTATTGTAGGAAAATTAATTAAAGATTGTATTATTCACGGTAATTTTTCCTTTATATTTGAGATTATGTATTAGGTATGATTTTGAATAATGATTAGTATACAAAGTCACTTGCTAAGTTCATATCATTTTCTAGGAAACACTTTGAGCTATTCTAATGGTAATAAAATTTTATTTGAGTGAGAGAATTTGTTTTTTGAGTGGAAATGCATCCTACCGCATACAACTAATAAAAAATAAATACCTATAAAAAAACACTCAAATGTTTCTAAAAGATCACCCAATAGAGGGAAGTTTTTAAAATTTTATCACAATGGGCGCCACCACTTCTATATATTAAAAACTTCAAAAAATATTAAAATATACCAATATTCATCAAAAAATTCTCTATTTTTCAATTTTTTTCACACACTCAAAAAAATTCTCTTTTCTCTCTAATTTCATAAAATTAGTATTTAAGTGATTTGACGTTTACATTATTAGTTTAATCTTGTCATTTTTAGTCTTTTTGTGGTATTAGTATTTTGTCTTGGGATAGACAAAATGAGGTAAGATAAAATACTTCATAAAGTAGTAGATAGTGGTGAGTAGGCCTGTGCAATGGGCCGGATACGGGTCGGGTCGGGCTTTAGTAGAAACGAGTCGGGTCGGGTCGGGCCTTACAAAATATATGACGGGCTTTAAATGGACCGGGCCCATAGGCCCGACCCGGCCCGACCCATTTATTTTATTAAACATACAAATACATGCCGGAATTTGAAAATAATAATAATAATAATAATAATTTTGGCTAATATAAAGATTTAATAAGTTTGAAGCAGTAATAAGCTCCACATTAGTTATGTATTAATTTATATATAACATTAAGGGGTAAAAAAGGATGGAAATGGATTTAGATAAGGGCCCATTTACAACCCTTTTTAAACCCTTATCTAACCCTTATCTCTTAATTTTTATAAGTTAAATTTTCAGCCCAACCTTTTTCAACCCTCTCCCATATACAACCCTTACAATCAAGGGCTGAATCAGGGGCCCCAATGAGAATCCGGCCCCATTCCATAGGCCTAGTGGTGAGGTGAATGAAAATAACTTGAATAGCAAAAGTTTTTTGTACACCATGTGTTGACCATTCTACACCAAATAATAGTATGCTGGCTCTGTTGGTCCCAACGAATTTAGTTACATAACATAGCAAAAGGGATAATTGTTTTTACCGGAGAGAGGATGTTTAATATGTTCGATTGTATAGGACCTCAAAAAATTAAGGGTCTTAATAATAAATTATTTATTATATGTTAGGTGTTTATAGACAGGGGCGAAGTCAGGATTTTGAACTAGGGCGCCATATTGTCGATATAGTAGAAATTTTTTTACTATATAAAAACTAGAGATGTTAGAAACAGACATGATTACTCGAATTGTACACAACATTGTGATTGAATCCAATTTGATTCGACTTTAAAAAAATACAATTATGTAAAAATAATATGGACACGAAATCCAATTTCAAGCCCGCTCGAAAGACCTAACCCGAAATCAACAATGACCCGAACGAACACTATTAGACGACACTAGTTAAGCTATGCAAAAATTAAAATCACACAGACTAAAATGAACTTGAATCATTGTAAAAATTATATTTAACAATAATTAGAGTTGAAGCTTCCCTATAATTTAAAGGGATGTCAAAACCAAAAAAATTTTTTTTCAAAAAGTACCAAAAACACAACATAATTATCCAATACAAGCACAATATAATATATAACTCTAAAAACATCATCCATGAACAAGTTCACACATCACCCAATACAAACACAACATAAGAACATCATCCAACACAAACCTAGAGTACCAAGTAACTGTTGGTGTTAAGTTGACCGTTTATTAAAAAAAAATTTATTAGGTACTTTTTGACACTTTCTCATTATTATTATTATTATTATTATTATTATTATTATTATTATTGGATGATGTGTGAACTTTTTTATGGATAATGTTTTTAGAGTTATATATTATATTGTGTTTGTATTGGATAATTATGTTGTGTTCTTGGTACTTTTTTGAAAAGAAAATTTTTATTAGGTACTTTTTTGAAAAGAAATTTTTTATTAGGTACTTTTTAAAGATGGACAAAAAAAAGATAACGGAAAACTTAACCCCAGCCGTTAGTTGGTACTCTTTTGAAAAGAAAAATTTTTGTTAGGTATTTTTTTGTAAATATTTTTTTATTAGGTACTTTTTTGAAAAAATAAATTTTATTAGGTACTTTTTGACACTTTTCCCTAATTTAAATTTTGAAATAACTAATTGTTTTTGACTATATATATTTGCCTAATAATTTAAAAAAAACACTAATTAAATTAAGATAGAAAAATATAAACACACTAAAAAGGATGAATGTTAAATTATGAAAAATAAATAGTAATGACATTATAGTATAAATCTATTAGTCTATAAAAAAATAATTGTTTATGTGAAAATTTAATACCATAACCTTAGATTACAAATGTGTTACTTTGACCATTGAACTATAGTAATTTTTGTTATATTTCTATTCTCTTTAAACTATATATCATATTAATAAGGGGGCCAAAGCCAAAATTACAAATAGTCGCATTTTCGGCAAGGGGGTCCGGCCACCGCCGGCCCCCATGTGGCTTCGCCCATGTTTATAGATAGGTCTGTCAAACAGATCAGGTAGATCAGGTTGAGTCTGGTTCGAGTTCGGGTCATATATAAACAGGTCAGAAAACCTTTGACCTAAACTCAACCCATTTAGGTAATTGGGTCGAAAATCAGAACCTTGACCCGACTTGCAACAGATCAGGTTGACCTGATTTCAACCCACTTAACTCGTTTATAATTTTTTATTTTCATTTTAAGTCTATTAACGTTGATTAAATCTAAGTTTTTAGGCTTTAACTTTAGCTTTATGTTTTTTGTTGTGTATTTTGTATTTAATAGGTATGACAAATAAGATATTAAATGAGCTTATACTTATTGATTTAACTCGAAATTAACACGTTTAATTAAATGAGTTATACAAGTTTTTTCAAGTTTAAAATTTTGACCTGAACCTAACCTATTTAATAAAGGAAAAATTACCTAGAATAATCCAACCTTTTCATGATTTTCCTACAATAATCCCACCTATTGTTTAACCATGAATAATTCCAACTTTAAGGGGTATTTGCCTAGGGTATACTTGGATAACCCGATGACCTGCTATAGTAGGTAATTCACCATAAAAGTAAACAGAAAATTAATTTAAAATTAGGGAAAAATTTTGAAAATTTACATAAAAAATCATTAATTTTTTTTGAATATTTTTTAAATATTTTTTTTGATATTTTATTTTAATTTATCTTTTTTTAAAAAAAAAATAAAACTTGATATAGCAAGTCATCCGGTCATCGGATTTACTCTAGGAAAATACCCCTCAAAGTTGGGATTATTCATGGTTAATCAATAGGTGGGATTCTTGTAGGAAAATCACGAATAGGTTGGATTATTCTAGGCAATTTTTCCTTTAATAAATAGATCAGGTCGAATCGACCCATTTAATTAATTGGGTTAAAATTCTCAACCCAAACCAAATTATTTCGGGTTAGGAATGGTCGGGTTAGCAGGTCATGTCAATTTTTACCAGCCCTATTTATAGATATAAAATTGTCAAAAAATATCATAATTTATAAATTGCACAGGACCTTCATAGAATACGTAAATTTTTGCTCCGCCCCAATTTTTACTGAAATACTCCATCCAACTTTTTATGTTGTCCCATTTAATTTTTTGATACTATTCATCAATCACTCGTAATTTATATTTTATTTTTAATCTAAACGTCAAAATATAGTCAAGTGATGATCTGTTTGAATCGTTTCAATGTAAATTTTATTACAAAATCATGAGATTAAAAGTATGTATTTCTAACCTAAACCTAAAATATTATGTTGTTAACAGTAGCATGCCTAAACCTAAACCTTCATCCGCCTCACACTACTCTCCATATTTCTAACCTAAACCTTCATATATCTTTCGCTTATATTACAAAATCATAATGTGATTATGTGAATTACTCTTTTCTCTCTTCTAACAAACCTAAAAAATCTACCTCTACACTACATTCACCCTGCTGTACCACCGCCTGGCTGCCGCACGCCATCACCACCGTGGAGCCGCAACAGACGCTGTACGGATTCTCCCTGCCGGCCGCTTCTGCTAGCCGCCTGCTGTGCGCTGTGTCTGCTCACAGTCTTTCTAAAGGTTTTGAATTTTGTAGGTATTTTCACTCTTTATCTTAGTCTTAATCTTTATTTATGTTCTAATCTATAATCTTTATGAATCATGATTGATTGTTATACAATACCTTAAACATTGTTAGTTCAATTTAGGGTTTGTTCATTCATAATTGATGTTTATACATTTTAAAATGGTGGATTGTTAGTAGTTTAGTTCTATGATGATTCACTGTACAAAAAAGATGATAAATACAATTTGCATGTACTTTTGTTGAAATATACGCCAATGATATCCATTTCACATACTTTTGATCGTTTTGGCAGGAATGGAGATCAAAAAGTTACAATTTGCAGCCATTAATCCTCCACTCCCGGTTATCGTTGCTTGTGATGTTGGAGGCATTACCGTGTCATTGGATGATTCGCTCCCATTGGGTTCTGCGCCCTCTTTTGTTTTTTGTGATGGGTATAATTTATGCTTCTGCTCACTTAATTTATAGCTTTAGAAGTTGTTTTCACATTTTTTTAATGGTACCTTTGCTTTGTTTTTCTGTTTTAAAATGTACTCTCTTCAATTTATTTCATTTCAGTCGTCCTATTTGCTTTTTTCATACTATTCATCAATCCCTTTTAATTTGTATTTTATTTTTAATCTATAAGTTAAAATATTATTAAGAGTTAAAAATGTTACTCGGACAAGTGTGAAAAAGCAAATTGGACAACTGAAATGAATTGAAGGGATTATATTTTATCTGTTATCGGTTGAAAGCTAATTTGTATTTTTTTTATTTCTCTATCCCTCTGAAAAGAGGACCTTTTCTTTTCACACTTCACACCATCTTCTACATTTTCATACTTCACCATCCTTTCTCCCTCTATAAGCTCAATCTTCTAGAAGCTTAACAAAAATGGCTACACTTCTAGATTAGATATAGCAGCTAACATTCATAACATACTTGCTGCATTTTGTTGGATCATAAAGATTTGGACTTTGTTCTTGTATTAGTCATTAAGTAATTGAGTTTTCCAAATTGAAGTGTTTTATGGGTATTTCTTCATTCACTTCTCATATATATATATATATATATATATATATATATATATATATATATATATATATATATATTGCATTTATTGTTTGTTTTGGGTGTCTTTGTGTAATACTTCATCAGTTTCAAAATACTCGCACATAATTGTGTCATGTTGTGTAGAAAAATGTCACTATCAATAGCAAGTATAGTGGAACGAAGGTAGTATTAGTATTGTATATAGGTTCTGCATCAAGGAATGAATGAAGCATTTTGGTTACTACAAAATATAAAAATGGTGGAGGTAGTGAGACAGATCATACAGGGAAAGAAATAAAAGAGGAAGAAAGTGAGGATAAAAGAGATGAATAAGGATTAAAAATGGAGAATTTATTTACTTTTAGTTTAATTTATTTTTTTGTAATGGACAACTGGTTAATATTGGTTAAAGGAAACTAGAACACCATAAAAAGCGAGAATAATGTTAAGTTGAAACCTTCAAAAGCGGAAGAGAGAAATGCCATACCCTAGAATCAAAGTTTCCTTTATAAAATGTTTGTAGCAAATTGTTAAGGTGCATTTAATCGGTTATTATATATGCGTTGTTTTAAAAAGTGTGTCTCGCTTTGCGCCTTGAGCTCAGGCTCGACTGAAAACTCCTCGGCTAGGTGAGGCATAGCCACACTACAAGAAGCGTGCGTCTTGGGCGTCTCGATGCATTTCACACCTTGTGCGTTTGGTGTGTCTCCTTGTTGGGCTGCCTGGGTATTTGACTTATGCTTGTTTTCGAAAACGAATAAAACTCGAAACCAAATTTACTTGAATATATATGAAGTTCGAACAACCTTTGTTTGATATTCTCATTTAATATTTTGTGCTAAAGTGGTGTTTACTGCATGATATATCGTGTTGCTTGAAGTAATGTCTTAAAATTTATTTTTAAGCTTAAGCGAAAAAGAGTACCTCGCCTACAAAAAGCTCATGCCTTCTTCTTTGCATTTAGGCTTTAAGGACCTTTTGCGCCTAAGTGCACCTCGCGCTTTAACTTTCAAATCTAAGATTATATGTATATCTTGTGGTTTATGTGGCTGATTGCTGATGTTGTTGGCATTTGTGTTTTCATATTTTTTAATCAAGCTAAAATTTTAATAAAAATATACCAAAGTCTAGACCATTTAAAATCAAGTCCAACATTTGATAACATAGATTATTTGAATCCTTAGGGATCTTATCTTTAATTTTCTTGATACTCCCACATCTAATTTGAACAGTTTAGGATCTTTTGAATTTGTTATCCTAATAGGAGGATCGGATCAGTATAGTTCCTACTCCCTCCAATTCATTTCAATTGTCACATTTGCTTTTTCACACTATTCATCAATCCTTTTTAATTTGTATTTTATTCTTAATCTATAAGTCAAATCATAGTCATGCGATATCTTGTTTGATTCGTCTCAATATAAGGATTATTTATTCATATCAACTTTCCAAACTTTTTATTTAAGCATAATTAGAGATATTAAGAGTCAAATTACCTCGACAAGTGTGAAAAAGCAAACGGGACAATGAAATGAATCGGAGGGAGTATTTTTTTTATGTTTGTTTAAAGAGTAGATTCATCCAAGAATATGATTAAATGTTTAAAACTTTGGATTTGTCCACATTGTTAGTTCTTGACTTTCATTTCATCTCCTTCCGAGTGTTCAGAATTATTCTTCACGAACGCAAAACTTTCTAAATTATTGCAGATCGAAGTTGGAAGGCATGTACACTCTTCTCCGATACGTTGGACGCACAATCACTCACTTGAAGCTTTATGGGGAGGATGCTGTTAAATCTGGACAGGTTATTTTCATTGTTTCCCTGTAAAATTTGCTGCTGTTAACGTTGTTTCTGGCTAATATCACTTCTGTTTTTGGATTTTGACATCTAGATTGATGAGTGGCTAGATTATATTCCCATCTTTTCTCAAGGATCTAAATTTGAAGAAGCCTCTAGCTATGCAGATAGTTACCTGTCTACATGTACCTTTTTGGTTGGTCAGGACTTGTCTATTGCAGATATAGCCTTATGGTCAGCTCTTGCACGTAAGATTCTACACTTAACAAATTTCATTTGTGTTAGGGCAGTAATGTTGCCTTGTATGTTCTTTGTCTAATGAACCAATCAAATTATGCTGCTAGTTTGTCTTATGAATGCTGCATCCATTTTCTTATTCCGTAAATCAGTTGAAGATATGCGCATCTTTTTTCTATGCGCTACTCAATTCTGGACTATACATTCCTTGTATGAACTATTTTTGACTACCTTTAGGAACTAGCCAGAGGTGGGAAAGTCTGAGGAGATCTATAAAGTACAAGAATCTTGTGCGCTGGTACAACTCTTTGACATATGAGTACAATTCATCCTTTGATCGTTTCTTGAGAATGGTAGCTGTGAAAACAAAGCCTTTCCCAAAAATTTCAAGAGATTTGAACTCTACGATGATTCATGCAAATGCTGACAATCGTGAGAAGACAAAAGCACCTGGGTTTAACTGCAATGAACTTGATCTTCCTAATGCTGAATATGGAAAAGTTTGTTTGCGGTTTGCTCCTGAGCCCAGTGGATATCTTCATATAGGCCATTCAAAAGCAGCCTTGCTAAATCAACATTTTAAAGATAAGTATAATGGCCGACTAATCATACGCTTGGATGACACAAACCCAGCCAAAGAAAGCAATGAGTTTGTGGCGGGTCTTCTCAAAGACATTGATAGTTTGGGCATTCTTTATGATGCAATAACTTATACATCCGACTACTTTCCTAACCTTATGGAAATGGCTGAGAAGTTGATCCTTGAAAATAAAGCCTATGTGGATGATACTCCGGTGGAGCAAATGAGGATTGAAAGGGATAGTGGGGTTGAATCAAAGTGTAGGAACAATAGTGTAGAGAAGAACTTGGAGTTGTGGAAGGAAATGATTATGGGATCTGAAAGGGGCATGATTTGTTGCGTTAGAGGGAAGTTGGACTTTGAAAGCCCAAATAAATGTTTGAGAGACCCTGTTTACTATAGATATAATTCCGTTCCCCATCATCGGGTTGGATCAAAGTATAAGATATATCCCACATATGACTTTGCAAGTCCATATGTAGATGATTTTGAAGGAATAACACATGTTCTTCGTTCAAATGAGTATCGTGATCGGGATGCCCAGTTTCATTGGATCCAAGATCATATGGGAGTGAAAAAAGTTATCTTTTATGAGTTTAGCAGATTGAATATGGTCTATACCCTTTTAAGTAAGCGTAAGCTTCTATGGTTCGTGCAAAATGGAAGAGTAGATGGATGGGATGATCCTCGTATGCCTACCGTACAAGGAATGGTGCGTAGAGGTTTAAAGATTGAGGCTTTAAAACAATTTATTCTAGAGCAGGTATGTGCTATATTTTCCATCCCTTTCTATTTTTGCATCACGCGTGCTATTTTAGCGAGTTTTTAAACAAAAAGGTCTCCTTTGTTGGTAATTGTAGTAATTCTTTGCTCTTTATAATACCCATTTGTTCTCTTTAATTCAGGGGGCCTCAACAAATCAAAACCTAATGGAATGGGATAAACTGTGGTCTATCAATAAAAGAATGATCGATCCTGTTTGTCCTAGACATACTGCTGTGTACGAGTTCAACCGCGTGTTAGTAACTCTAATCAATGGTCCTGTAGAGCCTTATATGCGGGAAATACCTCGACATAAAAAGTGTAAAGAAGCAGGGAATAAGTACACCGTGTATACCAAAAATATATGGATTGATTACTTAGATGCACAAAGTATATCTGTAAATGAAGAAGTGACTTTAATGGATTGGGGAAATGCTATCATCCAAGAAATAAAAAAGGATGAGATGGGTATTGTTGTGCAATTATTGGGCGTGTTGCATCTTCAAGGGTCAGTCAAGACAACCAAGCTGAAACTGACATGGCTTCCTGAGACGGATGATCTTGTTCGACTTCAACTTGTGTACTTTGATTATTTGATTACTGCAAAGAAGCTGGTATGTATGGCTAGATTAGATACTCAGTACTGTATTTGTATTTGTATTTGTATTTGTATTTGTATTTGTATTTGTATTTGTATCTGTATTTGTATTTGTATTTATATTCGTTCATTCATTCAATTTGTTGATTGAATTGTTTTCTCGTGCTCTCAGCCTAATAACAGAGACAAGGGAAAGACAGATAAGACGCAAAAGGAGGAAGATTTCGTGAAGATAGTTAATCCTGTTACCAAAAAGGAAACTTTTGCATTTGGGGATTCAAACATGAAGAGTTTGAAATGTGGTGATATCATACAGTTGGAGAGGAAGGGCTACTTCAGATGTGATGTTCCGTTTTCCCAATACTCCAAGCCGATGCTTCTTTTCGCCATTCCGGATGGAAGGCAACCAACTACTACTAATGCTTTACACCAACTTCAAGTCTAATACTCGGAAGAAGGATGAAGGACGATCTAGCATGATTAATTTTGTCACTGATGAGGGGTTAATTAAAGGACCTAACTGAGAAATATAATAGGTTTTGAGTCTTCTGAGTAAACAACAACGTTCTGTCTTGGAACATAAGGATCCTAACCCCTCTACATCAACAAATTTTGTGGGTTTAGTAGGATTATTGATACAACTGAAACTGACTATATATTATAACCTTGAATTGCTTTATATTAAGTCCGTTTTACCGTGACATGACTTAATATGGCTGGCCTAAATTTTAATTTCTTAAAAGTTAATGAAAAATCACAAATTCTTGTATGAGACAGTTTGACAGTAAGACTCGTCTTGCGATAAGATGGTATTATAAAGGAAAATTTGAAATAGATAAGATTATTTATCAAAAAAAGAAGCATAGGATAAGATCAGAATCAAACTTATTCCAAATATAAGCGCCTGCCCCAATTTAAGTGAAAACGCTGTTAAGAGGAGCGATTTTGGGCTCAAATAAGCTGAAGAGTAATCGCTGTTGGGAACAACGATTTCCATGTTGGCTGATCTTGTCTATTCGGCTTATATAAAAATCGCTGATAGGAGCAGCGATTTCCCCTGTAACTTATTTTAGCGCAGGTACGTATATACGATGTTGTAAAGAAAAAACTAAAAAAAAATAAGTTACAAGGGAAATCATTGGAAATCACTGCCCTCATCAATGATTTCCATATAAGCCAACTAGACAAGATCAGTCAACATGGAAATCGTTGTTACCAACAGCGATTTTCCTCCAGCCTATCTGGGCCCAAAATCACTCCTCTTAACAGCGTTTTCACTTAAAATGGAATAGGCGCTTATATTTGGAATAAGTTTGATTTTGATCTTATTCCCTGCTTTTTTTGTTAAATAATCTTATCTATTTCAAATTTTTATTATAAAGGGCAAAGAATCTTGTATGGACCTGTACAAGAGGAGCTGATGAAAAAAACTGTTTTTATTTAGCTAACTGCTATGTTAATGTAAGTTGAACTCTAAACTGCTTGTATGGGCTCGTCTTACAATAAGGTCTTGTACAAGACTTGCTGCTCCTTTATAGTTATAAAGCTATGCATCGTAATTGGTATCATTATATAATTGTCCAAGATGGTAGCAAAAATAAGGTAGAATATATTGATATTTTTAAATTTGATATTGTGTTGTATGTTATTCAACTCAACTATACTTTAATCTTATTTCCGTACATAAGTCACTAACAAATAAAAATTGCAAAGTTTGATTTACTACCGGTGAATGCAATGTACTTTACAACTAAAGATATGGCATTTTCCCAAGACTTTTACATTAACCTTAACATTAAATTGCTTCCTCCGTTTCATAATACTTATTACATTTAATTTTTTTTTACGCAATTTAATGTGCTATTTTGTTTATTTATATGTCAAATTATACACATTTAAAAATTATAAAAAGTTTATATTATGAAAGTATGCGATTAGACGATTTAAACAAGATTCCACTTGACTATATTATTACTTACATATTAGCCGCAATATATAAATAAGCGTAAACGATAAATAGTACCCAAAAACAAAATGTAACAAGTATTTCAGAACGAAGGAACAACCTTAGGATTTTTAGAAAATAACTATGTTTTATTAAAACTCTGTATTTAAAGATTCTACTTTATGTTTCTAGATATATATATCTTGAAATTGATTTATAGTTGCATATTTTGAGTTTATTCTATACAACTTTTTTTATATACAAAGGTTATTGAAGTACATATGTCTTTATAAAGAAGAGTTTGCTTAAATGAAAGACTTTTTATTTTAATTTGCGAAATTGAATTATTTATACTGAACTTTAAAAAAATTTATTTAGATTTAATCAAAGAGTTTATTCATTTTATTTGAAGTGTTTTGACACGTTTTGGGTTTAGAAACTTTTAGATTTATTAAATGATTTAAGTTGTTTTCTTTATTTGATGACAAATGACTTTGTATCAAAGGGACTTGTTATTAAGAATACCATGACTCGTTTAACCGACGAAAGCCTTGCAAGTTGTTCAATTCAATTTCAAGTGCAAAGGCAACAATTTCTCAAATATCTGCCGTTGTTAGTAACAATGGACGATTGTTAAGCCAACTTTTTGACTCAATTAACTACCCTTGACTTTGAATGTTAATGACTCGTTATAGCACCGGGCGATTACTAAAACCGAATCTAAAAGTTAGCCCAGTAATTGTCCAATATTACAAATAGAGGTGTTCAATGGGGCGGGTCGACCCAACGGGTCAAGGTCGGGTCACATTTTGACGGGTCATTAACGGGTCGGGTCAATAATGGGGCGGGTCATTAACGAGCCTTGGTGTAAAGGGTCGGGCCGGGCCGGGTCGGATAATTATAAATATTAATTGCGGAAAAAAAATTAACCACTTTTTTTTATTTTTTAAAATATTATTATTATATACATAAGTAAGTCGACCCAATGGGCCATAAAGTATGATAAAAAAGCTATTCTATGAACTTTTTTAAAAAGGGTCAAAGAGGGTCAAATTTAAATGGGCTTGACCCGCCCCGGCCCATTTATAATTTGACATGACCCGCCCTGCCCCGGCCCATTTAAATTTTGACCCGACCCGCCCCGCCCCGCCCCGCCCCATTGAACACCTCTAATTACAAACAATAGGCGATTGTTGGGCAAACTTTGTAAATCGGTGATAGTAATCGTCCGCTATTAGTAACAGCAAACATTACCACACCTCAATCATAGACTGTGAGACACTTATTTAATAATATTTTCCAAAATCATTTTGGAATTTTTTTAAGGAAAAAAAAAGCTTATTTTGGTGTAATTTTCCCAAATGTGCATCTTCAATAAAAAATTTCAATTACAGATTTTAACGCATGATTTTAAAATTAAAAAAAAACTTAAAAAATAGGTTTAATAGTATTAATGGCTAAAAAAATTTCATTGCATCAGAGCATATAAATGTTGAAATTTTTTATCACCATTAGATTCAAGAATAATGAATATTTTCCAATCTAAGAGAGGTGCATAAGAATCATCAGGCATCTCTTACCACATAAAAACCAACAAGAAAAACTAATTTATGACTTGAACATCTTCTACAAGTCCTAGGCATACTCTTAACTAGATCAAGCAATGATACGTTCGCTTCACATTTCCTAAACACGAACGTTCGTTCTCCTAGTTGAGTTGTTTTAAGAATTCGGAAACAGAGGTGGCTTCGGAAGTTCTAGTCCAAAAGGCGAACCAAGAGGAACACTTGAGCATCGTCAGGCATGCCCACACATTCATCCAGGACAGGAGGTGTGCGCCTTACATGTTTAAGCAATGTTTATCATCGAGAGCTGGCTGTAGAAGTACTCAAAACAAGTTTGACAATCCGAAATTTTTCGACTTTGACCCATGCGTTTGTTCAAAAAAACAACGTAAACACAAGACCAATTCAAAATAGACTAATTAGCCCGAATGAAATGGAGAGGGGCAAAGAAAATTTAAGCCTATGCTGCTCAGGTAACCGCTCAGGATCGACATCATTGTCAATCGAACATTAAGCATTAACTGCTTTCATTAATATATCAATGAATCTCATCACGGCAGCATCTAACTCAAGAACGAAAAAGCTCAATGCTTTGCTTGGATTAAGAGAAATTGGAGATACGGGGTTGGAAAAAGGAAAGGGAAGGAGATGGAAGAATCCATAAGCCTCCCTTTCTTTCTCGTCTTCCTTCCACACTCTTCGTATCCCTTTTATCCAAACAAAGCGTAAATCCGAAGAAACAATGTCACATCTCATAGATGAACACCAAGCATTTTGAATTTGGAAGTGTGTGAAGATTTGTTCCTGAGAAAGGTGATTATCACTTATGATGAAAAAAGAGACTTAGTTATGGGCACTACAATTTGAGCCAAATCAATAAGGATGTTTAATCAACTTTATGCCCCCACACTTTCAGACATCATGATGAAGAAAACATGTTTAGACAAACAAGATCACATGATACAAAATACTTTTGTAAATTACAGCGTTTAGCATTTTTGCAAACTACAACCAACAAAGTATTAAAGTCTGTAACATTCAGGCTAAATCACATAATTCCGACAATTTTTGTGGTCGGAGTTTTATGTTAACTGGTCGAGATTTTGTGATTTGACCAGAACGCTATAGACTTTGATATTTTGGTGTACATTAAGGATTTAACTCGTAAAAATCCAAAACCTAAAAGGTGTGATTCCCAAATTATTCATATATAAACAACAAAGATGGAGAAAGAAAAGCCATGTTGCTCAGGTAACCGCTCAGGTCGGCCTTTTAAGCCGAAATATCATGAAGCATTTGTACAATGCTTTTCATTACTTGTGTAATCATCATGGCAACATCATTTTAGCAAATGAAAAAAAAGTAAATAAAAGGAACGACCGTTAAAAAACCAGGTGTTTAAGAACTAAAAAATAGAAAAATTTATAATACAATCTTTTGTTAATTTTCCTATAATAATCCCAACTTTTGATTAATCATGACTAATACCAACTTGGGTTGTTTTTTTTAACTTTAGTTTATTAACTAATTGCAAAAACAATTCACAAATTCTTACGTGAGACCGTCTATATAATAGACGTCTCAAGTTGTGGGGCTGACCCAATATATAAATTTAAAAAAAAAAACTGATTGGTGGCTTTGTAAGTTAAAAGGGAGATATGGGTTGGGCTCTTAAGAGACAGTCAATCTCTCAAGAGAGCCTGGAAATTTTTTTGCCATATAATCCCCTATAGTTTTATTTTTAACGTATTAGTTATTTTCTGAAAAACACACCTTTAGTTGGTTTATGTAGAAAAATAAGCAAAAAGTTATAGTATACCCTGGTCATTTATTTTCAAATAAATAAAGTACCCAAATGAAAAATAGAGAGAAAAGGATAGGCACAAAATCCGACAGCATCAACAAAACAAGACAATACCTAAGTAGCCAGATATAAACAGATCAGAAAAACCTTAACCCAAACATAACTCTTTTAGTAAATTGGATTAAAAATCACAACCTAACCTGATCTGTTGTATGTAATATGTTCAAGATATGATAAAACATGGCAAAAGATACCCAGAAAAGTTGAATAAGCTAATTAGAAACAAAACCTCAAAAATATACCCATTACACTGAAATTGTAAATTTTTTCAGTTCAATTGAAACCCAAGTTTCAATTATAGCGTTAATTTGGAAATTTGACAAATCAAAAATCAAAATCAAAGTGAATTAATAATTCCAACATCATAAATAATCATGAAAAAAAAAAAAAACTTTTAACCAAAAATATTTTAGCAACGAAATGAAATTAAAAAAAAACCCATTACATTCAAAATTGAAAGTTGTTTGCCCAAGATCCTCAAGAAAGTATATTTATATTTATAATACAAAATACACAATCATAAATAAAAATAAAAATAAAAATAAAAAGAATTTATAGAAATGCAAGCTCCAATATTAAGGAAGCAAACCTGAGAAATTGGAAAGCTATTTAGGAGGTAGAATAGGATGGTGGTATTATATTAAGGAAGGTGGCAAAGAGAAAGTGTTAGGGTTTCTGATCAACTTCGATTGTTTATGTGAAGTTACTTGGGCTTTGAATTGGATTTTGAGAATATTCTCGAAATGATGGGATGAGAGAATGGGCTACTTTGTGACACCGGTTCGGCCTAGTAAAAAGGACTTTTAGTTCAACACACCAGTTGTGTAACTTGTGTTTCTTGTCTTGATGTCTAGTTGTTAACTTGTCTTTTTGTACTTTTTACTTATTGGGTCTATTATTCTATTCTCACCCTTGTTTTGGCTAATGTGATTTTCCTGTGGAAAGTTTTTAATCTTCAGGTAAAAGTGTTTATAACATTCTCTCTTTGTAGGTTCACATTTCCTTATCCATACCCTGTTTTCGAGTAGGATATTGGGTTGATGATGATGATGAACTATTCTTATAAGAAATCATCTTTCGATGAGACAATCTCAAATTAGGAGTTTATATTTCATAATATGTATGAGATGAGTTATTTAACTCATATATGAGGCGTGTCTTGTTGAGATTGTTTCATATAACAATTTGTGTATAGTAAGATCGTAGTATCTTGTACGAGACGGTCTCGCCGTGAGACGCACCAATACATAAGTTACATAATCCAACTAATACAAAGTATTAGCGTCTGAACTTCTTGTTTTTGAGCTCATTTCACCGAGAAATAGCTCTCAAAACATTATAATTCTCATGTTCTATTCAATTTTTCTATTTTTCATTTTAGTCCATTTGAATGAACTTATCTATTTTTTAGGAGTATTTTAGATGTAACACTGTTACTTTTACTCTATAGTTTTTTTCCAATGATGATGATAGTGGTGATTTCCTATTAAAATTGAAGAGAAGAATGGTGATCATGTTTACACTGTTCTTAAGTTCAATTTTTATATTCAAACGTATTATGGATGATGAATGACAATGACGCTGATCCAAAGTAGATTATAGTGTTGTTGAGGATGATGAACAAAGATGATAAAGATGAACCCAGATGATGATAACTAACCCTTGATGATTTAATAATTGTTTATCATGATTTTAATGTGTTTTTGTGCAAATTTCCTGTAAAATTAGAGTTTAATGTTGATAATCTTGATTGAGATCAGTTTTAGCATGGCATGTTTTACTTATTTAGTGAAGCTCGCTTTAGTTATGCAACAAAAGGTCCATTTTAGAAATGATTTCTTTATTTCAAAAGATAAATGAATCGCTTATAATAGTCATCTCTCAAATAGATAATTACAGAGGATATCATGTGAACTCAAGCATCAAGTATGTACAAGGTCAAATTAACCTTGTAAGATGCGTCAAACTTAGGTTGATAAATCGAGCTAAATCCCTTACTCCCTCTGGAACAAGTAAATAGCACCATTCAATTCAATTATGTGAGAGCTTCTAAGTCAAATGGTGTTATTCTCAAGAGACAGAAAATAATTAATAAATATTAATATTGTCATTTGTGTTTAATAGGGTTGTAAAGGCCTTGTCAAGCAACAACAATTCCAAAACACCAACCAAAGTTAATTTAGACATGAAAACAAACAGGTGCTCTTTTGAGAGACCGTCTTTTGTAAAAACGACTCTCAAACATCCGGCCCAAGTCTATACTTAGAGTTATAAGAATATATATAGTTAAAAGAAAAGCTACATGAACTCATAATACATGAAATACAAAACGTGGAGGCGGAGGAACCAATCTTAGTTATTATTGCTTATGACGCAGCAGAATTACAACTCTGAGCTCATACTGCTATGCTTATTGCCCTATGCTTCGACGATCATGTATATAACAGTCGACTACCGGAAGAATGGTGGTTTGAAAAGTTCCAGGATAAGGGGATAAAGTAAAGAAAATATCAAAGAACAATGGTAGCATTAGTAAAAAAAATAGCAAATATAAGCGAATGCAATTAGATCAATCTTTTCTTCGAGTTAATTTAAACAGCTTTATTACATTCTCGTATACAACAAATGTTACGGCAGATGCAGGTACATTCTTCAATAGATTAGCAGTAATACCTTTGTAGAAACCACGAAGACCTTCAAACCTGCAATGAATTCGATGCATATAAATGACAAGTTCAATAAGATAATTAAATTGCCGTATAGTGAATGAGAAAATTGTTCTCACTCCTCACATTTCAATGAACGCGATTTTGGAAGTTTTTGACGAGTAATACGAAATTAATGTGAATTTTCAGTAAGCTTTAGCTCAAGAGTTAAAGATGGAAAACGAAAAGAACCAACTTGGACATATAGCTCTTTGTTTGGAAAACTATGTACAGGGAAAAGAAAAGAAGGGAAGATTATAATGAGAAAAGTTTTTCTTGTTTCTTTAGGAGGGAAAAGAAGGGAGAGGAAGAGAAAACTCATTTTCCTTTTTGATCTTCCCGTTTTTGGAAAGATTTGACCATAAATAAAATTAAGGAAATAAATCCCTTTAAATTTCTTCCTTTCAAATCCTTTCCCCCACAAAATCATCATCCAAATAAAGGCAGATACATCCCTCTTAATCCCACCTTTCTTTCAATTTAAACATAGTATTAGCGTTGTGCAGAGTCATAAAATGGCATAACACCTTTGTTAAAGTGCCCATGTGTTACCCACATGTGAGTTGTCCCACATCGGAAAAAGAAAAGAGTATACATCACTTTATATACTCAAGGATTAACTCCTACTATTACCAATTGGTTTTAGTAGTGAACTTTCTTTGGGTTTATGAGTGGATTACTTTTTCTCCTCCTTGTTTGGGTTGCCCAGACCCCTTTTCTGAATTCTATCAACCTTAAATTGCGAAAGAAACAAGGTTAAAATCAGGCCTTGTCTTAGTTGGAGCATGTATCACTTTTCCTAGGAGAAACATGGGTCCAATTCTCGCTGCTCCCTTCCCTCAACCTACTCAGTACCCGAAAAAAGCACAACTACTTACAACTTCACACATCAAGAACATAATGTGCAATAACTAAACAATTACATTCAGGCTTAAAATCATCATATATACAGAATTATTCTTACCGTGCAGTTTCTTTCACCACATGAAAGCTATCTGCATATCTTGGTATTCCATCAGCATTCGGTCTTTGCTGGAATAGACAGCATAAAGGTCATCAATCATCAAGCACAAAAAATTAAGCAAACATGAAAAGTTGTCATAACTAGGTCCATATATTCCTTAAGTAAAAGATGAGAGCTTGAATTAGGAAAACCAGCTTCCAATCAGTAAAAACAATTATAATAAGTATCAAGCATATGAGATGAAGCGTTAAGCATGATGCTAAAAGATAAGTAACACAAGCCATTCCCTCTCTCCTCAAAACCATAAACTAAATAAAATAAATTCTAGTTAGTTTACCTGTAATCTTGAACGGATGACCTGAAAAAACACGGGAGGAATTACTTATCTGTGGACAACTTGAGGAAGGCGTATTACATGATGAAGAACGATTACAAATAAACATTACCTGAAATGGATATGTAAAGAGGATGGCAGTAATTTTTGAAGAACCTCCTAGAATGGAATAATCTAGTGAATTCTGTTCCACGATGCAGAAAACGAGAGTCAAATAGAGTTGCATGACAGTCATTTCAAACAATTTATGTCAAAACTAGTCCCCACCAACTTGGCATTTGTTTCTACAATCAGCACAAAGTTTTTTGAATTATTAAACAAAAGAGGAAAGGACTTGCAAGTTGCAAATTGAGCTTCAAGTTGTGAGAGATACTGTGTATTGAACGTATCAAATGCAAACCTACCAATACTTCAACATCTTTGCTTTTGGCCCTTTCAGATTTGAAATCCACGAGAAGTTTACGCAGTTCCTCATAAGCTGTGAACTGAATTGCACCATGGGAGACCTGCTGGAAGCATTAAATTTAACGAATAAACTTACCAGAGTCAAACCCTAAAGATTTGATTTTAAAGTTAAATACTAATAAACAATGCTCAATATACCAGAGAAAGAAGTTTAAGAGCTATGGACACCAGTGACAGAGCCTCTTTTGTTAACTATTTAGCCGGAAAAAGAGTAAGAATATCTTAGACGATCGTTACTCTCAGGGTTTAAATCAAGACATGGTTTCAACTGTTGAAGGTATATACAACATGACAAAGATGTGATATAGAAGCTTAGAAAACATTGCAACACAATTCAGAAATATCAAGCTGAAAACTTTCACCAACTCTTTCTTCCTAATGTAATTCCCACAATAACCTTCATCCAATCTAGAACATTGATCAATGTGATACAGGAAGAGCAAATACACAATAAAGAAACAGTTAAGAGCATGCTCATTGGGTCATCCAAAAAAGAAGATTGGCAGCAATAATGGGAACAGAAAACCAGAGTCTTAAGAACCAAAACAAGGTCAATGTGGTCCTGGGAAAAGGAAGGCCATATGTGTCTCATTAAGTTGCAAGTACTTTTGTAATTCCACAGACACAACTTTATCACCGTTAAAATTAAATTTATACTCCCTTTGTCCCTCTCATTTTGCACAAGTTGCAAAATGGGAAAAATTCAGTGGAAAAGGAATTTGGGTTGGAGAACGAGACAAAAACCTAGCGAATAATAGAAATGAGTAGTTATTAAAAATGAAGAGTGAATATAAATTTGAAGATTAGATTAAAAGAAGAGTGGGACCACTGCCAAAAAAGAAAGGGTGCGAAATTTGTAGGAAGCACTAAAATAGAAAGTGGTGCAAAATTAGAGTGTAACTTGGAAGAGAATCTCTTGACATTTTCTTTCTACGAATATAGCTCCAGCCTCCGATCATTAAAAAAAGATAAATGAAAGACCTCCGATTCTAGAGAAGTTTTTGTACTATAAAAAACATAGTTTTCAATTAGATCTAACTTATATTTTGGCTGATTTGAGACAGAGATTAAGTATAGAAGATATCAAAGGCCAAACTATTCCTTTACCACCACCGAGAATTCTCTATAAATTTCCAAGCTAAAATAATAACAATTGAAAATACAAACTGCAAAAGTCACCTCGTCGTATTTCCAATTCAAAAAAAAAAAAGAAGCACGCTGCAATTTAAGCAGAGAGCAACCAAGATCAGCAAGATAGGCAAAAAAGGAACTGATCAAGATTGTTGGCTAAGTCCCCCAGGCCCCAGTTAGTATTTCTCCCTCTAAACAAAGGGGAAAAGGCGCATTCAAACAGAATATATGTACATAATCCATAAACAATCTTCAACAAAAGCACCCAGCATGCATATTTTCAAATGGACTAGATTGCTGAATGAACTGGGTCTAGGAAGGTAAAATTTAAAAAGACCAAAAATGTAGAATCTAACCAGAAAAAGACTTGGCCAAATTCCTTTATAGAGTGCGGTCCAACCTTCCTCTTTCAATATGGTTCTTAAAGCATCTATTGTGGCAAAAAAGAAAAACAATCACAATCTTCCCCTCATTCAAGTAAAGAAAGAATATTTTAATAACTTTTTTATAAAAAATTGATCCAATTTGAACATGTCAAGGACTATGAAATGGCATTACCCTTCACAGTCACGAATCAACTAACATCACGAGGTCCATTGACCAAACTTCGACAAATAATGGAAATTCATGTACAATCAAATATAGGAAAAAACTATTGCCTCCTCCCTCTAATATATCAACACAAAATAACAAACAAACAAGCAACAGAGAATAAACCACCATGTAAGCAAACCTCCTCACTTGAAAAGTTAGTCAGAACTCCATCCAAACCACATCTTTCAATAACTTCAAAACTTTTGATCTTCAGTACAAAAACTATACTTTGATGAAGGTAAAGATTTATACTCCCTCAATCTCACTCAAATGACTCAATTTATATTTTGGGTCGTCCCATTCATTTTGCATCATTTTCTTATTTAAAAGTGAACCCATTACTTTTTGTTAATCTCATTCATACATTTTAATTCTTTTAATCTCATCCACACAAATCAATCTGTCAATTCATTTATAACTGAATATCCACCTCTTCCTAAAAACAAACCATTTTCCGATGAAACTAAAAAAAGACATAGTAGTTATTTAATTTCAGATTATGATAAACCGACGTAAAATGACTCATTTAATCATTTGCATATCTTATTAATTTAATATTACACTTCTTGTTAATCATGTGCAACATCTTTAATAGTACAACTACAAACTTTTTGTTTTGATAAAATAAGGTTGCATACATCTGACACCCCATACATTCTCTAGGTGGGATTGTGAGAGTAGAGGTGGTTGATGGGTGGGTCGATACGTTAGGTCTAGGGCTAAGTTATAAAAAATAAGGTTCTTAATGGGTTGGTTATAATTGGGGTTAAAATTTTTGATTTTCTCAGTCGCTTCTCTCTCCTTAGTCCTTTCATTCTTCAAAATCTCCATTTGTACTTCTTTTTCCACTGCCAGTCCCTTCTATTGCCTCTATCTCCTTTTAGATCCTAGGAGAGTCCCTAACGCTAAACTACTACCTCATCTTTAAGCTAAAGACATTGCTCCGCATCTCGCATGATTCTCTTCGACAATCTACTTTCTAACGGGTACAACTATCTTTTTTGATGATTATAATCTTTTTTAAATTGTTGAATTGATCAATAATTTAGGTTTAATTTCTTGGGTTTTAGGTAACAAGGCTATATGGGAACTTCATCGCAAGAACTTGTGTTGATTATAGATATTTTGTATGTATTGTTGCTTTTGTTCCTTGCTCCGATTGTGACTAGTGTGGATACCATAAGGTATTTTCTTTATATTAAGTTTTGACGTTGTTGAAGTTTTTGTTCATTTACATGATTGTGACCATAGTGCAAACGAAAGGTTGCATCAACGCATCACGGCCATGTTGTAAAGATGTTCTAGTTTACATAAACCGCCACATTGACAGCAAAAATATCCACATTAATCATGAAATCTATTTTGCAACCATTACCGCGATTGTGACCAATACCATATTTTTTCACAATGATAAACACTAGCATGGAAACAACGACCCACCCAACCCACAATCCTCGTCACCCACATCGCACCCAAAAAGAAATTTTGCCAACCAGCTTTTGACCCACCCAGCTCCGCCCATTGAACACCTCTAGGTGGGAGTCACAATATGACATTAGAAAAAGTAATTTAGTTGCACCTGACTAGGAATTATTCAAACTAATTAATATTAATAGCACTAATAAACAATTTCCTGTAGGATTAAAAAATTGCTTATTGTAATAGACTAGAAATAAAAAAGATCTTGATATCTGGTCAAATTAGTTATCTTCCATTATTTCTATAAGTAATTCACGTGTTTGACAACTCAAAAGTAAAAAACACGTAAAGACCACCCACATTTCATGTCATAAGTTGACTAAGAAATATAGCTCACCATAAACACCAGAATACTGACGGGTTTGGTGAAGAGGATTTTGAAGTTGCAATCTTGTTTTGATGAGCCATACAGGATTTGTGCAAAAAGAAACCTGGAAGTAAAATATACATGCAGTATTTCGACATCACTTATAAAAACACAGAGGTCAAACCGTCAAAGGCACTAAAATGATAGCAAGAATTCTACATCTCCACAGTGAGAAAGACGCCATTCCATGTAAATGCATTACCAAATATAATACAATTTTTCACGATGAATAAAGCAACCTAGTCTCATACATGAATGCAAAAATGCAGGACTTCAAAATTGAATAGACGAACATTTTAAAAGCAATTCTAGAACATTGATAACATCAGTTGAAAAAAGGAAATAAAAATTCTAACCCTCCGGACATAAAGATATGTCAACCGAAAGAACTCTATGGTTGTCACTCATATGACGAGTTTGGTATTTTCTGGTTCCGAAAAAATCCAACATAAAATTAGGAAAACAGCGAGGTGACAGTTGTCACTGTCTTTTTATTTAGGTTGATAGTCGTACAAGTAAACTACATATTCTAGGCAACGAGACAAACTATGAAAATCTGACTACATGTGGATATAGGTACCTTAAAATCCCATTGGTTTTTCTGAATAGAAAATTGCACTCCGCAGTAAAGAAGAAAGTTTGATCTTAACAGAGGAAACAACAACAAAATGTTCCAAGTATTTTTCTTTGTTCTAACATATAGTGGCTCATTCACACATTCAGAAGGCAAACACTGCTACTTATGCTAAATTTATGCATTTAAAATTTTCAACATAGGCATCCTGATAGACTGTATTATTGTTCATGTCAACTATGTATTTAGCAAGTTGATGATTTATTTCCTATCGCGTATTCCAATAGAAACTGGAAGCAATAAACTCACAATCTAACTGTTAAATTAAATTCCATCAATCCAACATTCCAACTATTCAATGTTATTCTGCAAAACCTACCAGTGCTCCAGCCTCAGCAGCTGCTGCTAAATGAAGTCCAGGACTCAGCTTCTCCTCAATGTCACGAGAATACCTATTCTTAGCTTTGTTATAGCTGTTGAAAACAAGAAAACCATTCTAATTTTGAATATATATTTTACAAAGAAATGCATCGAGAATTTTAACAAAAGGTAACAGCAGGATATGAATGTGATAGCTCAGAATTAAACACTTTCTCAAACATATGAAAGCATATAAAAACTATAGGGTAACAAGCATCTACTTACAAGAAGAAAAACAGTCCCCATGAAACAGATGATCCAAGAACTGCAGGGAAAAATCCAGCATAAAGCCCTCGCAAGCCCTGGAAAAAAGCGCAATGTATGGAACACGCAACTTTGTATAAATATCCTAATAAGTTAACGGTCATATTTGTTTTACTTTAATAATCTCATTTTCTTCACAAATTCATTCCCATTTATTACCATTATAGAAGTGGCATCAGGTAGCATTAGAAATTTATGAAAAAAACCAATTATTTAATGATTAAAGTTTCTCACCATGGAATGACATGGTACACATGATAAATATTTACACAATAAATCATTCTCAATAATGCCAATTAGTACCATCAACCAAATGGGCCATAAAGGTTTTACAAAGGGCTCTATACTTATTTCATTAAACAAAGTAAATCTTAAATGTAACATCATGCCAATCCAATGACATAACTAGAGGGCTCTAAAATCATACATCAATAAGTTAAATTAGGGTTTCATAAAAAAATCAAAGCAATGAGACGAATACAAAGTCAAAATTAACCTCCAAACGAGCAATGGAGAAGAGAGCATGAGGAGTGTTCTTGTAAGTTGGAAGATTTGCTATTCGCCCATCATTAACTGCGGAACAAACCACATTTATTCAATACAAAACCAAAAATAACAAATAAACAACAAAATATGATTAAAAGTAAGAGAAATGTATATGACCCTGGAAACGAGTGCGGACGACGTCCAGAGGATGCATAATTGCGACAGTTGCGAAACCGGCGATGGACCCTGCGGCGGCGTTCTCCCACCCGCCTTCTCCGACCATTTTTCCGATGATAGTAAATGATTCTTCAAATGAGTCAGAAAATGGTGGCGGTACCCGGACCAAGTAAATTAGTAAACCCGGATTTGGAACAAGTGTGTCAACAAATATTTCAATTTTTTATTTTATTTTTAGAAGTAAAACGTTTATAAATTAAGTTTTATAAATAAATGGAGTAACTATTAATTTAAATAGTTTTATTTTACTTGTAATTATTGGTAAATAGGCGTTGATTGTTAGCTTATTTAACTACCTCAAAGGTATTGGTTGCTTTTAGGCTTTAAGTTAGTTGATAAGTCAACTTTCTAAAAACAATAATTGATAAAAGTTGATTGTTAGTTGTTTATTATATAACTTTTTATTTTTAAAAATTTTTATGTGCTTAAAAGTAACTTTTTATTTTGGCTTAAAAGAATTTGTCAAATATATTTTTTGACTTTTTTTATCAACAAATAAAAAGCTAAAATTCAGACAAAAAACCATCCTAAGTCATTACAAAACATCCTTCTTCTTTTGAAAATAAAATATAGCAAAATTATATGTCGTTTACCTAAGAAGTTAAGGCATCTATCATTTATCTTGCAATGAGGCTATTTCCCAACACGTACATAAAACTATCACTTTTAAATCAAAATTAATCACAATCATAATGGACCAAGGTTGGTTTATTACATAATATTTACAAATTGTTGTGAAAGACGGTCTTTTGGAGAGACGCACTATATATATGAACAAAATAGTCCAATTAATACAAATTAAAGAGAAAATAAGAATGTAGGCATTTTGTGAGACGGTCTCTCAGAAGAGTAGCTGAAGAATATTTCCCTTAATTTAATTCACAAATCATTGTGAGGAGATCGTCTCTGATTGGACCGACATTATATATTTTGCAAAATATTATAAGTATACTTTAAGAATAATGTAAGTAGACATTTAAAATATTAAAATAGGCATTAAAAATTCAGTAAGTAATCATTAAGGAGAAGACAAATAGACATTAAAAATATCTATACTATATACTAAAACCGTTATTCAGTAAGGACACGTGTCACTCTCACGTTAATTATTTTCCCTCCAAAATGACAAATGGGTTTTTTTAGAAAGTTTCTTCATTTAGCTAAATTAGGTAATTAATGTCATTTTCTATTCTTTATGCTATAATATATACATTTCATATTTCAGTTGGTTTATACAATTATTCTATTTTATAAAAATTGGACAATATATGGTGAATATGAATAAAAAATAAATAAAAAAATAAAAAATACTAAAATAATCTATACTATATACTAAAACCGTTATTCAAGAGTGAAATGCATTTCAATGTAATTATTTTCCCTCCAAAATGACAAATGGGTTTTTTTAGAAAATTTCTTCATTTAGCTAAATTAGGTAATTAATGTCATTCTCTATTCTTTATGCTATAATATACACATTTCATATTCCAGTTGGTTTATACTATTATTCTATTTTATAAAAATTGGACAATATATGGTGAATATGAATAAAAAAAAATAAAAAAAATATAAAATACTAAAATAATATATATACTAAAACTGTTATTCAGTAAGGACACGTGTCACTCTCATGTTCATTATTTTCCCTCCAAAATGACAAATGTGTATTTTTAGAAAAAATTTTCATTTAGCTAAATCTATACTATATACTAAAACCGTTATTCAGAAAGGACACGTGTCACTCTCACGTTAATTATTTTCCCTCCAAAATGACAAATCGGTTTTTTTAGAAAATTTCTTTATTTAGCTAAATTAGGTAATTAATGTCATTCTCTATTCTTTATGTTATAATATATACATTTCATATTCCAGTTGGTTTATACTATCATTCTATTCTATAAAAATTGGACAATATATGGTGATTATGAATAAAAAAATAAAAAATATATAGAATACTAAAATACTATATACTAAAACTGTTATTCAGTAAGGACACGTGTCACTCTCATGTTCATTATTTTCCCTCCAAAATGACAAATGTGTATTTTTAGAAAATTTCTTCATTTAGCTAAATTGGGTAATTAGAATCATTATTTATTCTTTATGTTATAATATATACGTTTCATATTCCAGTTGGTTTATACTATCATTCTATTCTATAAAAATTGGACAATATATGGTGAATAGGAAATAAAAAAAAAGGCAATAAAAAAATTATCATCTATATTTTTACTAATATACTAAAAGAGTAGCTAATTAGGTAAGGTAATAAGATAATATTAAATTTAATAAATTCATTTGAAATTTTTTTTAAGAATTTGTCATTTGTCATTTTCCAGCTCTTTTATTTATTAATATTGTATGATACGTGATTTAAATAAAAAAAAACATGTATGTACATTTAAAAAGAAATGTTGAATGTTGTTACGCTATATATAATGTCATATTGAATAATTTATATCTTCAAAAGGTGTAAGAATTCTATATCAACAAAACTTTCTCACACTACTACATCTATTGAAATTTTCCTACGTACACTACACCTAATTGATTAGGTTATAATAGTCCATTGATACATTTAATTTAATTACTCGATCAACAAAAATTTACTACACTACTACATCTATTGAAAATATCATTTATGAAATATCTTCTCTTAAGTTATCAAAAATACACAAAAGCACTCATGAGTTTAAAAAATTAAAATATTATATATTATATATTTATATAATATATAAAAAACTACACATAGAAGTAGATATTCAAAATATTAAATTATGATTACTATAATAATCGATATTACATGCATAAGAATATATAAAGTGATACATTTAATTTCTCTTACACGTCAAATAATATTTTCTCTATATTTATTATAGTTAACAAATAACAAATTAATACATGTAATACATGTAAACTAATTTTGTTTATATTTAAGAAATTATTTTTAAATTTTCCGTGCTTGGCACGGGATTCAAGCTAGTAATAACTAAGACAATTAGACATGAGCATGCTACTCAATTCATTTATGGAATGGATTTCAATCGACACACTCACTCACACCCACGAATGAGTTCAACGGCCGTCGACATTCCATATCCGACGGCCGTGGAGTTCGTCGTCTGCCGAACCCGGAGCCCTGAAACCTCGACGCACTGCGTCACCGCCAGCTGCCAGGCCGCCAAATCACCACCTACTAGTTTCTCCCCAATTAAGATTTTCAGAATCAAAATTCAAAAAGGTATATTTTTCTAAAACTGTAATTTAATTTTAGGAGTCGTTTGGTTGACGTAGGAATTAAATTCCTATGGAAAGTTGTAATTCATTGGAATTTACTTCCTTTGTCAATTTCCTAGGAAATACTTATTTTTGTTTGTTTGACAATAGGAATTTCTATTTCCATGGGAATTGTAAATAACCAAGGGGGGTACATGGTAATCTAATTCCTATGTCTCATAGGAATTAACTTCCCTTGGATTTTATAATTCCTAGGAATTTTAGTTTTTTTGGCAACCAAACAAATTACCATAATACTATTTCCTAGGAATTTAAAATTCCAAGGTTAATAGTGGGTAACCAAACAAGCCCTTATAAATTGTAATTCAAAATACTATTATCCATTGATTCTTGTATGGATAATGAATAATTATATAAAAAATAAGATCATCCAACTAAGATTTGTGTAATTGTTTTATTTGTATTCATAAATTATAATCGTATAAGTTTTAATCTAATGAATGAATTTAATTTGGGCATTGTGTGATTTGTCATTTGTGTAATTTAATTACTGTTTTATTTGAAAATTATAATTAGGGAAAATTGTTGAAAACTACCTAGAAAAACATCTCTTTTGTACCTAGAAAATTTATTTTTTTTGTCAAAAGGTACCTACTAACAGAACAATAGAGTTGCTTAGTTTTCAATGAACTGGTTACGAAGAACCCTAATAAAACAGCTTTCTCATCCTCTTCCTCGTTCAACAAACAAAAACCCTAGGCTTGGAAAGTACTTGTCCTTCAGCATTAAAGGACACCATTGTTATGGGAGTGTTCGAAAATCAAGCCTTCGACACAAAGAGTAAATCAAAATTTCGAAACAAATCAAAACTTACCTGAGGTTAGAAGATTAATGGAATGGAAGGAGGATGAAGTTCATGACAGCTTCTGGAAGATGAAGAACAGTGGGTTTCTTTTCTCTAATTGATTTGAGAAAAGTGGGTATTTGGGAACTATATTCCAACTTTTGCATTTATTTTTTTATTTATTTTGTTAAATTTTGAAAAGCTAACGGAAATCCTAACGGTCTGATAGTAGGTACCTTTTCACAAACAAAATTAATTTTTTTATTTTTTGACAAAAAAATTTGTTCTATCTAGTTTTTCACAAAAGTGATGTTTTTTTAGGTAGTTTTCAACAATTCTTCCTTATAATTATAATCGTATAGGTTTTAATTTAATAATTGTTTTATTTACTTATATTTATAAATAATTATTGTACCAGCAATTACAGTATTATCGAGATAGGAGAGAAAATGTAGGTTTAATTAATAGGAACTCACCAATCCATAATCACAATAGGTTTAATTTAAAAAATTGAACCCAGAAAGCAGTGTTAACTGTTGGGATGGTTATCCCCACACCGACAAATAAAAGATGGTGTGCTAAGTTATTGAAGCGTCTTCCCATTGCTATATGGTTTTGTGATGATATAAATCTGCATAGCTTATGAAGTGTGTGCGCATCTCGTATCTACTCGTTAATATGCTGACATTCACGGTAAGTCCAGCCTAATTTAGCGTTAACATGATCATCATTCTTCTTTTCAATTTTAATAGGAAATTACCATTATTATTATTGAAATAGGAAAGAAAAGATTAAGAGTAAAAATAGATAAGTTCATTTCAATTGATTAAAATGAAAAATAAAACAAATTGAGTAGAATGTAATAATATTTTTATACGACCGAACATCAAATCTCATTCATATGTCAACTCTTCTAATTGACCCATAAGGCTAGGGGCGGAGCAAAAACTATTAAAACCTTTTTTTTCAATATCTTTTAAAATGAGGCCCTTTTTTATATCAAAAGACACAATATTTTCCACCCCAAGAAAAAATTATTCAAAGCAAAATGTATTGTAACATTTACTTCAAATATAAAAAAGGTTTATAAAGAAATCATTTAGAAAGTAAACTAAATGACCCACTAATGCCCTAAAGATCCAAGGATGATCTCAAGAACACGTCTTACACAAACACTCAAAACAGAACCGGAAATCACAACAATGCAACAACAATGAGAATGCTAAGAACACAAACAAAAGCACACCGAGATTTTTAAGTGGTTCACCCCAAGTTTGGGGTACATCCACTATCTAGCCTAGATGTCTTTATTGATATCTTCAAGCTTCTCCAATGGAGAAATGTACAAGAGAGATGATTACAATTGAGGAAGAGGGAAAATATGGAGAGTGATTTAATCTTGTAGAGAGAGATTAGGAAATGAAAGCTATATCAAACACTATGTGTTAGTCCTATTTATAGATTATAGGAACTAACACTTACAAATATAACCCAAGGCAAAACAAGAAAACCGAAGAAAAAAACCAAAAATTGTTCTAGCCTAAACCGCCGAGTCGGCTCCTCGAGGGTCAAGGAGGACAGCCGACTCGGCTGTTGCTTCTGACCAAAATCTATGTTTCTTCAATTGGTCTTTTTATAACTCGTCAGAATTACCATTTTGCCCTTGTTATTAAACCAACCAATTAATCCCATGATTAAAGATTTTAAGTCACACTAATCACCACAGAAAGTGTTGCTCAAAACCTAGACTGAATAACACCATTTAATATTTGAGGCCCCTTATGTTTGGGGCCCTAGGTGGTTGGCTACCCTAGATAGCCTAAGAATCGACACTATATAAGGCTATAGCTATAGTCATGGGTGATGTGTAAGTGGTGAGTATGAATATTTTGCGTAAATATGGGTATGTAAAAGGACATACCACATCATCCGCCCACTTTTTCATCCCTACTTGTCTAATTGACTCATAAGGCTATAACTATTTGCACCAAAAAATTATTATGGATGAGTTTTTTTTTGTTTTTTGGGAAACCAAATATTGTCAATTGTAGTAGCTTGAGAAAGAAAAGTAAATAGTAGTCAACAATTCCTATTTGATTTAAGAGGCAATTATATTTATACCTAAGGGAATAGCAAGTGAAGGGGCAGTTAGTCAGGTACTTGGACCCCAATCAATTGCTTAAAAATCAGAAAATTATATAAATAAATTTAAGCTTCATATACACTTTACCAAAACCATTTATTGTTTTAAATTTTGATCACTATTCTTGCTAAGCATTTGTGTTCTTCATAATTTTCCAAATCAACCTACATAAAAATAATATGTAAATACTAAATTAAATAATCATATACAAAATTTTACTCAGCATTCTCAGCTTAACCAAAGGTAATTCAAATTCTTGCTTAAGTTGATTATTAAAGTCGTATCTGAGGTAAGGCGAGAAGGGCAGTCATTTTAAGTCTATACATAGAAATTGGGATCATATAATGATTTTATCTCTTACCATCTTTGCTTTTTATATCCAACAAATTACATTATGTATGTATGAAATATAATCCTGCATATATAGAAAAACATGCACACACATTGAAAATATGAGATTTGTGCATTAGATGAGAGGTTGTAATATTTATAACAATGCAAACTATTTTATACAATCGCAGGTAAAATTGAAGATAATGTGAAATCAAAACCTTCTCTTCCTACTTATTTTCCTGTCAATTTCACAAACAAGTCAATCATGGGGTTTATTTTCTTCTTCTTTCAACGCCGATTCGAGTCAAAATCAACCAAAAAATAAGGATAAATCACAAGGATTGGTAACAGAGTTTTCTGTAGATGCTATGAATGATCCAAAAGCTGCTCAACTTGTTGAAAATGCAAAGAGAAAACTTGGGGGAACCAATCCATGTTGGTTTAGAGCATATCAACAATTATTCTCCACTTGTTCTGAGATTTTTGCTGCTGAAGAAAACAGAAAAAGGCTTGCTTGGCATTTAAGTGATTGTTTTCAGAAGGATACAGGGAGAAATTCTTTTCCTTTTTGTAGTGGAAAATCTGCCATGGTTGATTGCTTAAGGAAGTTGAATAATGATGATCATAAAACTTACCTTGAGTTTTACCTACAGACGAACTCTATATGCCATCAGCTACAGTTAAGTAGCAGAGTTCTTGCATTTAGTTTGCTTCCTTCTTTTATTTTAATGGTTGAAATGAAATCTGTTTTTCACCAGTTCATTACCCTAACGTGATTAAGTATTGGCTCCCACCTAGATGGGTTCGATGTATTAGACGTCGTTTTGTATATGAGGGTCTGATGTAACAACATTTCATCAGCCGGATGTACGCCACATTTTCCTTGATAGTAATTAGAAAGTTGTTTTTTATTGATTCCAACTTTATGATTTTAAGAAATGCACGTTTTAAATGAGTCATTTTAAATAATGGACTATTTGGTTGAAATGTAATTAGTTTATATGATCTGAAACATAAACTTTATTTGCTTTATCACCAATTGGCTATTTGTAAATTTAGGAGCTAATATGGCTCGGTTTTTAACTCATAGTAATGTGTTTGTTGATGTAAATTTAGGAGCTATTTGTAAAACATTTTTTCATGGTTACTTTATTTGTGTTATGTTATTTGTTGAGAGAAAAACCCATTTTAACTATTGATGATGATGCATTTGGCAATCTAATGGGGCAAGTATTAGTTTGTTTTTAATGTTTAGATAAGAGGACTCACATGCCAAGAGCTTGATGCAAGAAAATGTGGGAAAACGTAAAGAACAAGGCTGCTCGATCAAGCAATAGGACTGCTTGATCGAGCAGTCTGTGTCAGCAGTAGGCAGTAGCATTTTGATGGCTGGGTCGATCAAGCAAGTGGGTGGCTCGATCAAACAGTTTGGTCAAAACCTCGAATGTATTATTTTCACACGTAATTTCTTTTGCAGATTCCTATTATGACTTCTTTATTCTTGGGCTTATAAAAGTTGTTCATTCCATTCCCTTTCCTTTACTTGTGTGTTTCCAATATTCACAACATCATCTTATATGAAATGTGAAATCTGATAACAGTTATACTATGATTACTACAGGTCTAAAGCATTCAAGTCACAGTTAGAAGGCTTAGTGAATGATCTTAAAGATTCAGCACAGTTTGCAGAAGACAAATTGAATATCATCGAGGAGAAATCTGATAATCTTTTACATAATTCGAACGAAATACAAGAATCTATAACATCCATCAACACTCATACCAAAGTTGTTGTGGAGACTTTGAAGAACATGTTTGGATATATGGGTGTTTTGTTAAACCATTCAAAAGAGATAAATGAAACGGTTAATGATATCGTGATATCTCAAGTAGAGTTGCTACAAGGACAGGGGAGGTTGAGAGAGAAACTGGAGGATAATATGTTAAGAGTTCAAGAATCTTATAATAATTTAGGTGAAGAAATAGGTAATTTACAGAAGAAAACTGTTGATGTAAAGCAAGGATTGAACAAAGTAGGACAAGAAATGTTTTTACAGGCTCAAAATCTACAAGGAAAAACTGATGATATTACTGAAATGGCCAAAATTTCTGTAGATAAGCAACAAGAGCTTCTTCAAGGCCAATCTAAAGCCATTGAAGGTCTTCAATCTCTTACTACATTTCTATCCCAAGCCCTTCAGGAAAGCAGGTGAAGTCTTTGGCAATAAAAAAATTCGAAATTTGTTTAATATAAATCGGTGTTTGGCAAACGGCTGATAGCTGATTGAATTAATTGATTTGACTTGTCCAATTGATTTTAAAGATGTCGGTTGCTGATTTATAACACTTAATTGTTTCAACGGGCTAATAAACCAAATACTAGCATTAGATGGTTTGACGGACCATCCAACCAAAAACCCAAAAATTATTTCTAATTGAATTACCTCGTGGAAAATTTCTTTTGTTCTTTCTTTCAGGGTTAATTTGGAACAATTAGTAGACTTTGCAAATGGGCAACATGAAGAATTATTGAAGCAACAAAAACAACTTCTACAAGCTAATGCTCACCTGGCTAACAATTCAAAATCAATATTAGCAGCTCAGGTTATTGTTTTTTATTTTTTTATTATAGTTTTGAGATTTTACAAGGACTTGTTTCTGAACTGTGTGCATGCTGTTTATTTCTATCAGGAAGCATTTGAGTTGAAACAAGCCAACATGTTTGCTGCAATTGATAAGCTCTTTGCTTTACACAATGCCATGTTGCTCGAATCAAGGCTAATTAAGGCTTTCTTTGTTTACTCCATTTTAATCCTTGTTCTGTACTTGTTAACAAGCACAAAGCAAACTTATTCTGTGAGTTGCAGACTTTATATGGGTAAGAAGTTATATCTTCACTAATATTATCAATGTCCTATTCATGGCTCTCTTCGATCATGACCTCCTCATAATGAGGATATTGGTCTGCCTTCTTTCCCACCTTTCTCAAACCCTGCTTTGGGTGAGACTCATTGGTGATTGGAATGATGAACCTTCTCGTAATGAGGGTATTGGTCAGCCTTATTTTCCACCCTTCCCAGACCGTGCCTTGGCGGGACTCATCGGAATGATAAACCTCCTCGTAATGAGGGTACTGGTCTGCCTTCTTTTCCTCCCTTCCCAGACCTACCTTGGGTGAAACTCATTGGAATGATGATAGTGAAGAATGTCCTGCTGACCATGTTTTAATAAGGGTGGATCATGAATAATAAGGTTGAGTACATCTGACCTGCCAAACCCCCTTGATTGGAACCTAGATGAGAGTCATTTAACAGCATCAAGATAATAAAATGCTGTCTGAAGAGAATACTCCATTGGACATACTTGTAACTTGTTTCATCCTAGAGAGAAACTCTTTTCCTAGAAACTGAGTTTGTGAGCCTTTTTAGAATGTAAACTGATTCTTTCTCATTACAGGACTATGCATTGCATTCGCAATCGAATCTGCAATACTACGTTTTACTACAAACGATGTAGAACAACACATCGACCTAAGATCTCTAGTCAAACCACTTTTCGGATCATTCGTTGTGATTCAACTTCTATACACTATTTATACGTACAGGTACATATTTTTTCTTTAAGGAATCCCCTAAGGAACACATATATATATTTCTTAATTGTTATGCTGATTTATGTTTTCAATTCATATCTTGTAGGGACATTGAAACATTAAACCATAAGATGTTAGTTTCTCTACTTGACAAGGTAAATGGGATGCATAAAGGAGATAAATTTTCATGGGATTATGACGAGGAAGACGTGGCCAGTGAAGTTGATTGGCTATCTTGGGTAGAAGCCGAGTTGCCAGAAGATACAGGCGTTAAGGACGACCCAGATGACATGCTTCCACGTACAAGCTTGGGCGAGAATTAAATAGTATTAAGCACAGAAAGAAGATATAATCTTCGATGTCGCAGCTAAAATTAGACTAATGCATGATTGGTTTCCTACAAGAGAAGATGGATCATTACTTTGATAAAAATCGAACGAATTTTGAACATATGAAAGACAAGATTTTGTTCTCTGTTATAGTATGATGCTTAATGTAATTACTATGGACATAGATTTTGTATTTCCTTATGAGTTTAATGCTCAGCTGAGATTAAAAGGATATGTATATACTACTAACCATATGTTGATCCTTGGCAGTATCAAAATCTGTATATTCTCAGACCTTAACTATTATCTTAAATTTTTGGTTGAGTTGATTCATTGATATGATATGATATCGGATTTCAACGTGATAGGAGGTCATAGGTTCAAATCTTAAGTACCCTTTAAATTCAAGTGGGATATTTCGCATTAAGTCTCTTGCGGCACATGTATTTCCAATTAATTTGACACTTTTGAATGCATTATTTAATTTATTAATATTAATATATTTCTAATGATCACACTACTTTTTTTTTTGATTTATAGATATATATTAATAATAACTTACAAATTAAGAATGGTCGTTCTTAAAAAAAAAACAAATTAAGAATGATCGATAAATCGTATAAAAAAAAACAAATGAGACTTGTGCTGGATCAGAGGGGTATGTATTTGCCTTTATCCATCCTATCCTATATTCACTCGTCTTGCTTCATACCCACCGGCCCCATTCTATAATATACTACTTTAGATGTTGCCTTTTATATTAACTTCTTAGTTGACTTTTAACTTTTGGCTTGTTGGTCGATAATTTAGCCAAAATAAAAAAGCGACACATTTTAGTTTTTTTTGTTGGTTTTTTGGGTCGTTGACACGCTCTTTCTCTAATAAACAACTAACAACAAATACCTATTTACCTAACATTTTCATTAACAACTGACTTTTTCAGCTAGCTTAACAATTACAGTCAATATTTTCAGTTGGTCAAACAAACCAACTAAAAATACTAACCTATAACCAACAAACAATTGTCATATACTATAAGATGACAAACACTCCTATTTGTTAAGTACTTATGTATATAACGTTAAATGAAAATGACACATGATTTTGATTAGAGTTAGTGGTTTTGATTCGAAGGATCTAAATTTGAGCCTGATCTATTTTAATTAAAAATTTCACGTTCCATTATTGAATGGAAATTACCGTTAAAATGGTTTTGACTTGAGTTTTTTATTTTTTATTTTTGTTGTTTTGATGATATTACCAAATTTGAGCATTATCTAACTTTTTTCGACAATGTCATGTATTTTTTCCGTTTATTTTTCGACAATGTCATGTATTTACAAAACTTTTACTTTCACTAATAATAAGTTTTGCTTTGGCATTGTTTAGTGAATTATTAATTTTTTTATCAAAAAAATAATTCACTAAATAATGCCAAATCAACACTTATTAATAGCTAGTGTTTTTCAAAAAGCTGGTAAATAATTAACTTTTCACTAATATTTGAAAACAAGAAACGTAGAATTACATAATTACAAATACATAATCCAATTGAAATATTGGTTAGTTATTATAAGAAAACCTTAGAAAAGAATTGACATACAATATCAAACTTAAAACCAAATTTGAACATTAATAATTTTATTTAATACATGGTAGGCTGAGGAAAGACAAGAGTGAGATATCACGAATTAAACCCTAGACTAGACATTACTTAAGGAAAGTGGCAATTGCTACAATTGAAATAAAACCCAATTTTTAAGGTTGTATTTGGAAATAAATAATTAATTTTACATTATAAATTTCAATAATAAAATCATAAAGGAAGAATTTGAGAATAACAAGGTTTGAGAAGTCATTTATCCTCAAAAAAAAAAAGGTTTGAGAAGTCATTTTTAAATTCTTATTTGTATCTATTTTTAAAATAATAGTGGAATATCTTCAATTAAATTTCATTGATTTGCCAAACATTAAATTTAAACTAATTCTAAATTTCTAAATGAAATGATCGTTCTCAAACATAACATTACCGAAATATTAAATGTCTCTAGTTTTGACTAACCCTTATGCAAACATGACATTAGTGGAATAAGTATAAAGTGTTAAAGGTAGGGAGAATATAAGGAGAATAGTAGTGTAAGGGATTGATATCAGATTCGAATATCAGTGTAGCATACATTTATACAAGAATGTTGCTTTTATACTAAACATTACAACACTATTCATGTACTGTTTAGATACTGTTTGCAACTGTAGGAAAGAATAGCATTGCTTCTTTCAATGCATTCATTGCCAATTCTATCTACTTCTAACATAAAGCTATTAGTATTTAGAAGAATTTTTTGGGAGATTACATAACTTCTATGCTAATGGATAATAAAAGAAAAAAGGGGGAGATGGGGGTATAAACAAGAAAGGTGAACATAATCTTATACCTTCAAAAATCTTACTAAAAAGAGCATCTCTAAAGAAGAAAGGGAAAAAGAAAATAAAGATGCAATGGCTTGAAGTTTGTGTTCCTAAAGTATTGAAAAGGGGTGGTAATGGTAATGGTACATAAAGTTTGTGTTATCAACAAAATATATATTCAATTTGATCTTTCACCAAAGCAAACATATGAAGTATAGTACATGTGCTATCTTGAGAGACCGTCTTTTGTAACGACGTCTCTCAAAAGTCCAGCCCAAATCTATATTTAGAGTTGTAACAATATATATTTAGAATTGGACTGGGCTTTTGAGAGTCGTCTTTACAAAAGAGAGTCTTAAGTAAGAATTTGTGTATATAGTATCCTAAGTTTAATGCATGTTTCATTTTGAGTTTTCCCATATAAATTTACATGCACTAATTGAGGTATTAGTTATAGGCAACAATAAATGTAATTATAAAAATTATGTACTTAGTAATTTAGAAAAATTGAGGTTTAGCTAAAGAAAGGAAAGGAAAATTAAGAAAAATGAGGGGTACCTAGTGACATTAAGAAAGCACTACTTGGTAGACAACCCTAAGCAATTGGTATGAATTTTCATTTAAGTTTTGGTTTTACGGTTTTTAGTTTTTAGAGTGTGTTTATTTAATTTTACGTTGTTTTTATTGTTTTTTTTTATTGGTGGAGCTATTTACTTGTGCGCAAACTTTTGCGCCATTTCCATTAAAAGTGGATTTAACATATGTTTTATGGTTAGAAGTTACGTTTGTTCCTTATGACCTGTACATCTTCCCTTAAGTCATAATTTAATATAATATTTAATAATTGTTGAAAATATTATACGACAATTTCTTCCAGCTTTAGGGAAACACGAACTTGAGAATTAAGATGTTGATGAATTTAGATTATATAAAAGGCACGAGAAACTCTTTCCTTAAGGATTAATTTCCTTAAAGTGTCGAAACAATTTTTTTTTTTGTTCATATGTCAAGGTCTATATTTTTTCTCTATTTTAAAATTGAACATAATAAAAGTTAAAAGGAGTCACACTTGAAGAAACAATCTACAAGATTCATAGTTGACTCAAAACGTGTCCATTATTGTTCACGTACATGTGAGTTGTTCTACATCGAAGAAAGAGAAAAGAAAATATCACTTTATAAAATCAAAGAGTAACTTTGACTATTATCAGCGAACCACCCTTAACTATTAAGTTGATTACATCTTCTCCTCTCTGTTTGAATCGTTCAAGTCCATTTTTAAAATTATACTCCTAATAAGCTAAAATTTAACTTATTCTTAATCAACAAGCCTTAATACATGAGAAAAGTCACACTTAATTCAATCCCATTGTTATTAACGACAAGTTTATTCATTAGTAGTAAACGATTGGTAATGTGAATGTTTTGTAGTATAATTTATCATGAAATGTACTATGATATTTTAATAGTAATGAAAATTTGATTATAAAAAGTTATTTTTTTCACAATTTTCTATTACCCTGCATCTATTACCATATTTTCATATGTAATGCATTTTTGTGAAGAGTATGAGATGATTGAAATACAAGTATGATCATTTAATTTGTCAATAGATTTTCCTACTAAAATTACAGTAATTTTCATTACCATTTCCAATATTTACGGCCCGTTTGGTAACCAATACTAAATGGTGGAAGTGGTAATGGAATGTTAGTGTAATTTTGGTAAGAATATCTCTTGATAAATATAATCCATACTTATTCTCCTTCGATAAGCTCATTTTCTTTAAAAAATTTATTCAATGTATTACCACTTGAACATGTGGTATTATTTGATAATGAAAAATTGTGAACAAAAATTATTTTATAATCAAACTTTCACATAATAATTGTCGTAAAAATTTATACTATAAATCATTATCATTATCACAAATTAGTATATTAACCAAACGGCCATTAATACTTACTATGAAACAGGCTCTACAAGCTTTACACATGGATTGTTCCACATAAAGAATCATTATATTGGAGTTCATGTTTTTTTTGTCATTTGTATTTGGAATTTGATTATCTCAATTTTCGTGCAAATTATTATTTTATCATACCAACAGGAATTTTAGTCCATAACTAACTTCAGAATTCAGATTTCAGAGTTTTATTATATAAAACAACTCCTATTGAGTGTTGAATTACCTGGGAATCTAGTAATAGCGTCGGACCTAAACAAAGTAAGGCCTGTGTACGCTCAGGGTTCCTCATAAATTTTAGTATTCACTAGTGTTAAGATTCGAACTTTTCTATGTACATAATAGTATAGAGGCTCATAAATATTCTTTTGTCCCCGGCCCCTAAAAACCTAAGGTGACTCTGTGCTTATTGCTTATGCCATTTTCTCTTTAATTAATTACTACTACTTCTCCAATACTCATATACCAACAAACTAGTACTACTGCATTTCCTATTTGTGGATTTCTTATTATCGGCTTATTTTCAGTTTAATTATTTTTAAATTAGGTTAGTTTTTAGTTAAATATTTTGCAGTTTGGTTCGACTTAAATAATTAAGGGATTAAAAAATTATTTTCTTATCACTGTAGTTTTAAAACATTATTTTGCTTTTGTAAAAAACTTCTTTTAAATGTATGACCCGTAAAGATTTTTTTAATCAAATCATTTTTAATTTACAGTCAAAACTCCAAGTCATAATGCATTAGTATTTGATTAAGTTTCATTTTAATTTTTTATCGGATTGAAAATTAACAGATCTATTGTTAATATATTAATTAAATAATAAATTAAAAATTAAAACAAATAAATAATATAATAATAATAATAATAATAATAATAATTATTATTATTATTATTATTATTATTATTATTATTATAATTTCTAACCTGTGCACCAAGTGTTCAAGTACATAGGTTTAAACAATAAATTGGTAGTATTTTAAATTTAATAGAAGATATCTTCTAAATTAGGTGAATGTAATAATATTATAGAGGACAATATTCTAAATAAAATTTCAAATATTTATCAATTATATTGTCTAAACCTATATACAAGTTGCATAATTATATTAAAATAATCGTAATAATAAAATATAATAAAGAGATGAAAATAAATTTTTTAGGAGTGTCCGTATCTTTTTAGTGCAAAGCCGTATTATGAATACACAATGTGCACATTTTATTTTGTTGGGTTTTAAATTAGTATTCTTACTAGATAATTTCCGTGCGATACAAGGTTTTTTTCATTAATTATTTTAAAAAACAAAGAAAATGAATTTTAAATTATTGGTTATTGATTTTCAATGAATTATTAATAACAATAGCTAATATAATATGTTATAATCCCAATTAAAAGTCTTTAATAATGGTCATCAAATTAATCATCCTAAATATTCTTAGTCTTAATTATCCTTAGCATTTAAGATTCTTATAGTCATCCTTCTTTCATGATGTCATCTTTGTTAAATGGAGGGAAAATTTTTCATAAGAAGCTGACACCTCATCAATTTTTGAGATTGCTTATGTCAGCCGTTTTTTTGCTTTAGTAGTATGTATAGATTTAATATTCTTTCTTATTATTATAATTAAAAATGCCTTTTATTGTTGAAGTTGTTGGCTTTTCAATTTTCTGGGAGGAGCGGGATGGAGGCCAGAGGTACGTGGGAAGACATGGGTGCGGTTCTATAGGAGTAATATCCTCCTTTTATTTTTTTTCTAACTTTTGGATCCAAGTCTTTTATACTTGTTGTTTTCAGTAATACTTGCTACTCCGTGTAACATATTGCGTGAGAAAATGTCAATATTAATAACAAGTATTATAGAACGGAGGAAGTATGAGACAGTGTCATCAATATACGCATTTTATATATAAATTAAATATCTCATTTAATCATCATCATCATACATTTACTAGTTCAAAAACATGTGTGCCAAGTGTCACTTTATAAATCAATTGTGCCAAATGTCAACACTTCATTAATCAATTGCAATTGTTTTGCCATTTATTAATTTGTCACTTCATGAATAAATTGTTTTGTCAATTTACAATGCAATTTTTAGGTCAATCCCTTCATTTTGCATAATGCAATGTGAATTATTAATAAAGAGTTCTATTTGAAAAATTGTAATAAAATAACTAATGGTGAAATAAATTCCACAAGTTCACATTAATGTTAATATGAAGTATTAATATTAATAATGTGTAATCTAATCCATAAATAAGGTAAGACTTATAAATGTCAGCTAATTATTTTTTAACCCCTCTTTTTATATTTCCTCATGCAATGTACTATTATAAATTCACAACAAAATAGTCATCAAATATACATTTTTAGTATGTGTTACACAAAAACAAAACACACATGTAAGTATATAACAAGATTTGATGGTACTATTGAAGATTTTTCAACTACTACTACTTTCAATGATTATTAATAACAAACATTTGAGTTCCCTAATTTTAGTATTTCTTTCTAAAATTTAATTTTAGCATAGTCATGAGGAAATATTTAATCATAATATCTATATATAAAAGTGTATCAATATGATAATTTTATTAGCATTTTAAGTTTTATTATATATTATGATTACATTTAGTACAAATTTGCTAATGCTTAATTGATAACTATCAAACATTTCCGAGTAGTGGTAAAAGGTTTTTTTATGATGACTTTGCTAAGTTTTGGTCAAAGGTTCTACATATTATGAACTCTTATAATCTCTAATAAATAAAAGTATGAACCGTGCATATAGTTAGTGTGAAAATATAAATTTTTATTTAAGATGGTTTCAACAAATGAAGATTCTCACTATGGCTAATTTTAGAAACTCGAATTATTGTAACAACGTTATAAATCTGTGCACATGTGGATGTGGAAACAAATAATAATAATCAAACGGATGTTTCCGGACCTTTTTTAACTACTCTCCTTGCTAGGATTGTAATTGAAGTAATAATATTTTATATACTTTCTCTGTTCTAATTTACTTGCAATATTTGTTTTTTCACGCAATCTAATGCACTAATTTAATTTTTAATATTTCTAATTATGAATAATAAAAAATTATAAAATTATGATATTGATAATCTTTGCGATGAGACGAATCAAATAATATCTCACTTGACTATCTTTTAACCTGTAGATTAAAAACTAATCACAAATTAAGAGTGATGAATGAATATTGTCATTTTTGTCAATGTTGCAACTAATTTAGAACGAAGGAAATATTAGATAATATAATGATGTGTATATTAATTTGTTTTGCAATTTAGAATATCATTGATATTAATTTCCACTATTTATGTTCATATTGTAATTTTTAGTATCTTTTATTAATAGTAATTACTATATTGATTTATTAATTATTGCAATGTATTTTTTATGCTATGCTTTTGTACTATAACGGCCCATTTGATTATCAATATTAATTCTTAGTAACAAGAATGATTATTATAAATTTTCATCATATATATCATGTGATTTCCATGGTTATGAAAGTTTGATCATAAAAAAAGTTTTTTTTGTTTACGGATTTTTATTAACACCTAATACCACATTTTCAGATGCTAATGCTTTGGAATAACTTTTGTTAAGAAAATGAGATTATTAAAGGAAAATAAGTATGATCATTAAATTTATCAAGAGATATTTATACTAAAATTATACTAACATATTTATTTCCATTCCCACCAGAATTACCAAACAAACCCTAAATACCATATACTCTTAACTTAAGTAAGACAATCAAAATTTTCCACTATTCAACTGTACCCCACAAACAAAGACTACAACAAGGTAATTAAACTTGGGTTATTTAATATTTTATTTACTAGAAAATACCCCTCCTGTTCTTTTTAATTCCGATATTTCCTTATTTAGAAAATTCACCCTTATTGTCTCATTTTCTTTTCTAACACTGATTTTTCACCTAAATACCCTTTGTTCACATAAGTATTGACCAAAATACCCCTACTTACTACTTAAAATACCCCAACTATCACCTTAACAATTCATTTAAGGAAAAATTGCCTAGAATAATCCAATCTATTCGTGATTTTCCAACAATAATTTCACCTATTGATTAACCATGAATAATCCAAACTTTGAGGGATATTTTCCTAGAGTAAATCCGGTGACCGGATTATTACTTGTTATAGTTTTTTATAAAAAATAAATTAAAATGAAATGTCGAAAAAAAATTAAAAAATTTCAAAAAAAATTTATGATTTTTTTATTATTTAGAATTTTTTATTCAAAATTTTAAACTAATTTTCAGTCTACTTTTTTGGTGAATTACCTACTATAGCAGGTCGTCAGATTACACAAATTTACTCTTGGAAATTACTCCTTAAAGTTGGGATTATTCATGTTTAATCAATAGGTGGGATTATAGTAGGAAAATCTTGAATAAATTAAATTATTCTAGGTATATTTTCCTTAATTAATCACTTAAAATACTCCAACAATCACCTTTTTGGTGGACCCCCTCCTACTCTTAATATCCGTGCCCAACCCTAATATCTCGATTATGAAGAATCAGAGGGAGTATGAATTTTATTCTAGACTGACAAAAACTAGGGCATTGTTAAAATTCGCCGTATTTTTTTTATTATGTCGCCACCCTTTATATATTGAAAATTTCAATATTGCCCTTAATAAAATTTCATAACTTTATCTGAGCTAAAATTTAATATCGAAACACTATGGCAAATAAAAATGATCACCAAAATGATTCGGTAAGCATTGATGATGACTGTTAATTTCAAAAAAAAAATTGCTTGTATTGAAATCTTATACATGTTCACTCTTTTGCCCATAAGTCTTGATAGGAAAATCACATTAATTAATATTTGCGGCATTAGAAACTAGACTTCAAGATATCTCCAATGATATATTGTACGTCCAATTTCGATAACCGAGCGAGAAATGACGATCGTTTAAAGTTTGTTAAACTTAAATTTGATACATGTTCAATCTTTTGGCTATAACATTATATAAAAAAAAATTGCATTATTGCAAAGTTTGCAGCAATAGAAACTCGACTTTAAGAGCTTTCCAACGATATATTATACGCCAAAAATCCAATCTAAGATGATATACTTGAAACAAAACACATCGTAATGGATCCTATAGATATATATCGAATATTTGGATCCAAAACTGACCAGAATCTAACTTGAAAAAACCCAAATTTAACTAACCTCCGACCTATTTTCGTTTGAATCCGACTTTAACCCATTAGGTATTCGACAAAATATGACTCAATATGACCAAAGACTCGTTGACTCAACATAATTGATAATACCAAAATTAACCACACCTAGCATCAACCTTATTGGCAAATGACATGACTTAAAATCCACATAACTCTAATCTCTTGAATTTAATATTTAACATATTCTCTATTGAATTGATCTAATATTAATGGGCACTTTAATAACTATGATACATAACAAAATTAATTTAAGGTACTATATTTTGAGCCTATGTTTAATAAAGTGTCAAGTATCAACACAAACCTTTAATTACCGAATTCGAAGTTTACACGACAAAAATAACTTGTTCATAAGTAACTAAATCCGAACCTCATTGGTCTAACATAATACCAATCCTACCTGAATTTGATCCGACTCAAAATTGAATATAACTCAATAAACTTGACTCGCAAAAACATTAAAAAAGTTTATCAAGTTAACTAAACGTTTTTCTAATATATATGAGAGATTTGGATTAATCAAATGTTATTTCAATTTATAAATATTGTTTTATCTCTTTAAATTAGCATTATTAAGAAATAGAATTTTTAAGGAATGTGAATATTTAATAATACATAAAAATATATGAAAAAAAATATGGCAAGTTCAATGCTAAATTAAAAATAATAATACAAAATAAAAGACATTAATTTTCCCAATCAGCCTTTGTCCTGTGTCTCAAAGTCTCTCTTTTTCTCACTTTAAGTCAATATCTTTACCAAATCAATGGCTTCCACCATTGATGTTTTCTAATTAAAACCCTTAAAATTTCAATTAGGGTTTAAACAAGTGTTTAAGGTTAATCAAATGGCCGACATTTTTGACCCTTCTGAATCTTCTTCCTCACCACTTCTATGTGATGAGAGTAAAGATTTATGCTTTGATGATCTTGATATTGATGTTTCTGCTGTTGGGTTCATTCATCATGATCATCATCATTTTCATAAACCGTTGATTAAATCACAACCGTTGATTGATTTTCCTGAACAAAGTGATGAGCTTTTTACTTCCATTTTACAGAGAGAAACTCAATACTTGCCTAAAGATGATTACTTTAAGAGATTAAGATGTGGGGATTTAGACTTGAGTGTTCGTCTTCAAGCTTTTGATTGGATTTTTAAGGTGGGTTTTGTATTTTTAGTAATTTTCATTGAATTTATATATATTTTTTTGATAAATTTTGTTATTATTTTCTGGGTTTTTCTGAACTTTTTGTTTGAATATAATATGCAGGCTCATTCTTTCTATAGCTTTGGACCATTAACTTTTTGTTTAGCTGTGAATTATTTGGACAGATTCTTATCAACAAGAGAATTACCAGTAAGTTCACTGAACCAAAAAAAAAAAAGATTTCCCATTAATCTGAATTTAATTGCTGGATTCTTATTGATCTGTTTTTGTTTATGCTAATTACAATTAATTGTTCAATTAGATTGGTAAAGCATGGGCTGTTCAATTACTATCTGTGGCCTGTTTGTCAATTGCAGCCAAAATAGAAGAAACTAGTGTTCCTCATTCAGTAGAATTTCAGGTTAGTCTTTATTTATGCCCCTTTACCTTTTATTCCCGAGTCGGTTTTACTGTCTGCAACCTCCTCTATTCATCCACTTGACTTTGATCGTAACTTCTATAAGTCTATCTTACTTGGACTCGGGTACTGATTTCGGATACTGGTACATGTTCAAGCGTCGGATACGTCTAGATATTCAATTTTACGCCTAAAATAGAGTGTCTAAGTGTCGTACCAATGTCCAAGATTAAGGATCGGACATGAGTAACTGCAACAAAATGAAGAGTTTGAGTAACATAGCTATATAAATGAACATATGAGCAGCATTAAGGATCGGACATGAGTAACTGCAATAAAATGAAGAGTTTGATAGCTATATAAATGAACATATGAGCGGGATATACTGATGGTATGATGATTTGATTTAATGTCTAAATGATTTGATATGATGATTTGATTTAATGTCTAAATGATTTTAGTATACAAATTGTGAAATTTGAGGTGAAAAAAATTGATGTATACTTATTTAATAATAATGTTTGGTGGGATATTATGTTGTGATGATGGCAGGTGGGGGATCCTAAATTTGTGTTTGAAGCCAAAACAATACAAAGAATGGAACTTTTGGTGTTGGACACCTTAAAATGGAAAATGAATGCTGTCACACCATGTTCCTTGTTAGATTATTCCCTCAAGAAATTGTGTGATGCTCATAATAATACAAGTTATCTCTCCTCCTCTAGTACTGTTTTCAATAGATCAATGCAGCTCATCTCATGTACTATTAGAGGTACTTTTACATTTCATTTTGTATTTATGATGCTATTGGTTGGTAGCTTTTTTTTGGTTGGTTTGATTCCATAAATTTTAATGTTCTATTCATTTAGAAATTAGGATTGATAAATAAGGGAGTCTTAGGCAAACGGTTGATAGCTGACATCTGGGATTTGACGTGGTGAGAGCAACTTATTATAGGCAAACGGTTGATAGCTGACATCTGGTATTTGACGTGGTGGGAGCAACTTATCATAGATTCAAAACAAGGAGCTGATTTAATCAACTAATTTACCAAACGCTAACACTACCATTAGATGGTTATACCACCGAATCAACTATTTGTACCTAGTGGCGGAATCAGAATTAAAAAATGAGTGATGTCAATTTAAGTGAAACTCACATATTGGGTTTTGATCCCTGGTCATATATGTGGAATCCTGGAAGTGAAAGGTAATACACTAACTAACTCATTTAGGATATATTTACATATAGAATAAATTACGAGTTACAATCTTTTGACTTTTGCAATTCAAACCTTGATGTTTATATTTGTAAATTACAGCCATCAAAGTAGCAAAGTCTATAATGTTTTGGATTTAAGTGATGTCAACTGACCTAAGTGACATCACACTGGATCCGCCACTGTAATCGTACCTAAATAAGCTAAAGTTATCCAACAAACTATCATTTCGATCACCGCAATGATCAAAAGTTGTGAAATTAAATGCAGGGATTGACTTCTTGGAATTCAGGCCATCAGAAATTGCAGCAGCTGTAGCCATGTGTGTTACAGCTGAAATCCAAGCTGTGGATATTGACAAGGCCAGTTCTTGTTTCAGTTTTTTGGAGAAGGTGATTTCAATTCAATTCAGTCATATTTAATTATATTAGTGTATTAATTAATCCTCTTTTAATTACCATTATCTAACTTTTATGGGTTTAATCTATAATTTGCAGGGTAGGGTTTTGAAATGTATGGAAATGATCAAGAATAACATAATGAGTAATAGAATGGTGCCTCAAAGCCCAAATGGGGTGTTGGAAGAAGGATGTTTTAGCTATAAAAGTGATGAATTTACATCATCTATTGTTTTTGGGTCATGTCTAAATTCTTCACAAATTACTACAAGAAATCCTACAAATAAAAGGAAAAAATTAGACTCCTAATCAATCAAATGAGTTTTTTTTTTTTTTTATTTTTTTTATTTTTTTTTTTAATGACTAATTAAATTTTTGTTTGTGTATTAGTTTTGGTTTGAAGGAGAGATATGGTGTGGTCCTTGTAGAGATGGGCCCACAATAGAAATAAAACATAAATATATAAAAAGTAGAGATAGAAAGAAAGAAGAGTGGAGAACCAAGAAATTAGGGATGAAACTTAGTAATGAAAGGTAGAGGTTTCATGCAAGATGCATGATGATGATGATGATGATGGTGATGATGATGATGATGATGATTTTGATATGGGAGCTATTGATAATTATTTGTACTACAACAAACAAAATGCATCCACAACCAGCTGTTTTTGAGGATGAGGGGGTGGTGAATGCTTGAATTGTGAATTCATGATCTTATTTTGTTCATGACTAGACACAACTTTATTTTTTAGAAATACAAATGTTTTTTTTTTTAATTTTATTGTTGGAATCTTTTTGTATAAGGGAAAAGAACAAACAAAATCATGAAGTGGGTTTTAATTTTTTTTTGAAGTTTTAATTTGGGAAAAAAATAATGATAAAAATCGTAAACCATAAGAGGAAGTATTAGTGTTTTGTTGGTATATATAATTATAGGCATTAGTCATAGTAGTGGAATTTTACATGATCCACCTTTTCTCTCTTTATGTTTGATTCTATGTGGTGAACTTGGTGAAAATAAAAATTTATCAAATGTACTCTTATCCACCTTCAATAAATGTGGTTTGTTTTGAATTTATGTTATCTAGTGCGTATTTATTATTACTTTTTTTTTTATTATATACTTTGGCAATCATTGTTTTATAGGGGTGTGTAAGATCAAAATTTGAAATCTAAAAATTTGCTATTATTTTTTGATCATCTAAATTTGTGAAGGAATATTCCATAAGGTTGTAATAAGAATTTGACTTTTGCTAATGATAGTAAGAAAAAAAAAATTTACACCGCATTAAGATTATGTTTTTTTTATTGAGAATTGAGTTTTATTTCGTTGAACATAACAAAATTTCTACCAACTTAACCAGCGCATATATATAATATTTCTAATAATATGTTCAAAGTTGTTAAAAGGGAAGATGTTATTTGTTAATCTTCCATAGTTAGTATTTAATCTTGTTTAAGATTTAATCTTTAACATTATTGTAGTAGTTGTAGTCATTGCCTTGGTCAACATCATGTTGTTCTTTGAAGGTGTGTCTGCACTCAACTAGTTATGTAATTGTGTGTATCTCATCTTGGTGTGATTAGTCAAATACCTATCAAGAGTATATAAAATATCAAGGAATCAACTCAATCAAAGTTTTGATATCTTGTTAAAAAATTAACTCAACTAAAACTCTGATATTATGTCAAGGAATCAAGTCAACTACAAGCTTAAGTTGATAGTTGAGGTTTCATTTCTCCAATAGAATATGTTATATATTCTAATAAGGCTTTTATAATCTGATACTTAACTTGAACGTAAGATAAACCTAATTTGCAAAAGCAAGACAGAATGAGTGTCATAGCAACCGATGATGAGTAATCGGTACCAAAGCACCCAAATCGTCAGTCCATCGACGAGTCATGCGTCTAAGCACAAGAAAGTCATGTTTGTAGTTGACCATTGACAAGTCATATGCAGGGCCGACCCTAGGTTTTTAAGGGCTCGGGGCGAAAGACATGAAAAAGTTCAAACCTTAGCACTAATTGAAAACCAAAATTTTTAAAGAACCCTGGGACGTAGACACGCCTTGTCCTTGCCCTAGTCATATGTCCATATGCTAAGCGGTATAACATGGGTCTTCCCACGTACTTTTTTGTGAAGTTTACTCTTGATAGTCTTGGACTTCATGATGCATGGAAGTTGGAAGGCTGGAAGTATTTAGGCTTCGAATTAACTTAAACGTCATGGTCATGTACCGTATAAAGTATCTTTATTTTTAGTTTGTTTATTTCTTTTTCTTTTTTTTGAAGTTAGTTTGTTTATTTCTTTTGCTATACTATTATGGTCAATTTTGCTATTTTTTATTTCTGGTTATGATCTCACCTAAATTTATCCTCTTTTTAATTTCATCTGATCCACAAGAATCACGTATCACTTGCTTGGATCCAATTGTTCTTTTATTTTATAGTCGTCTCCTTACAATTTTATAAACTAGCTAGCTTTGCTCTATTATACTTCCTCCGTCCCGAAATACTTACATTTTAATTATGAACACTAATCATTGTTAAAGCTTAATTTATATATTACGTCAAATGTGTAAGGAAAAATATAGTCAAGTGAGATCTTACTTGAATTATCTAATTTCATACTTTCATAATATTAACTTTTTATAATTTTTAGATGTGTATTGTTCAATGAACAAAATACTACATTGATTTGCGTAAAAAGTCAAATATTTCAAGTATAATTGAACGGATGAAATTAGCATTAAACAACGTTTGGTCTAAACCGTAAACCAAACTGGAATTTTAGTATTTGGTCTGGTCTACGGTTTAAATGGTCTGTTATGTTTTTTTCAAATTAAATTACGGTTTACGGTATGGTCTCGGGTTTTTTTTTCAAATTCTCTTATCTCGGTTTACGGTCTGGTCGAAAATCATAATTTTGTATTTAAAAAATTAAGTTCCTATCTAGATATTTTAAAATGTAGTTGTTTTTATATAGTAATATATACTTGAATGATGTTAATATTATCAACTAATTATAAATTTTCAAACCGAAATTTTTAATTTTGTCTAATTTTAGTGTCAAACCAGATAAACTCAACTGTGTTCGCCCCTTACATGAAGTATTAAAATCATAGGGGTGTGGTAGTAAATGGGAAAAATCTAGTATAAATTGTGGTAAAGAGGACAAAGAGACTGGTCAAAATGTAAACTTGGGTGTAAGGCTTTATCCAGAAAGCAGAGTGCAGAAGGTAATATTTTAGAAGACAGTTGAGGCCTTAAGCCTTGGGAGTTGGGAACTTACCCTTCATCACTAGTCCATTTATTTAAGACATACATACATGCTAGATAGAGTTGTTCATTTTATTACCACATGCACTAACACTAATTAACTTGATGTATCATGTATATATCATGTAATAAAATTAAAGCTGTTTGCTGCTGTTATAATACAATTAAGGGTTTATATCAAAAGTTATCTCCACTACTTTAAAATTACTTTTCTCTTCTGTCTTAAAGTACTTGTATTAGATTACGTAGATTGGAACAAAAAAAATTGAAATTAATTGAAACAAAATATAATTTTATGTACTTTTTTGTCTGAGTTTTAAGAAAAAGGTGAATAATGATAATAAATAAATAGAGAGAATACATTGTTTGATGAAATAAAAAGAGAGTTAAAATATATCGGTAAGAATAAAAGTAAGATTTTTAACATTTAAAGTAAGATTTAAAGAGACAGATGGAATACAATATGAAATGAAATTATATTTTTATGTTAAATATAAGATTTTTTAACATTTAAAGTAGGTTTTATAAGAACCCAAGCAGGGGTTTTAAGATAAAAGTAGGTGTTTAAAGTCTACGTTTTAAAATTTGAAGTATGTATTATAAGATTCAAAGCAAGTATTTTTAAATTAAAAGTGGATGTTTTAAGATATACAAGTAGGTGTTATAAGCACTAAAAGGGGATATTGTAATACTCGAAGTAGGTGTTTCATTAGAAAATATTTTGTTTGATTGTCCTTTTGTTTCTCTCGAAAAGGGTGATCTATTGAGAACTGTAGGTGTTCTCGAGTCGGGAGACTTTTTGATTACACTCTCCTTTATGAGTTTGAGTTATTGTCATCCTTCCCTCCTCAGACCCTGATCATAGTTTTTCTATAAGCGGGATATACTGGGTATGATGATGATAATTATTATTTTAATTGAATAGTATTGAACTACTTATGTGTTGACCGTCACATCGAAAAAGAATCTCTCATGATTATTTTTGGTATTTAACATTTTACATGATGCTAGAGGGGTCTTAATAAGGGAGCACAATCAACAATTGCGCATAATCCCTTATTAAGCACTTTTTCTAAGCCCCTACTCACATATTAACTTTAAAATAAATTATTCTCAATTTTACCCTAACCTCATTATACAAATTGTTAAGCCTTTTATAACTAGCTAATTTTCTCGTGTATTCTAATTTTTTAACTCAGAATCTTAAAAATAACTAAGACGGCCCTGCGTAATGCTCGCTCTCACGCTCAATTTGATCTCTTAACTTTACTTGTTCGAACGAGCTGCGAGCCAAACAAGCATTGAGTAGTAGTAAAGCATTGCGTTACTGACAAGGCGCTAGAGATACGTTTAGGTACAAACAAAAAAAATAATACGAGTAGCATTATAACAAGCAGTAAACAATTCCTCGTTACAATACATAAATTTACTGCTGCTATTAAGATAACCGTAAAAAAATACTTGGTCATTTGCATAATTTGACCAAGGAAAGAGACAGATAAGCATGGTCATATGGAATACAATTAAGTCACTGCTATTCGAGATCCCAATGCAATGAAAATTAAGAGGCATGCATTACATAACAGAGGTGTTCAATCGGGTCATTGGGTATTCGGTTGATTTCGGGTCATTTGTTTGGGGTTGGTTAAAAATCGAGTTTTGTGTCCATACTGATTTTTACATAATTTTAAATTCATATTGAGTTTGAGTCAAGTTAGATTCGATTATTAGGTCAGGTAAATATCGGATCATCGGGTCTGTTTTGAACACCTCTACAATCTACATTATACATATAAATATACTCTCTCCGTTCCTTGATGACGTTCTCATTAGGAATATTCACGGGAATCAGGGAAAATAGAATTTTTTAAAAAGTGGAGAGTTATTTTATTGAATAACAGACTTGATAGAGGAAAAGTCGCCATAAATATCTAAAAAATATTAAAAGAAAGTTAGTAGAACAAATAAGGGTACCACAACTAATAAAAAATATTTTTATAAAATTAGTGAAAAATATGTGGGGACCATAAGCAATATAGAAATGTTAAAATGAAGTTAGTAGAAGATTTGTCATTACAACATAATTTTCTTTTAGTGGGATATATTTAATGACATTTAATTTAAATATCGTTATTTCAAATTTCTTAGAGTGTATATAGAGGTTTTAGTGACATTTATTAGACCCTTTAGCAGCATATTAAAAACTCACATTAAAGCTTTTAGCGACATAGGATCTAGTGACATTTGTCACAAATGTCACTATAGACTATAGTGACAATTACATATGCCACTAAAGACCAAATTAAGTGTCGCTAAATCACTTTATGGTGGAGCTTAAAATAAAAATCAATAATTACTACACTGAAAATATGAATCAGTGGCATTTTTTTAATGCTACTAAATCTAATATCGCAAAAGGCTAAATTTGTTGTAGTGTGTGTGCATAATAAGCATTATTAAAATATTAAAATGAGGATTAACAAAGTTATTTTTGTCCAAAATTTATGTAATGAATGGAAATTTTTTTTATGGAAACAACAAATAAAACACCTAAAATGGAAAATGAGAACTTCTTTGAGGAACCAAGGGAGTACATTATAGTATTATATAATTAAATATTGTGTGAAAATATGTGCATGAGAAGAATGAATAATAAGAAACAAAGATAAGGGATGTCCCAGAATTATATAGTAACGTGAATGCCCCATAGGCTCCCCACTTCTATAAGTCTGCAAATTTACACATGATTATATCAGTTTGATTCTGCTTTGTAGTCACCATTTTGATGTTTTAACTTTTCTTGCATATATTTCTGCTCGTCTTATACTGATTGCAAGTAAATTCTTTGGTCAAATCTGATTATAAATTGGTTGCATGAACAATCCTGTACTGGTGCTAGTGCAAGCCCAATTGCTTATTGGCCCGGTCAAGCTTAATAATAGTGGTAGAGTTACTCTTGTAAGAGACTGTCTATCAGTTTGACGACCTCAAAGCAAGAACTGCTAGTCTCCTAAGAGATCGTTTATCTAAGAGACGTCTCTCAGGCCCAACCCGTTACAGTTTAATTATATAAATGATGATAATGTACTGACTAAATTATATTGGTCTTTCAAAAAAAAATTGTCTCTCACAAAAATTGTGAAACATGAAATTCATATATTAATAATTTGTATTATTGAGCTATTTGGCGATGTATAAGGAGCAGCGCCTCACAATAAGATCGTCACATACAATTTATGATAGTTCGGAACTGTTTGCAGTTACTAACTGCAAACAGAGGGTAACTGGTCAAAAAAAGTCAAACAAGTTGTTCCCACTTATTAAGTGCGAACAGAGGAGAACCTGGTCAAACAGGGTCAACACTATGTTCGCAGTTATTAACTGCGAACAGAGTGTTGAACAAGTCAAAAAAAAGTCAAACAGGTTGTTCCTACTTAGTAAGTGGAAACAACCTGTTTGAATTTTTTTGACCAGTTACCCTTTGTTCGCAGTTAATAACTGCGAACAGTGCCGAACCTGAGCTCTGGGGTTGTAGGCGCTTATTAGGCCTGTCAAACAGATCAGGTTGGGTCGGGTTCGGGTTCGGGTCATATATAAACAGGTCAAAAAACCCTTGACCCAGACCCAACCCATTTAGTTAATTGAGTCGAAAATCACAACCTTGACCCGACCTGGAACATATCAGGTTGACCTGATTTTGACCCACTTAACCCGTTTATAATTTTTTGTTTTCGTTTTAAGGTTTTTAACGTTGTTTAAATCTAATTTTTTAGGCTTTAAATTTAATTTTATGTTTTTTTGTTGTTTATTTTTTATTTACTATGAAAAATAAGAAAATATTAAATGAACTAAGTTTAGCTTATACCTATTGATTTAACTCGAAATTAAAACATTTAATTAAATGGGTTATACAAGTTTTTTTCAGGTCGGGTTAGCAGGTCGGATCAACTTTTGCCAGCCCTAGCGCTTATAAATGGAAATAAGTTCATTTCACTCTTATTTTATGCTTTTTTGATAAGTAATCTTATCTATTTCAACTACTCAATGAGTTTAGGGGACCAAAGAAGGACGATAGTCAAACTGTTGACGTCCAAAGACCACTGGAATACGGGTCAACGAGTGATATTACCACCGAGGAAGTAAAAAAAGCTCTCAAAAAGATGGGGAGAGCAAAGACAGTCGGACCAGATAACATACCGATTGAGGTATGGAGGGGTTTAGGAGAAGAGAACATTCGTTGGTTGACTAACCTCTTTAAAGTTATCATGAGGACACATAAGATGCCAGAAGAATGAAGGAACAACACAAAGGGGATGCGCAAACTTGCGGGAACTATAGAGGTATCAAACTTCTAAGCCACACAATGGAATTGTGGGAAAGAGTGATAGAGAGGAGAATTAGACAGGAAACAGTGATTAGAGAGAACCAATTTGGTTTTATGCCTAGAAGGTCAACCATGGAGGCAATTCATGTTTTATAGAGACTAATGGAGAAATATAGGGAGCGAAAGAAAGATCTGCATATTGTGTTCATTGACTTAGAGAAAGCGTATGATAGCATACCACGACGCGTCATTTGGGATAGCCTCAAGGCTAAAGGCATTTCTTTAGTGTACATAGAGGCTATACAGGATATGTATGACAGAGTTTTGACTAACATTCAAACACCGATGGGGATTACTGAGTCTTTCCCGTTAAAGTTGGACTACATCATGGTTCAGCTCTAAGTCCTTTCATTTTTGCTGTCATTATGGATGAGATTTCTAAATCTATTTGGGTGACGGTACTGTGGTGCATGTTATTCGCTGACGATATCGTGCTAGTAGCAGAATCTAAAGAGGAGGTTAGAAATAAATTGTAGGAGTGGAGGGAAGCTTTAGAAGGTAAAGGTTACGTATTAGTCGTACGAAGACAGAGTACTTGCGTTGTGACTTTAGTGGGACATCACCGGAAGGTGAGCCAGAGGTGTCCATTGGTGAAGAGGTTGTTAAAAGTACGACCAAGTACAAGTATTTGGGATCGATCATTCAAAGGGATGGGGAGAGTGATGGAGATGTAAATCATCGTATCCAAGCGGGTTGGCTCAAGTGGCGAGCAGCAACCGTGGTGCTATGTGATAGGAAGTTCCCAAATATGTTGAAGGGAAAATTTACCGGATGGAAATCGGGCATGCTTTGTTATAGAAAGAATGTTGGCCTGTAAAGAAGATTTTTGAACATAAGATGAAGTCACAAAAATGTGTATGCTGAGGTGGATATGCGGGCGCACATTGATGGATCGAATTAGGAACCAAGATTTTTGAGACAAACTAGGGGTTGCCCCTATTTCTGAAAAAATGCACGAAAATAGATTAAGGTTGTTTGGACATGTGCAAAGAATGACTTTCGACGCCCCTGTGAAGAGTGTCGAAAGCATTATAGTAGAGGGTAGGAGGAGTCGAGGAAGACCTAGGAGAACTTGGGATGAGCAAATCAAAGCTGACTTGGATGACTTAAACCTCTCCGAGGACCTGACCAGGGAAAGTAGCAGTTGGAGGCGTCATATCCTTGTTTTAGACTATTGATTTCTCCCTAGAGTACTTATTGGTATTCTTGTTTTCTTGCTAGTTCTCGTTCCTTTTTTGTGTTTTAATTTGTAGTTCTATAATTATTTTCGCTTTTTATTTGTATGTGTTTTCTCTACCGCTCACGTGACAAGTACTTCTCTTTATCCTCCTCGAGTCGGGAGACTCCTTTTGGTCGCGCTCTCCTTTAAGGGTATGAGTTGAGATACACTAGATAGAATGATGATAATGAATCTTATCTATTTCAAATTTTCACTAAACCTTTCGCAAGTTCCATTGGTAGCTTTTAAGTTCAATCTAAGCAACCTCCAACACACAAATTTGATAGTTGTAAGTCATTGTTTATAAAATTCTGGACATTAGTCTTATACCGTTGGTAGGATCTTATAATGCTAGATTTTACAATACTACAATACAAATACTTGGACAATATACTATGATAATGATAATTTTTTGTATTGATATGTTTATGTAACATTGCTTAATATAATATATCACAATTTTAAATCTAAAAAATGAATAATTATGCCTTATACTAAAAATTATAGCATATTTAAATTTATATGTAAAATGTACAATCTCACATATAATCCAATCAATTCTATGCCTTGATATAATCCAATAAATTGAAAATGTAACAAATTCTAAGGGAAAAAGTAGGATTTCAATTCTAATACCTTTGATAGTAATCTCATAGTATAAAGAATGAAATATATGCATCAAAATAATTAAAATTTTATTGTATAGATACAAATTGAATACCAAATTTTGGAAGAGCCCAAATTGGTCAAATTGGTATAATGAAACAATTACTCTATCACCAGATTTTTGGCGTGGCAAACAATAGATAAAAGAATTACTGACATTACTGTCAATTCTTATTCTACTAAATTAATATCCAAAACAGCCAATGGTAGCTGCTGCTGAATATGAAACAACTTCCGCTGTTTCTAACAAATTAGCTTCCCTTTGATACGTGAAAGTTCTGTACGTATAGACAAGATCAACTATCATATGAAATCGGGTTGGCCAGTCGAAGTCAAGCACCGATGCCACATACGGCTCTTAGGATCAACAGCTCTTGGGTATTTTATAACTTCGGGTATAGGAAAGTAGGCATAATGAGTGTTGCACAAGCCGACTGTGATTCCGCTGAATCCAGCGAATGCACCATGAACCTGCAAAAATCATTCACTTGTTTAAGTCCGACATCTAGAAACACATCCGAATCGCAAAGCTAAAGCAGTCGGCAGTTTGGTGGTGGCAATTAACACTTAACACCATCTTTCATTGAATATTGCCCCAAAACAGGACAATGACTCGGTCATGAAGCATTACCAACCATAAATTCTGATACCTAACATACATAAATCCAACATCCTACAAAAAAATAACGGGACAAATAACCAGGTAAACACAGAAGGAAACAGAGACTTACAGCATTTTGCCCCAAAACAGTGCACAGAATACCGTCTGAGGCATTTGCACGTACTGCACGAATCATGTATGTCGGATCAATGTATTTGACATCAGCCGAAGTTCCACGCTCCTTGAAATATTTCTTTATCTGAGGTTCGTCGAATAAGTCAACAAATAAAAAAGATCAGACAAAGATTGTGATCAAACAACAGGCAGCATTTAAATAGATACTGCAGCCATTTGCCAAAAAATTAAGTAAAGTTTACTCAGAAAATTTACTCCTATTGAAACAGTATTTTGAAACTCATAACCAAAATGTATACATATATTAGGCAAAGAGGGCTATATAACTCACATACATTAGACGTGCCCACGAAATTTCCTATTTTAAATGAATGAGGTGATGTTTTACATGTATGAGCCACCAAAGCCGTCTTGAAAAATTTGGGGCTTTGTGCAAAACTTTCATTTTGCGCCTTACTTATAGTAAAATATATTTATTTTATCAATAAACTTAACATATTTATTTTTTTTATTAACTTTTTCATATACGGGTAAAGAGCCCTGTGCGGTTGATCACCTCGCACACCCCTTTGCAGAGCCACCATGATTCTCTAGAAATGCTAGATAAATTTGTATTTCGAGTATAGCCTTTATCCAAATATGAGAACTTTGTTAATTCACAAGAATAATGAAATATATCACCATTTGAAAAAATCCCAAGCATACAAATAAGCTGCAATTTATGAATTCAATTACAGAAAAGTTCAAACAGACTTCTTAAATATTGAGGATTATAGAAGTGAAAAACAAGTGCTTGGAAGACGGTGTTAAACCTGAAACATTAAAGACACTTGAAAGGAAAAATAAAACACTAACCTCTTGTTGAAGATGCACGCCAATATCTCCAAGGATAGCATTACCGGATGCATCAGTGGCATTAGTTTTCTCCAGAAGGTTCTGAATTTCACAATAGGAAAATGGTAAAGAGATGTACTAATTACATATTTCAGTATATTTCATATTCATACTAGTAGCTTTCTTTCATTATTGAATTACACTTTACACATTCTCTATTGTTCATTAACACTTATTCATAAACCTCAGATTTTTTGACTTTAAAAAAAGTGAACTTTTTGACTTGAACAAAGTTGATAGATTCTTTATTTGGTCGACAAAATATTGTTGTTTTCACTAAACAATATAAGTAAATAATAAACAAGCTTTATCGAAACCGTGCACGTCATGGAGTTGAAAATTAGTCAATTTGAATCAAGATGAAATTTCAATTTAGAAACTCTATGGGCTCTGAGCTCAACTCATAGAACTTCAAAATTACCACATAATTAAATTACTTGAAGCCAACAACATACCAGTGCAGCCCCTTCAGCTACACAGATAACAGCTGATCCCTTCGTCTCAAGTAGGTACTCAAGATGCCTTAAAACACCATGTGGACCGTGTATATGGAATGGTACCTTATACAAGTAAACAAATATCTTCAGTAACAAATTACAACACATATAGTCTATTAATACTATTAATACTAATGTTCAACAAACACACCTCTGGTATCAAACATATATCAACTTGACCACTAGCCAGAGAAGCATGCATTGCTATAAAACCACTGCTTCGACCCATCAATTTTACAAGACCAACACCACGGTATGCACTATGTGCCTGTTATATATGGACCACAAAAGGTAACAAAAAAGCATACATTATCAGAACATTTCAAAAGGTGATACGTATCTGATTGCACCACATAGAAAGTGCATGAGATAAAACAAACATGAAAGCGATTAAATTAAGTAATTTACCTCAATGTAGGCCGAGTTAATAGCTCTTTGTGCTTCCTCAACTGCCGTGTCAAAACCAAAGGTTTTATCCATAAGTAAAATATCATTATCTATAGTTTTTGGTACACCAACAACGGCCACCTTCAATCTTCTCTTTCGACACTGTGCACCAAAGTAAGTATATAAATAAAGTGAGTTACTTATGAGACATAAGGAAACAACAATGCCTATAGATAGAATTTGTTAATAGGTTTTTGAAAATCAAAGAAAAATGCTTAAGTCAATATGTGAAGACAATTAGGCTCGTGAATAAATTTTTTTAATTAGAGAAAAGTGTGCTCTATGTACACAGATTAATGAAAAATGTGGAGAACGTGAATATAGCTCCTCAATATCCTCAAATAGCATGAAGTGTGAGGATGTCAAACTCTTCATCTGGTGGAGGTTTGAATTAAGAAATACAAAATTATTGTTGATATTACTTCTTCATAATCCATTAGAAAAACATAAGAATTTATACAAATATTCCTAAAACTTAAAAGATTAGACAAAGATCTATTGAAATGAAGCAAATGTAAAACTTGTAGAAAAAAGTGTTCATGCCATCAATAATCTATTCTTGCAGGTATCATATACATCTACTTCTTTCCATAAAGAAGCTTAAATATGACATTTCTCTTTGTGAAAATCACTTCCAATAGGTTCACAAAAATACATAATATAACCTTCAATTGATCATCAATTTGTCAATCAAACACTGAGATTGATGTCTTTTACCATCAAAAACCATTTAGGGTTGATTGAGGATTTAAGGTTCAATTTTGTTAGTTGTTTAAGCTAAAGGAAATATTTATACAAATTTGAAGGTGTTAACTCACAAAAGGGTGGGAAAAGGGCATAGGTACTCTTTGAAAGAGTTTCCTCAAATTAGTGAAGGAAAGAAAGGAAAAAAAATAACATAAATGATTGAAGTTCGACAAATACCACAACTTGACTAAAACAATCATTGAAAGATTATAGAAAAGAAATTGATATATGTTTCAAACCTCGTCATGAATTGCTACCGCACCAGCATGGGTTCCATTTCCACCTAAAACAAAAAGCATATTGATTCCTCTTTCCTGTAATCAATCAAGCATCAAAGACAACAAATATCAAATATAACATACTCTAGACAAGTATAAATTAAAATGAATCAAAAAAATAAACTATACTCACCTCCATGTTATCCACGATTTCTCTTACACTTGGTCCACCACGTGAAACTCCTAATAAACTACCTCCAGATAGGTGAATGTTTTGCACAACCTTCCGCGACAGCTGAAAATAACACATATGTTACAATTTCAAAATGCATAGACAAACAAACAATTCACTTATAAAGTCTGAAAAAATAACATATCATAAAACTTACAGGCATCAAATTTAAACCTTTGTCTGTAAATCCACGATACCCAAAAGGAATACCAACAATGTTCTTTACCCCATATATGTCTAGTGTGATTACAATCTACATCAAAAGAAAAAATAAAGAAACACATCAGATAGTATTAATAATATAAACCAAAGTTTTTCATCATCGGAGCTCTTTTACTATGTAAAGTTAAATCTTATAAATCTACCAAGAATGTCATATTGTAACATTTATATAAAAACCACTACATCAATTAGGTGTCATTCTCTATGTCTATAAATTAAAAATAATTTTTCAGATCACATATCTAATGAAGAAAAAGAGATAAAAAGGAAAAAATATATCCTTTTTCTCTTTTGGAGACTTGAGATTTGGAGATAAATTACCTGTCTAATGACATCATTAAGGCCGGGACAAAGACCTCCACATGTAACAATTGCGGCATTAACTTCTTCTGGTCTAAAATATATTTCTTCTCGTGGCCCAGCACGATGAACCCTAGAACATATTACTTATCAAAATTAACAAAACTCTAAGTAAGCCAAAATTATTTAGAAATACAGTCAAGAGAAATATATGCAAGAGTAAGCCTATGTTATTTGGACTCGAGCACTGACGTCGGGTAATGGTACATTTTCAAGTGTCAAATATCAATTTTACACCTAAAAATGAAGTGTCTATGTGTCATATAAATGTCCGAGCATCAAAAATCAAACACAGGTACGTGAAGCAAAATGAAGAGTCCGAGTAACATAGGTGTAAATAAAGATAACACCAAACAACAATGTAGATACCGGAGACTTGCAAATACATACAGATGACTCACACTACATTTAAGCACGAGCAGCTAAATTATATGTTGGATTATCAAATGTTAAAAAAACACGTACCATTGTTCCACCCAGGTACAATCTGGATCAATACACTCCGCACCAGCAGAAGTCGGAGAGGAATAGTTTATAACCTAAAATGCAAGACCAAAATTTCAAGTTTATGGTTACTAATTTCTATTAGTAAAACATTTATAGCAGACACAAACAAATTAAAATTGCACCTTTAATAGAACCCTGTCATCATTATTAATGTATCCATCCCATTTTTCGTCCGACGGATAGCCACCTGAAAAATCTCTGCTCACAGGAGAGCTAAGAAAGAACAAAGATTGTGGGGTGAACAAAATAAATTGATGAATTTCGAGAACAAATATTCTACTTGCAAGACTATGCCCATCTAAAAGTTAATACAAAATTGCAAGAACACCCAATTTAATTTAATGTAAGAAGTTAGAACCCATCTAAAATTAGCGGCGTAAATGGCTTCTACAAAGCTATAACTCCCACTCGGATTTGGACGTTTGTTAATGCCGGTAATACAAAATGAACTCAAGTAAACGCGGTTTACCATAGATAGGTAGAGTCGTAGAGGGGTTAAAAACAAATCCGATGACCGGACATTCATTAGAATTTATAACCAAAATCCAATTTAACCCGACTTAAAAATAAATTTATAATTATAAAAAAATGTCTGTAGACACAAAACACAATTTGACCCAAAATCAACCCAAACATCTTTAAGTATTGCTAGAATCAATAAAAAACGAAAGGGATTTTTTTGAAGGACCACCTAAATACACATTATGTAAAATTAGGTACAGACAAAATTATGATCAATATCAATAAAAGCAAACTATAAAACCACGAAAATTATACGTGAAAAAACCAAGTCATAAACAATATCCCACTGATTAACGAATCGCAAATAACATAATCACGCTTAATTCTTAACAAGACTTCTAATTGATGCTTAAACCCTAAAATAATTTTCTGTTAACTTAAAAATTACCATCAAATTCTAATATAATTCTCCTGATTCTAGTATCACAAACAAAGATTAAAGGATCATTAATGAAGCAATTAATAAATCAATTCAATAAACAATTATTCTCTAAAAAAACTTAAACAACACAAAACAAAATAAAAATTACCGCATTCGTAGGCAAAAAGTAGAAGGAATTGGTTTGAGATCTTTAAAAACATCTTTAAGATGAGGCAAATTAAACTTCCGTTCAAAATCCTGTTGATATTTAATCTTCCATTGCGGATCGTTTAAATCAATTTCTTCACTCGCCCAATTCCTACCTTCAGAAGACATTGACACTCTGGTGCGATTTCCATGATTAGTCATATTTCTGGAAAAGCAATGTGGAAACCCTAAATCTCCGGTAAAATTGTTAACTGAATTAGTAAACTGGGATAAATTGGAAGCCATTAATTCTACTTAAGATTAGAGATAGAAAACAAGGTAAGAAGGTGTTAGGAGAGAGAAGGGAAGGGCACGGATTGGTAGTGAAGTGAGCCGGTGAGAATGTGAGAAGCTGGGTTTTAAAGCAAAACTTTAAACTGAAAATCGAAAAAGTCGGGAGAAAAAAGATATAACTAGTAAATAGTCAATAAACAACCCAAAAACATATCATAAATTATAGGAGGAAAATTCAAAATTCAAATAACGAAAAATTATAAGAAAATATCTAATCTATATATCTTATTTTGAAAAACTATCCTACATAAAAAATTTTGCAAAAAACTATCTTATATAATACAAGTCTTTGCAAAATACTACCTTTTACTGATTTTTGTCAGTTGACTATTAACATTAACGTTGACCTGCACAGAATTGTATTATATAAGGTAGTGTTTTGCAAAGAATTGAATTATATAAGGTAGTGTTTTGCAAAGAATTGTATTATATAAGGTAGTGTTTTGCAAAGAATTGTATTATATAAGGTAGTTTTTTGCAAAAAATTTTATATACGGTAGTTTTTTAAAAAAAGATGTATAAATTAAGTAGTTTCTTATAATTTTTCCTAAAAAAAAAAGTAATTACTCCTGGTAGGGAAACATCTAAGCTGAAGAGAAACGGTTAACTTGTGTTTCACTTTCAACATTAGAAATTTAGAATTTGGACCCAACCCAATTAAGTGCATATGTTTATTCAGTCCGTTTTATATGAGACCGTTTCGCTATGAGACGGATTTATTTAAATAAACTTATTATGGATTGAATTAGTGCATTGGACTACGTGAAAAAGCAAATGTTGCAAATAAATTAAAACATAAAAAGTATAAATGATTTGAGCTGCTGATATAGACTTGTCTCACGATGAGACGGATTCATACAAGACTCATTATCCATCGTATTGTATTTAATATGATTTAATCTAAATGTCACTTATTTTGTTTATCTTATTTTATTTAATGGTATAAGGTTAACATTTTTTTAATATTTTATTTAATGGTATAAGTTAAAATGACACCATTTACTCGATTGTGGAGGTCTAATGCCGTCATAGCAGAAGCTTACAGTCTCGTCATATTTGCATGTTGCTTCGAAAAAATGACCAGAACACACACCTTCACTTGAGGTCATGAAATTTTATTGGGAAATTATCAATACTACTCCTGTGTTATATCACTTTATCAATGGTATCTTTGTGTTTTTTCAATTCCAATGGTACCTCTACCTTTTTGAGCTAATTACAAACGTGACATTGTTCACCTTTTTTCTGTTAAGTTGACGTTAAATGTCATATAAAAGTGCTATAATATAGGGGTACCAATGATAAAGAGTTATAACACGGGGGTACCATTGAAAATTTTTGTTAAGTTGGCGTTAAATATCATTTAAAATATAATGTGACATGTTATGATTTAATGGTGATTTGAGTGCACAAAATCAAGTCATGCATTATACAGTTACTTAGTGATGGTATCTTATGAAAGGATTAATGGGAGAACTAAGTATGACTTAATATGTGTGGTTAATGTGATGTTTAAGTGTGTAGTTAAATGCTTGAGTTAAAATGACATTTAGAGGAGTCTTAAACACAAGAGTTATGATGCATGATGAATGATGACTTAATGAGGTAATTGCAAGAGTTTGTAGATGCTTTGAACAAGACATCCAAGAAACTTGATCAAGTATGTGAAAACAGCAATAGTAGGCTCTAGAGAACAGTGCTCGAACGAAGAGGGTCAGTGCTTGTTGTTGCGGCTGGTCGAACGAGCACATAACTTGCTCAAACGAGCGAATGGTTGGTCTTGTGCCTTTGATGCGGTTTTCTGACATTATGCTTTCAAGCCATTGTTATTACTGTATTAAATTATGACTTTTCAATTGTAAAGCAATAAATATTTAGCCTTTATAAATAGAGAACTCATGTGTTGGAAAACAATCCACAAATAAAAGCCAAACACCAGCCTAATATATATCCCCAATTGTTGTTCTCCGTTTGTGATAATATAAGAGATACTACACACCGGAGGATGTAGCCTGAATTGGGTAACCTCGTTAAATTTTTGTGTGGATTATTGCATTATTATTTTCTACAAACATCGATTTTATTGTTTGCATAATTTGTTTCACACAAGACTTCGCACTTTCGATCTTAGTCAGGGGCGGATCTATGTTTTTGACATTTTTTTTCTAATCTTAATCTTATCCTCTATGTTCAAATTTTAGATTTTTTAGGTGTTTTCACTCTTAATCTTAATTTTTATGTTATAATCTTTAATCATAATCTTAAATTCTTAATCTTGTTGTTTTAATCTTTATTCTTAATCTTAATTCTTATTGCATATAAGGGTTTTTTGATTTATAATAACAATGTCATCTAAATTTGATTGAAGTTAGAATTGGGAAACCACTATGTCTCAGAACCTGATGTTCATTCAGACTATATGAACTAAATAACACACCAAGTACACAGATTCACAATAGATAATGATTCTTTAGAAATTAGAAGTGAGAGTTGCAGATTATGTTTTTAGGTATTTGGCTATTTGGTTAGAATCTCCCGTGAATTACTGTGAAGCTAGAATGCAAATCTAAAGTCCCGAGACTTGGTTAATTCATTTTATAAATGCTATGTTTTAGGTGAAGTCGAGATTCAGGTTGACTGAATAACAAAACACTATGGTTGACTTTTTCAATTGATTAATATGAATCTCAAGTGATTGGTTGACTACCCTCTCAGCTCGCTCTTCTCTATTTTGTTGGGGAATTGCTTGTTATTAAACCTTTTTCTGGTGTAAGAGATTGTTTCACAAAGATACTATATGCTACTCATAATTTCATCCATTCGTTGGTGCCCCAGGGAACTCTAAACCCTAGATCCGCCACTGGTCTTAGTGATATAAGAGGTTGAAACACATCTACTAAAAAAAAGACAATTTTCCGACTAAAAGTTTCCGAGTAACCGAAACAGTTGGAAATTTCCGACTAATTTTTTGGCTGATAGGAGTTAGTCGGAATTTTCAACTAATTTGCTACTGAATTAGTATTTGGCTGGCATATTGAATTGAAAAAAAAAGAAAAATTTTAAATTAAAATTTTCCGACCAATTTCCGACTTAATTTTAGTCAGAAAGATTCCAACCACATTCCGACTAAATTTGAGTCGGAAATCTTAAGGGCATTATTAAACTTCGCCACCATTTTCATTTTATCGCCACCCTTTATATATTGAAATTCCAAAATCGCCCCTGATTACTTTTCAAACCTTCAATCTCTATCATTTCTTTAAAAACTTTCTCCGAACACTCATTGAACTAAAATAAGCTAAAACTAAAAATTGAATTACAATGGCCAACGAAAATGAGCATCAATATGATTGCGGAATCAATATGATTGTGTTAAAATTTGAGACATATTCACTCTAATATTAGGCTATAACTTTAAATAGAAAAGGCTTATAATTGTAATATTTGCGGCATTATAATCTAGACTTCAAGATCTTTCCAATGATATATTATATGCCCAATTCCGATAACCGAGCGAGAAATGACGATCGTTTGAAGTTTATTTGTGCTGAAATTTGATACATGTTCATTCTTTTGGTCATAAATCTTAATAGAAAAATTGTATTAGTGCAACGTTTGCGGCATTGGAAACTAGACTTCAAGAGCTTTCCAACGACATATTATATGCCCAATTCTGACAATCGAGCGAGAAATGACGACCGTTTAAAGTTTGCAGTAATTTTTAACGACCAAGCCATGGTTGAATCGCACAAAATGTGCGATCGGACCATGGTGAAATTGCAGTGCAATTCCACTATGGTCCGATCGCATATTTTGTGCGATTCAACCATGCTGCAAATCAGCTAAAGCTTTCGACGCTATCGATGTGATATAATATTGTTGAAACTCTAATCTATTTCAATGCGCAATTGCATACACATAGATTATGACCAAAAGATGAACATGATCAATCAGCACATAAACTTCAAGCGATAATATTCTACCGTCTAATGGCATATAATCATTGGAAAGATCTTGAAGTCTAGGTTTTAATGCTACAAATATTGCAGTAATGTGATTTTCGTATCAAAAGTTTCGGCCAAAGGAGTGATTATATATCAAATTTCAATACAAAACGTGTGATCAGGTTTTTTTTCGATTTTAAAAATTATTTTCTTTACTAAAATTTTTATTTTTATGTTAATTTAATTATTATTAAGAAATTAAGTTTAGAAATAATAATGGTTGATTTTATAATTAAAATTGGATTTAAGGGCATTTTAGTAATTTTATTAAAAAAGGAGTAGCGATAAAATAAAAAGGTGGCGATGTTTAAAAATTGGGAATGGTTTGTAAGTAATTCCCTTCCGATTTTGTCTGCCAACATGTCTTGTCTACCATTTCATTTAGTTTTACTTAATTAATTACTTGGTTTTATTAACTTTAGGTTGTAAATTTTATTTTTTAGAAATTTGTATTTATTTACAATGGTTTGTATTAATTAAATTTATTTTGTTTAACTCGTCTTACTAGTTTAATTTGTCGAAACTCGAAAAGTATACTTCGTTTGATTAGTTTTGATGTGCTTAATTTATTTGACTGAATCTCGTACCGTTTGTGTATTATTGTTTTATTTCTCGTCATTAATTCACTCCAATTAATAATATACAAGTAATAATAATACTACTCTAATACTCCCTCCGGTTCTTTTTTATTATCCACTTTGGGTTGGGCACGCATATTAAAAAAGTGGTAGTTGGGGTATTTTAAATGATTATAATTATTGTAGAGATGGTAGTTAGAGTATTTAAGTGATTATAATATTGTAAAGGTTGTAGTTGGGGTATTTTAAATAATATAATTGAGGATATTATGGTCTTTACTTGTGTGAACATAGGGTATTTAGGTGAAAAATCTTTGCCAAAAATAGAAAGTGTACAATTTTGGTGAACTAACCAAATAAGAAATGTGGACAATAAAAAAGAAACGGAGGGAGTAATAAAATAATAGGAGTACTACGCTGTATCTCAAAAAAAGGAGTACTACACTAATACGTGTAATATTTAATAATGTACTAATACGAGTAAAAATTACTAGATAGTAGCAAATACTACCCTAATATGTCTAATTATATACTAATAATCAACTAATACGAAGAATAATATATCAATACAACTAATAATAGACCGATACAAGATATATTATATTATATATACTAATAATCAACTAATACGAGTAATAATATATTAATACGGCTAATAATAATAATAATAATAATAATAATAATAATAATAATAATAATAATAATAATTCATTGGGCTAAGTACCTTTGTTTTAATAATAATAATAATAATAATAATAAAAATAGTATAAGTGGAAGTAGGGTTACTATGTTACAAAATTCAATAACATATAGCATAAAGTATCATTCATCAACACATGGCCTATTGGTTGGAGCATGGACCTCATATCTATGAGTTCTTGGGTTCAATCCTTCACAACAACATTGCTGTGATCATAGCAGAAAATTATTTTTTGGTTTTTTTTTTCCGACTAATCTGCTGGTCGGAATCTGGATAGTTGAAAATTTCTGACTAACAAGTTAGTCGGAAAATTCCGAGTGTATCCTACTAAAATGATAGTTGGAATTTAGTTGGTTTAGAGCAATATCGACCAATCTGAACCGACTAACCCAAAATAGTTGGAATTTAGTCGATATTGCTCTATACCGACTAAATTTCGCTGTTTTAGGTAGTCAGAAAATTGCATTTTTTTAGTGATCGTTTTATCTCTAATATATATCATTTTCATGACATGCAATGTATATTATGATTTGAATGTATTAACAAACATTTGGGTAAAAGTTATTAAAATCGAGATTATCTTACCTAGAATCAATGAAGTAGGATATTAATAGAATCAGATCGTACGATTATAATAACCTTAGAATATATTTTGACAATGCTATAGGATAATTGATTACAGTTATTATATTTGTTTATTTTAGTTCATCTCTAAATTTTTGAAATTTATACAAAGCTTTTTTTTAATTTTATTTTTTAATTTATTAAAATTAATACTTTTAATAATTAATTATGAATTGTAATGGAGTAAGTATATGAATTTGAGTCAAATGAGGATACGTTTTATAACTTATACTAGTATAGAATTCGTACAACGTATGAAGTTATTAGTAGTAAGATATTGAATTATTATGGTTCAAAAAAAATATTATCATTATTATTGAAATTTGTCGCTCGACTCCCTACCAACTTCTTGTAAAGTTTTTCTTTATAAAATGAATTCTCCTCATTATTAAAAAATAATAATAATAATAATAATAATAATAATAATAATAATAATAATAATAATAATAATAATAATAATAATAATATAATTATACTATTAATTTGATGATAGACATATTATACTATACTAACTGAAATTTTCATATTTTTGTATGTCATATAATAGAATAAAATCAACTTCAACCCATTTAGCTTGATAAATATAAAAATTAAGCATTTTGATTATTGCATGTAGCAAATTTTTGTAAAAAAATTTGTAGTTAATTGTATGATATTTATTTTAATATTTATAGCAATTAAACAATTTTATTATTCAATGTGGCAAAATCTTTGTAAGATTGTCATATAAAATATTCTAATCCTTTAAATAATTGTATGATCTTTTTCTTTTCCTGTGTACCATTTTTTTTTTGGCTTTTCTCATAGAACTGTACTAATTTATGGTATGTAATAAAATAAGATTAATTTTACCTTATTAAGTTTAATAAATATAGCAATTAATAGTTTTGATTATTTCATACACAAATCCTTTTAGTAATTGTATGATATTTATTTTAATAAATATAACAATTAAACAATTTGATTATTCTATGTGACAAATCTTTATAAGGATACCATATGAAAATTTCAATCCTTTTAATTAATTGTATGATTTCAATATAAGTAAAAGCTAGAATTTAGGAATTTTTTTTATGTTTGAGACTACTCTTGTGGGATTGGATCATGAGATTGTAGGAATGTAGAATTGAGCTATGATTCTATCACCCATATTATTGATCTTGGTAGAATCATTCGATGCTACACTTATTAAGTTTTTACTTAAAATCCAAATTTTGTTCACCTCTTTTTGGATCGTAGTCATAAACTGTTAGATAAGAATCGAAATTCTAATAACCATGCATGCAGGATTAGGTGATTGTCAAAACTTCATCAACATCATGTTTTCCCCATTAGTATATTTTACCATGCTGTTTCTGCTAAGAAACGGTCGAATTGATAAAAAAGACTTTAAGTAGAAAGTACCTTCAACTTAAGGGTAGTGAGATGATCTGACCGCCGCGAGTGGTGTACCTGCAACCACAAAGAAGACTAAACCTGGGGCTGATGTCCCGGGAAGCCCTCCGATGCTTAAGTCAGACCGGGAATCATAGATGTAATAAGTGTAAGTTTTTGTATAAGAGTAAAATTGTGTCCTTTTCATGTAGATAAATGAAGTATTTATAGAAATATTGTGGAGGTAGTTACCTCATTCATGGTAATTCATGATGATCACGCTTGTGTAGATGGGAGTAGTGGGTAGTTACTTTAGGAGTAATGGGTAGTTATTGGAAGAGGTAGTTTAGGCGTTGACTTATATATTGACTTTGACCTTTGACTAGGGGTATTTTCGACAATGCAAGTATACGAGATATTTGACCCGTAACATTGGCCCCACGCATATAGAGGAAGAGATGACGACCAATTAGAGGAAACGATCTTGATCTATATGCGGAAGGAAATATTAGTCATACAAAGAAAATATCTCGGATTTTGGATGCTCAACATTTGGATGTCTCGGAATTCGGAAGTCTCTGACTTTGTGAGATCAAATGTCTCGAACATAAGATGAAATTTTAAATTGATTTTGGCCCCTACCTTATAGGTTGGGCCAATAGGGGATCCGTCACATAGAAGTCTCGGACCAGGATCAAGACTTGGCTTGACTTTGGCCCCAACACTCTGTAGGGCCAATAGGGATTCCGACTTATAGAAGTCTCGGATTTTGAATCAAGATTTGGCTTGATTTTTGCCCCAATACTCTGTAGGGCAAATAGGGAGTCTGACTTATAGAAGTCTCGGACCAGGATCAAGACTTGGCTTGATTTTGGCCCCAACACTCTATAGGGCCAAATAGGGAGTCCGATCGGACCAGGATCAAGACTTGGCTTGATTTTTGCCCCAACACTTTGTAGGGCAAATAGGGGGTCCGACTTATAGAAGTCTCGAACCAGGATCAAGACTTGGCTTGATTTTGGCCCCAACAATCTATAGGGCCAAATAGGGAGTCCGACTTATAGAAGTCTCGGACCAGGATCAAGACTTGGCTTGTGTTTTGCCCCAACACTCTGTAGGGCAAATAGGGGGTCCGGCTTATAGAAGTCTCGGACCAGGATCAAGACTTGGCTTGATTTTGGCCCCAACAATCTGTAGAGCCAATAGGAAGTCCGACTTATAGAAGTCTCGGACTTGACAAATGACATAGGTCATTTTGGCCCCAACCCTCCAGGTTGGGATGATAGGAAGTCCGACTTATAGAAGTTTCGGACTTGACAAATGACATAGGTCATTTTGGCCCCAAACCTCCAGTTTGGGCATGGGGCCAACGAAGGAGTCCGACTCTTAGGAGTCTCGGACCTAGAAAATGACTAAGGTTATTTTGGGCTCTAATACGACTCATAGAACTGTACTAATTTATGGTATGTAATAAAATAAAATCAATCTTACCTTATTTAGTTTAATAAATATAGTAATTAACAGTTTTGATTATTTCATACACAAATCCTTTTAGTAATTGTATGATATTTATTTTAATAAATATAACAATTAAACAATTTGATTATTCTATGTGACAAATCTTTATAAGGATACCATATGAAAATTTCAATCCTTTTAATTAGTTGTATGATTTCAATATAAGTAAAAGCTAGAATTTAGGAATTTTTTTATGTTTGAGACAACTCTTGTGGGATTGGATCATGAGATTGTAGGATTGTAGAATTGAATTATGATTCTATCACCCATATTATTGATCTTGGTAGAATCATTCGATGCTAACACTTATTAAGTTTCTACTTAAAATCCAAATTTGTTCACCTCTTTTTGGATCGTAGTCATAAACTATTAGATAAGAATCGAAATTCTAATAACCATGCATGCAGGATTAGGTGATTGTCAAAACGTCACCAACATCATGTTTTCCCCATTAGTATATTTTACCATGCTAAAAATCTACCGTTAGAGAACTTGACAAAATTTTACATTAAACAAGATAAACATTCCGTATAAATATCGAACAACAAAACCCCAATAGAAATAAATTTAACTACTCATGGAAGAGACTGTCTCACAATAAAACAGACTTAAAACAAAGAACTTATATGTTCTCATAATAAGACCGCCTAATAGCGATACCGCCTCATACACCAATATATAAATTGAATTAAATAGAAGAACATGTATTTTCTTGAAAGACCGTCTTTTGTAAAGACGACTCTCAAAAGTCCAGCCCAAATCTATATTTCGAGTTGTAACAATATATATTTAGAATTGAATTGGACTTTTGAGAGCCATCTTTACAAAAGACAGTCTCAAGTAAGGATTTGTGATAGAATAAAAGTTGAAAAGAAAGTAAATCCAGCAAAGCAGGCCCATCAACATACACCCATTCCAAACAATAAGTGTGGGCTGAAAACAGATTTGTCAATCTACAAGGCCAATTACATTATGGTAGTATCCAGTTTTCATGAAATGCAAGTAGTAATATCTTTTAAAGAAAATTTCATATGGTTGCATCCACTTTATGCACAATCTAATTGTCGTATCATTTTCCGCTAAGTTCTTGTTAAATTCCGTTTAATTCATGATTTTGTAAGTTCCACATGGTAGCATCCAGTTTTTGAATTTTATATAGTGCCAATAATTCTATTAGTTAAAAAAACCCGACCCGTCGACCCTCATTTTAACTGGCGGGTCAATTTTCAATAACAACAATATGTTACGGGTCGGGTCGGAACGCCTTAATCGGATTGGATCATGGGCCACTTAATAAATTAAAACGGCTACCCGCCGACCCGTTAAATTAGAAAAAAAATTCAAAAACTATTTTGTTGGTTGTTATCAAGTGGGTTGTTATCAACAAGTAAATTTAAGATTTAGAAGAAAAAAAATCAGTAACTAATATATTAAAAGAGAAAAAAGAAGTCAATAGTTTCGCTAAAAACAATGAAGTCAGTAGCTAATAGTCTAAAAGTAGTATTAAAAAAGAAAAATAAAGTAATCAGTACCTAATAATCTAATACTATTGGATGAATCAAAATCACAAAAGTACAACTCTTAATTTTTTCTTTTATTTTTTTAAATTTTGTTTTGTGAAAAATAAAATGGGTACCCGGTGTCTCGACCCGATTCATCCGAGTGCCCGGATAAATTGAGTCTAAACACGGGCCTTTAAAATAGATACCCGACTTTCCGGGTACCCGAAAAGCTGGGTACTCGGTTATGAACACCCCTACTTGAGATGCACTTTTTGAACTTTATACTGCCAACAATTTGAATGAAAATAAAATTATTACAATACTTATGGGCGTTATTGAATTAAACGATAAATCAAACGTTAAAATAGTAAATTAAACATTTGAGAACAAAAACTGGATGCTACCATGTGGAAAAACTTACAAAATGATGAATTAAACGAAATTTAACAAAAAGTTAACGAAAAATGCTACGGCAATTAAATAGTGTATAAACTGAATGCTATTAAAAAAGTGTTACCACTAGTATTTCATGAAAATTAGATGCTAACGTTAGAAATTTTTGTACATTAATATGCTTGAAAGAGATGAGATCATGTAAGTTGACATATACAAAAACATGTGCATGTTCATGTACATGTGATGGAACAAAGATTATGCTTCAATCTAAAGTCAAAGCAGAGTACAAGTTAAGTAGTATATATGTTTGATTTGTTTCCTCAACTATCTCACATTTTAGTTATTAGTGTCTTGCACATACTTAGCGCTTTAATTTACTATTTCAACTACATATTTGGCGCCTAAAATTTGAGTTATCATAATGTAAAAGGTAAATCTAGTGTATAATGCCATGATTTATGTCCTTTTCCTTCCTTATTTTCATGCCATGGAATCACATCAATCCTTGATTCTATTGGTGTACTTCTCCGGTTCCTTTTAATTAGAAATAAAGAGAAAGTGAATTGTTTTTAAGTAAAAAATAAATGTTCAGAATAAATGAAGACAGAGATTGAATTGTGTTGATGATATTAAAAGGGAATTATAATCTATAAATCAAATTAAAAAATAACATAAATTCTTGTGAGAGACGGTCTCTTTGAGAGATCATCTCTAATTGGGCCGACCATAATATATTTTTGGAAATATTGTAAGTAGGCATTATAAATTTACTAAGTAGACATTTAAGATATTGCGGATAGACATTAAGGATAAGGTAAGTAGGCATTAAGAATGATGTAAGTTGACATTTAGTTTTAATGAATTAAGCCTGAGAAACGTCTCTCAAGAGTTCAAAAAAGTTATGAGTTCGATTTCAGAAATAGAAATAATGCAAAATGAGATAGATCCATGGAGAACTATTTAAGTAGTGGACCAACAAACAAAGTTATGAGCTAGTACAACAATAATCATACATCACATACACTCATCATAAGATGATGGAGCTTACCAAGCTTTTTTTCTTCATCTTGGCTCAATAGGTTCTATTTTTGTCTCTCTTTTTACTACTATATCTTATTGTTTAACTATAAGTATTTTTATTGCCTCTTTTTTGCATTTATGGGTCGAATTGTTTTCTAGTGTTTGGACTTTCTTCTTTCTGAAATATTATAATACAACAACAAATTAAATATTACAAATTTACAATTTACAATGCCAAGTAATATTTATTGATCAAAATAATAGATATATGCACAACTTTAGATTTGTGGTTTAAATTTTTATACAAACTTAAAATACACTATTTTGTTGTAAATTCATAGACTTGTTTCTTAAAAATTTTCTTTTACAACTATAAGAATTTTTTAGTATCTTTTATACAAATATTCAATTAGCATTATTTTGCTTACTTACTTTCCCCTAATTTTAATTTCTGACTTGGCTATTTTTTTTATCCGTAATCTATATATTGAAAATGGTCCCATAATTTTGGTATTCTCTTAAATATACTAGTTAGATTTGCTCATTTGTACATGCCCCCTTCACAAAAATGTGACAAAATTTCTTAAATGAACAGTCTCACGATGAGATCATCTTTATTGAGTTGCTCCAATGTATATTTACTATCTTAAAATGATCACTTATAATTATAAAAAGATTACTTTTATGATTTTATTAGAGTGATCATTTACGATTTTAAAGTGATCAATCAAAAAAAATAAGTTATTTATAATGATAATGAGACGGTCTCAGACAATACTTTTTGAAATTTTACAACCTCTAAATTTACATAGGCTGAATCACATAACATGACTAAAAACATATTGTTACACAAATTAATGTTATTTTCTCTATAATATAATTAAGGGAAATTCTACATGGTAGCATCCAGTTTTAATGGATTGCCAGTGGTAGCACTTTTTTAAGAAAATTCCACATGGTAGCATCTAGTTTATACACTATCTAATTGTCGTAGCATTTTCCGTTAAGTTCTTATTAAATTCCGTTAAGTTCTTATTAAATTCCGTTAAATTCATCATTTTGTAAGTTTTTTCCACATGGTAGCATCCAATTTTTGTTTAATTCACAATTTTAACGTTTAATTCACCATTTTAATGTTTGATTCACCGTTTAATGCATTGAAACTCATAAATGTTTAATAATTTTATTGAAAAATTGTCAGAAACTTTCTAATCCAGTCGGAACAAGTACTTATTCGCCTATTTTTCGATACGTAAACCGAAAAAGATATTTGACGTCATTTTTACCTATCATAACGATTTTTTTCAAAAAAACAGACGCAATTACCCTTATGGGGTAACTCTTTCGAAAATCCGATCGAAACAAGTATTTATTCGCCTATTTTTCGATAAGTAAACCGAAAAAGATATTTGACGTCATATTTACCCATCATAACGAATTTTTTGAAAAAATGAACGTCGCTACTATCAAAACAAGTACTTATTCGAAAGAGTACTTGTTTCGAACGATGAATTAAACATTAACGTGGTGAATTAAATGTTAAAAAAAATTTTCAGTAAAATTATTTAACATTTATAACTTTTCCATAAAATTATTAAATATTTATAGACGTTAATGAATTAAATGGTGAATTAAACAATAAAATTGTGAATAAACGTCAAAATGGTGAATTAAACAAAAACTAGATGCTACCATGTGGAAAAAACTTACAAAATGATGAATTTAACGGAATTTAACAAGAACTTAACGGAAAATACTACGACAATTAGATAGTGCATAAACTGGATGCTACCATGTGGAATTTTTTTTAAAAAGTGCTACCATTGGCCTTTCATCAAAACTGGATGCTACCACGTGGAATTTCCCTATAATTAATTATTGTAGTTCACATGAAGATTATAAATGTGGACATAATAAAGAAATGTAGCTGATGATGCAGCTAAAGGGTTATTAAAGACAAGTTGAATAAAGCTAGGGATCATCATACATTCATCACAAAAACAAAAAAGAAAAAAAATGAAGAAGAAATCAAAGGAAGAGGAGAAAATAAGGGGAGAGCTAGAGATGGACATTGAAAGAGCATTAGAAGTGGAGATCAAGGAGGAGATATGTCGTCTGGCGGTTCGCCTTCATCGGCTTTATCAACACCGAACACATGCTCAGAACCATTCTAACAAAAACAACAAGGAAGTTTCAGGATTCAACATTACCATAAAATTGGATGGAGGAACCAAAGTTGAAGTTAAAGAAATCAACAAAAAGAATATCATGCTTAAGCAACATGTTATAAATACTCCTAATAATACAAAGAAATTTGATTGGGCTAATAGTCTTAGATCATCTAGACCACCACCCAAAAATAGTAAGAATATATGGTTTTAAATAAGTTATACTTACACCCAATAATCTAGATGAGTTTATTAATTATTATGCTGAAATTTATTTTTCTATTTGGTAAATGCATGTGGGTCTTGGAAAGTCTTAGGACGTTTCTGTATGAGTATGCGTTAACGTCTCTTATTTCTTCTCAAAGCCTGATAATAGTTTTTATAAGCGGGAGATACTGGGTAAATCCTTTATTTGGAATTTTGAGGCAGAAACATTAATGTACAGTTTAATTTTATATTACTATTTTTTATAAGTTATTATTTACATAATACTATTTGTTTGGAAAGGTTTAAGCTTACATTAATTACATATTTACATTAGTATGATGTATATGATATGATGAGTTATGAAATAAGTTAATAGAATGTTAATATTGTTTTAGTATTTATTGTTCAAGCAAATGACATTGATATAATTTGAAGTTGAAGGTGCTTTAATGAAGAGATAATAAAATATAGGAGTTACAAAGTGAAATATTTTTTTAAGATGTATTTAACTTGCTTGCAATTGCTTGATTTTTTTATTTATCAAATTATATTCAAAAGTCAATGGACTTTTTGTTAAAGCACAATATTACCTTAGAAGAAGAATAGAAGGAACAAGCTAAGAGAAATAGCAAGGAAATAATATATAAAGAAAATAAGATTTTGAAAGAGGAAAAAATCCTAAGAATAATGTCTTATTAGACTATAAACGTATGATGTGTTACATGTATTCTTGGTTACAATGAGATTTAGGGCTGTCTCTGACATTTTAGGGACCATAGACGAAATAGTATAATGGGACCCTTAAAGAACAATTGTAATAATAAAAAAATTTATGGAGCACAACATACTTTGTGGAGTTACATCTAGAATTTTACTAGTACAATACTACAATTAAAATCTAATAGTATACTATTGAAAATCAATCAATATATATATATATATTAAAAGAAAAAATCAAAAATTTATTAAAAATTAATAGTACTACAATTGAGAAAATTTCCATTCATAGAAGCATCCAATACCTAAAAACATTATATATCATATTAAACGAAGAAATTAAAAATATATCGAAAATCAAGAGTACTACAATCAAGAAAAATTTCATTCCTAGAAACATATATTTATTACCCAGAAACATTAAAAATCAATACCACTAATTAAATCTCATTCAACAATGAAATTCCATTATTTTTCCACAATCTAGTAGCAAAATAAATCTATTAACTACAAAATGAAAATGGTCTACATAAGCCACATAAAACCAAAACGAATTCAATAATGAAATTCCATAAATTTTCCACCAAACTCAAAAAACATAACAGTTAATTTCTTAAATGGCAATTAACCCTTATTACAGAGAAAAAAAGAAGGAAAGGGATTGTTTCATTTCCTCTTCTTTGGGCTCCGAATTTTCCTTATTATTGGGCCCCAAAGTTAATTTTAGACTTTTTAAAGTACTAGTTAAGAGGCTCCAATAAACCCTTATTTTCTGATTTTTAAAATGCGGTGGCCCTTTAGGCCTACTCTCAGGGTCGGCCCTGATGAGATTGAATTTAACATTATATTCGAGCAAGCAATGTCTAAGTGCTCACCCGAGCACTACATCCCAACTTTACGTATGTTGTTTTTGCTCGAGCGAGCATAGTGTTGTTTCTGAGAGCAATATGGATCAGTTCCAACTAATCGCAAAAGTTTTATTCAAATATCACAAATTCTTACTTGAGACCGTCTATACAATAGACGTCTCAAGTTTTGGGGCTGAGCCAATTTATAAATTAAAAAAAAATTGATTGGTGGTTTTGTAAGTTAAAAGGGAGATATGGGCTGGGCTCTTAAGAGACGTCTATACTATAGACAGTCTCTCAAGAGAGGGTCTGCTCAAATATTACTTGCCCGAGCTATGTTACGAAAAATATTTGGGATGTTTATTATACAAACAAAGCTCTAAAGCATTTATTATTAATTTATTTCAACACGTTGATGCTACCCATGATTTTCAGTCCTAGATCTGCGATTGAGCACAAACCTCCTTCCAACTCCATATATCAACACACAAGTTGCTTTGTGCATTATATCTTGATTGTTCACGACATTTGCATAACTTCTTGAACTTACTCTTTGGTGCATAAGAATGAACTTTAGATGCATCGAAGGTATTAAGCATATTTAACATGTTCGACATTATAGGATGTCGAAAAATTAAGGGCCTCAATTTTAAATTACATGGTATATATTAAATATTATAAAAAAACTAGTATAAAAATCCGTGCAATGCATGCACGGGTTTTTAAATACGTTAATATTTTAATGAAATTTTTTTTTGTCGTAATTTTAATGAAATTTTATTTAGACTAATACTAATATTAAATGAATTAGGTGGGTAGTAAATATTTAAACATATATATTGTAATTAAAAAAATTAAATATAAAGAAACCCAAAATACATTGTTAAACAAAAGTTTATAGATTTTGAAACACCTCAATATATACTACACTCTCAGTGTGATGACATATTTTACCATTCTTGTCGCATATGAGAATTCTTCGTCTTTTCCTTTTCGTCACTCTCGAAATGACGACGTAAAATTGTTCATGACTAAAAACAGGCTAACGTAGGAATAGACCAGCATGGGATATTGTTTGTCCTTGACTTTTATTAATAGTCATTAATATTCCATGTTCTCATCTCACTATGAATTTCATGAATGTAATAAAACTCATGGTTTTTCTATAAAATATTATTAAACAACACTAAAGATTCAGAGAAGAGAAACAGTATGAGCAAACAATTAGAATTGTCATATAGGGCTATTTATATTGTAATTTCAGCCATAAAAGTGTTTATAAATTTTTATATTCATAAAGGAATAATTAAATTACAAAAAAACAGACAATGTTTTTAGTGGATTGATTTTTATTGCACTATATTTGGTATAACTAAGATAGTCTGATTGCCTACACACTAATTGAAGTTGGTTGATTTTTTTGCATAAATTTATTTGTTTCCATAATTATCATCTCGTTCAATATTTTTTTACATTTTTTCTAAAATTCAAAATTGTTATTATGGTAGTCTAACAATGTAAATGTCTGAATTTAATGATTAATTAAATGAATTTATGTCATTTAAGTTTTTAACAACTATTGCTGGGAAAAAAAGACAATTATGTACTTCTAATAATTTAATGAATTGCAGTATAATTGTGATGAAAGTAATTTATTTTGCAATATAATTTTTTGCTAGTGTATTTTCATTTTTATCCTTTTTTAGTATAACTTTATAAATTGTACATTTATATATAATATTGTAACTGGAATAATTATGATTTATTACATTCATTAATGTAATTTTTTTCAAAAATGCAAACGTGTAAATATGAAAAGTCAAAAAAATGCAAATAAATCAATTGCATTAATATCATCCAATGAAAAAAAAGACAAATGGCATGCTCACATTCAATTTGTCTTTTTCTAAAATAATTAAAATTAATAGATTGTATGATATCATAATTTCAAAATTACACAGCGTCTTCATAGATGACGACTTAGGAGTATAATTATGGATTTTGTTGAAGAACAATATCATGAATTGTTTTCCCTAATAATGTATGTCTCGAGTGTCCATGTCTTTGTTGATTAACTCAAAATATGAGGACAGTTAGTTAAAATGAATCTCAACTATCAAACTCGTTTGTTCAAAATAATATCAATTGTGTAACTCAAAATAAACCATAATATTGCAATAGCTTTCTCATAATAATTCTATTTTTTTTAGAAGATAATTCTATGTTTTACTAACCTTCTCAAAATACTTTTAATTCTTTTAGGTAAAAACATACATTTGGATTATTACTTCAATTACAAAAATTAATTTGAGTATTACTCCCTCCGATTTTATTTGTTCTTCCACTTTGGGTTTTTCACAAATATTAAGGTAGATAGAATCTTTGGGTTATAGTGGGTATTATTTTAATTAAATAGTAGTGTGAAGTAATGATTGTATTGGAAGTATGAGAGAGAAAATAATTAAATAGTAATGTGAAGTAATGATTGTATTGGAAGTATGAGAGATAAAATAACTAAATAGTAGTGTGAAGTAAGAAAAGCGGAGTTTTAAGGAGTAAAACTGGGATGAAAACTTTCCAAAAATAGAAAGTATTATAAAGTGGAAGAACTTTTAAAACTATCCGTTATAGTAAGATGAAAAAACTTAAAAGAACGGAGGGAGTAAACAATAAACGAAATTATTTTGACTAAATGAGCGATGGATGAGATTATTATAGACATTTTTTCTAGAATTACCAAAATACCCCTATCCGTTGTACTTACATAAAAATATGTCTATATTTTACTTATGCTTAGGGATGGCAAACAATAACTTGTGAGCATTGAATGAGAAAATCACCCAAGTAGTTTTACCTGATCGATCAATTGCAACTTTAGGGTAATCATACTTATCACATGAAGTGTGAGAGAGTGATACAAATCTCATTTGATGGATTTTTGTTGATACACTAACGAACCGTTTGGCGTTCGGTTTATGGTAATAAACGATGGTAATGAGAATGAAAATTAAATTTGTGTAATTTTAGTTGAAAAATATCTTGGCTACCTTTATAATCATGCTTGTTCAACTTCAATTATTTCATTTTCTTTATAAAATTCGTTCTAATCTTAATACATTACCATTGGGAGATGTGGTATTAGATGATAATGGAAATTTGTAAACAAATAAACTTTTTTGTGATTAAAGTTTCATTACCATGGGAATGATATGGAATTTTTGATAAAATTTTACATTATAAATCATTCACTTACCATTATTTAATACCACTAACCAAACGGGCAATAAAAATTTCTTTAAAAGATATGAATTTTATTGAACTAAAATTAATTAACTAGAAGAGTATACTAGCTTTTAATTTTCGTGTTCCGTCGGCCCCTAATGTAAGCTACATTATATATAACATTTCAAAATTAAAATTAAAATTAAGAAATAAAGGTGGTTGTAAATGTTGACTTCAAAGTTTTTCAATAGAAAGTTGGTTGTAAAATTATAGAAAGTTTCTTTACTCTACATTTTTCTTTATGGGTCAGTTCAATTAGAGATGGTTTTTTAAATAGACCGTCTCTCACAAGAATTTGTGATTAGGAATTAGAAATGAGGAGGATGAAGAGCCCATATCAAGGGAAAAGGATGGCGGGTAAAGGTTATACTCCTCATATTTAGAGGTGTTCTCGGGTTAGTTTCGAGTCAGATTATTAGCCGATTTAAAGTTGGATTTTAGTCCATGCTATTTTTTACATGATTATAAATTTATTTTTAAAGTCGGATGAAATTAGGTTCGGTTATAAAATTAAGTTATCAGGTCTGTTTTGAACACCTCTACTTATGTTCTAATTGAATGTTGCATTTGGTTTGCACTTTTTTCAATGCACTAGTTCAATCCTAAATATCACTAATTTAAAGTCATCTAGATGAAAATTTACATTAAAACAAACAAAATATTTCACTTAATTATTTTTTAACATAAATGGAGGACAAAAGATAAATTAGACAAACTCATTATTAAGAGCTTCTCACTGTGAGACGGCTTATTAGGGTTGGTCCAATTCCAATTTATCAAAAAAAGTTTTTTAAATTGCTTATTATATTTTTCTCTATAAACGACGACAACTATATTGTATGTGGGTTGCTTGTTTGAGCCCATTTCACGATAAGATAGTCTTACACAAGACTTGTATAAATTGATGAACACAAAATTCTTGTGAGAGACGGTCTTTTTGAAAGACCATCTCTTATTTGGTTAGCCCATAAAAAAATGTAAAGTAAAAGTACAAAGTAAGCTTTGATAGACTGGGCCTGAGAGACGTCTCTCAAAAAGACGGTCTCTTAGGAGACTAGGTGATTAATAAATGGTAAATAGTACTAAAAAAAATAATAGGACATTTTGGGAGAAACAAAGTTAATGTGGGCGGAAAAGTAATACTACTATCTATGTAGGTCCAAGTCAGGCCCATTTACTCTACAAACTTCATGTATGAAAAAACAGTAACTCTCCTGGCCCAATAAGATGCGTTTCACAAGTGAGGCGGTCTCACACAAGTTTTTATGATGAAAAAATTCAAGCACAACCCATTAAAATTAATGTCTATTTACATTATTCTTAATGCCTACTTACATTATCCTTAATGCATACTTTTCATATCTTAAATGTCTAATTACATCATTTTTAATGTCTACTTACAATATTTTACAAATTATATAATATGTCGGTCCAATTAGAAATGGTCTTTTAAAAAAACTGTCTCTCACAAGAATTTGTGCTCACTAAACGGTCTTATTATAAGACAAATTTAAATTAAATTAATTAGTCTATTTAAATTAATAAAAACATCACAATTTTAAATTGAATTTGGGTTTGGACCATGTCCCAACTCAGAACCTTTTTTAAAACCCATTTAAGATTCATTTTTGCTAGATTCGTCCAAACTCGTCAGAACCGCTATAGACCTGATCGATTATTTAACTTAACATCTTCTAAACCTATTTTATATATTTATTTAGACTTAATTTAGACTTATATAGTACCCATAAACCCATTTTAATACTAATAAAGCTTTTACATTTAACAAAATTTATGTATGAATAATTAAATCGATACTCATTTAGGACTCTAAACTCATCAAACCTGACGGGTCTGTAATTGAGTCCAAAATTTTCAAACTATAAGACTCCAAATATGATTCTAACAAAGATTAAAGGTAACGGTAAAGGACACTCCCAGGCAGTATCCCGCACAAGACAGGGTCCGATTGAGGGTTTTTATTTTTCCTAAAGATGCGGTTAAATTATACCCGTTCCCCATAAAGAGAGTAAAAAGAAAATATAAATCCAAATTCAAATTTGTCGCACCCAAATCAATTCGTAAGTGTACGATCCTTGTTGCAATATATCTTTTTCTTAAAGAAGCCTTGGTGGAGTCTCGAACCTCGCACCGACCAAGATGTTAGGACAAAAGGAATGTCTGGGCATTCCATTATGATTCTTATTTCTTGGGATCATATATATACTTTTTCTTTTTCTTTCTTTTGGGCACTAAGCTTTAAGTTTCCTTCCCCACTCATTCAGATTGCCAAGTCCTTTGCAGCGCCACCAGCCTACAACACCATTTCTTTATTTACGCGGTAAAAAGGCTCTTATAAAACTATAATTTGAGTTTGTTTTTCTATGTAGCTCAATGGTCATGCGTTTAATTAAGAAACTCAATGTTATATGTTTAATCCATGTTAGAAGCTATTTATGCAAATACAATTTTTCATGATAAGGATTAACTCAATTTAGACCCTTTTATAAGTTGGCCCTTAGACAGTTGCACCTCCAAACTACTCTCAAAAACGGCTCTGTATTTACGTTAATCTTATGAGTTGAACACACTGATGTTGATTTTTCTATATTAATTTTTTGATGTTTCACCATTTTATTTTCTTTAGTTATTCTGGTCATCTTTTAATTTTTCTCTCTTTAAACATTATCTAAATGATTTTGATATCACCACTACTTTCTTAATTTTTATCTATTTTTTCTTTGTATCAATCTTATAGGCACATTAAGTAGTAACTTCAGAGCAAAGTAATATTGACAGATTTTTTGAGGTATTGTATTATTCTAAAAAGTATAATTATTTTTTCTAAAATTTTGTATCTTTAAACAAAACATATGCAATCTAATTTAATATTAGAGCTTTTAATTTTTACGACCCTATACGATTAAACATGTTAAATATGCTCAAAAACCTCTAGTGCTTCGTAAAGACACATAAATTGTTTTTAGAAACACCTTGGTGATTTTAATAAATTACTATATATGATATATTTTTGAAAAAATTGACAGGTTGAATTATTAGCCTGTTTATTGGGTTGCATACTTGTACTTAAAAATAATTTGTTGGTCTGAACTTTATATACAAGCTTCATGCAATGGACTATTTGACTTGTGACTTGAAAATCATGTGATTAAATACGTTTTAATTTAGATTTTTAATTGATTACTCTCTTTTATTATAATCAAATATACCATTTGATTTTGCAAACTTACCAACACCCTAATTTAGTCCATAATATCTCAAACTAATTACATATAATTAAAAATTATCGGACAAGTCTAATTTCATTCTTTCAACCTAATTAATTGAACGGTTTGCGCCAGATCCACACATCGGGTAAACCAGACCATGACCAACTCAACTCAATGATATGCGTAAGCAAAATAATTTGTAATTGTGTTGGTTGCTTTTTGTTGGGTTTTCTTTAGTGAGTTTGCACCCTTCTTTTTTTCTATTGGGCAACTGCAAAAACTCTTTTGCTTTGTCAAAAGTGACATAATTTGTTGACGAATCTTGGGAAATATAGTGGACAATCTTTGGCTTCTTCTCCTGCAATTATACTGTTTCTATTTTATTTTTCCATTCACCACATTTACACGCAATTTCTGAAGGTAATTAGAAGTATTGCTCTGTACTCTTTGATTTGCATCTAGGAGGAAATCAATTGTTTTTAGGAGAATGATAATAAATAAAGATAGAGAATGAATTGTATGATGAAATTAAAGAGTATTAAAATGTGTGGATGAAATTAAAAAAAAGTGGTGGGTCATTATCCAAAAATAGAATTGATGCAAATTAAGTGGAACAGATCATAATGAAAAATAATGCAAATTCAATGGGACAGAGGGAGTACTTCTTCCGTTTCATTATACTCCCAACTATTTACCCAATATCTTCCATTTAACTTTTCACAATTTTTTTAGATGGTCAAATGAGTTCACAAGAGAAAGAAAAAAGTAGAGTGTTTTCAAAATTTTAATAGGATTAAGGTGGGGTTAGTAGGTGTAAAGGTGTGAAATTGTTAAGTTCATAGTGACTTGACTAAATAAGAAAATGAGACACTTAGGATGAATATTTCACTTTTTACGCAATTCAATGCGTAACTTTGATCAATTATATCTTAAGATATGTTTAACTAAAAATTATAAAAATGTGATATTATGAAAGTATTCGATTAAACAATTCAAATAAGATCTTACTTGACTATATTTTTTCTAACACATTAACATTTAGCCATAATATATAAAATAAATTTGAAAGATAAATAATACCAATTTTTCTTTTTTTTAGCGACTATTTCAGAACAGAAAAACAGAAAAAGTAACTAGTATTCCTATTGCTTTTAAGGGTATACAATATGTTGCAAACTGTGTGTACTTCCAATTATATAGGGCCCGGATGGACAAGAGATAGGACTCTCATGGAATTTATACTTTTCGACTTTGGTTCTAATAAAAGTCGACACTTGAAAATAGTTCGGGTAGTATTGTCATTACAGCTTAATAACTTGAATAAAATATAAGACTTGTCCTAATTAAGAAAAATTACCGTAAATAATATAAATTATTACTGGTTTTCCTTCAATAATATAAATTTTTAATTAACTATGAATAATACCAACTTAAGGGGATGTTTGCCTAAAACAGTAGCTGTTTGACAAATAAACAAAGGTAAATTAATGATTAAACAACATTTGATACTTCCTCCGTTCCATTTTACTTGCAACACTTACTATTTTTGGAAGTTTCATATTACTTGCAATATTACTAATTTTGGCAAAAATAATCTACTTATTTTATCCTCACTTTATTCCTATCACATATCACCTTCAATCATACATCATCCCATTAATTATTTAATATACCCACAAGTCACAACCACTATCTACTTATAATAATTTTTTTTATTTCTACCCCACATATCACCATCAATCATACATCATCCCTACTTTTACTATACTGATTTGACAGCCCTTAAATATTGTGTCAAACCCAATGGTACAACTAAAACGGAACAGAGGAAGTATTATTTTATGAAACCACACACATAAGTTGGTATTCTTCATGATTAATCAAAAATTTATATTGGTTACGGTGATTTTTCCTTTAATAGCAACTAGATAATGTCCGTGCGATGCACGACTTTATTAAAATTTCTGACATATTTGTATAAACAAAAAAATAAAAAATTTACGGCTTTATGTTTTTATCATCTCAAAATATCCTATACTCATTTAATAAAAAATATTACAAAAGTTTAATAAAAACTCGAAAAAAGTAAAATAAAATATACTTTTATCAGATGACTTTCAAATATATTAAATAATGTGACATAAAAAGTAAAAAATCAATCAATTCGAATTAGCTAGTCATACTTAAAAATTAGCAAAGTCAAAGATATTAATAGTACGCATTATAACAATGACATCATCTTTAAGTTTTGGAGGGAAATCTTTTATTGAGAGAACGACACATAAGCAATTTTGATAAGTAATGACATCAGCAAGTGTTTTGTTTTAGTAATAGTTATTATAGACTAGATAGTGTTCGTGCCACGCACAGTTCTATTAAATTTTCCGACATAAATTACATCAATTTATATAAACTATTACAACTATTAATAACAAATAACACATTTCAAAATCACATTTAACACAAAATATAAGTAAAATTATTTTATAAAAGTTTAAATGAAAAAAATTAGTTTTTGTCATAAAAAATATAATTGACTTATATAAAAAAAGTCAAAACCTGAATCATAGTAGAATTAGACATTCCATTTAAGTAACTGATCGTATGAATAACAAAAAATCCTAACAAAAATATATCATAATTTAATCATCTCAAAATATCCAATACACTAAATAATACTCATTTAATAACTAAAATAAAAAAGATTTTATAAATAAGTTGAAAAAAGAAATAATGTATATGATTTTCTAATACATTAAATGATGTGAGTAATAAAGTCAAAAACAAAAAAAATGTAGTCATAAAAACATTGACATATCATCATTGACTGTTTGAAGAAATTTTTTTGTTGAGGTTATGACACGTAAACAATTTTAAATAGTAAACAATGTTTTGTTTTATTATTAGGTATTAGTTATAGATAGATTATAGATATGCAAACTTGTAATATAAATGTCTTAGGTATAAGCAAAGTATTTTGTGATGAGAACCAATAATTCTATAGTCAATGATAACAGTTGAAATAGGCAAATTTATATGTAAAATAATCTGGAAATCAAATCTTTGGAGAAATCGAATTCCAGTCGAACTGTTGCATTGGAATCTATTTGAGATTTCCCTCTAATTTGAAGTAGGACTATACAATCAAATTAAATTATTTTGGAAAATTGCACGTGGTAACTCTGAAGTTTTGAGTTTTCCACGTGGTAACCAAAACTTTAAAAAATCCACGCGATAACCCTGAAGTTTACTAAATTGTTCTACCGTAGCCGTTTTGCACATAAGAATTCCACGTGGTAACCCTGAAATTTTGAGTTTTTCACATCATCACTAAAGTTTTCTCTACCATAGAGTAGAGTTTCTCTAAAATTCTTGTAAGATGGAGGTAGAGAACATAAGAGGTAATAGGCAAGTCTTCATCATCACGTTTGACTTCTATGTTTTGCAAATCCATAACTATGGAATAAAACTCTTCTAAGTGAGGTTTTAAATGTTCACCTTCCTCAAAGCATAGATCATAGAGTCTACTCTTCAAAAGTAGCCAATTGGTAACACTCTTGGGCATGTAGAGTGATTCTAATTTCTCTCATATCCCCTTTGTTGTATTTTCTTTGACTATCTCTCTTAACACTCTATTGGAAAGGCATAATTAGATTGCCGATAGTGCATTCGTATCAATCTCTTCCCATCTCGTTGCGGTCATTCCTTCCGGCATCTTGTCTACACCATCACTTGCTTTTTGCACACTATTTTGACTTGCCATAAGCCAAAATTCACCCTTCGATCAAACTTTTCTATGTCAAGCTTCATTATGGACATGTTTCACCAATAACGACTCTTTAATCACCGTATAATCAACTTTTTGGCTCTAGAACCAATTGAAATAATTACTAGGATCGATGTGATACGAATTAACTTGATAACGATTACGATTTCAATGAACTAACAAACGTTTAAACGAAATACAAAAAATTGCAAAAACGACACAATGATTTAAGGAGGTTCACCCAATAATGACTACGTCCTCCGTGGTGTGTAATTGCTTGTTTATATTATATCAAATGAGTAAACACTCTTACAATAAAGTATTACAATAGATGTACTAAATAAAACAAAAGGCTATGTTTGATAATGTATGGATGATCACTTAAGCTCTCTATTTATAAACTGTAACACCCCGGCCCCTCGGACCGCTGGTGACTACTCATGGAGACTGTAGACTGGCCCCCATTGACCAACAAAAGTCTTTCCAACGCTCTTTAGCCTCACTCGTGCGCACCTAGTAAAACTTCCCAGGAGGTCACCCATCCTAAGATTGCTCCCCACCAAACACGCTTAACTGTGAAGTTTTTAGTAAACGGACTCCCTAGAAAAGAAGATGCACCTTGTTAATATGAGTAGTGTATATCAATCCCTTTTCAAATTAAATTTGGGGTATTACAATTACTAAGTACATTCAATGAAAATTGCTCACTTAGAACATCCATAATGCTGAAAAAGAATGAGTTGTAACAGCTCCAAGAACTTGAAGAGACAAAAAACAGCATCCTAGGAATGTCAGGGACTTCGCTCGACCAAAGCAAAGGCTCGCTCGGTTGAGCGGGCTACAGGAATTTTTGTCTATATTTTTTCTGCTCGCTCGACCCACCTGGAGCTCGGTCGGTCGAGCGGCCTTCAAAAGCATTCTGACAGTTTGCTCGAGTTGGCATAGAAGAGTATCTTTTCATTCCTTCATTAAACTCATTTAATCATCCATCATAATACTCATGATTGTCTCCCATATTCAATTCCTTTACTACTTCATGAATTAAACCATGCGCTTAAAATCCATTTAGACACATACATTAAGACACCATCTTAAACAACCAAATTAACATACTTATAGGATTCCATCCCAAGAGTTTCCATATGACTGCACACAACAAATGTGCACTCAAGTCACCATTCATAACACTGATGATAATGATGATTGATCCTAGCGTAATTACACTATATTTAGACGATTTTCAATTTCTTTGAATTTGCCTTTTTGTTAATCGTTTATATGAAAACTTTTTAAAATCCTAGGTCAAGGAAACTTGTCCAATTGCTAAAGATATTTCATGTCCTTTCAATATTAGAGTCATATAATTAAATAAAATAATTAAAAGAAGTAAAATTGCTAAAGATATTTCAAGTTCATCAATGGTAACCGAAGCCTGCAGTATTTCTGGTTGTGGGTAGTGTTAAATGAATTATGACATGCATGAATCAAAATTATTTTATCTTTGACTTCTAATTTGTTTCTATTCATCTAATTTTTTCACATGAAAAACTAAGGGCGAATGATAGTTTTCTTATTATTGCTACGTACACCGTAGAACATTTATTTTTTTTAGCATTATTTATGAATTGATATATTTATTTTTTGATAAATAATTTATTTTATTAATAAAAGACACATTAATAGATTAACACAAATTCTTACTTGAGACCGTCTTTATAAGAGACGCGTCTCAAATAGGCCGGCCTATTATTACTTAGAAAAACAACTATCAGGAAAACGCGCATTATGTAATCCTATTTGAAATTGGTATTATAACCTATTGAAGTTGGTATTATAACATGTTAGAGCTGGTATTATAACATATTAAAGTTGGTATCTCCAAATAGGTTATAATACCAACTTTAATAGGTTATAACACCAACTCCAAATACCAATTTTAATAGGTTAGAGTACCAACTTTATTAGGTTATAACGCCAACTTCAATAGGTTATAACACCAATTCCAGATAAGTTCAATCGCGCGCGTCAATTTTTACATTTTTATTCCTTTTTTAATTATTGGACCTGGGCATGGAGAACTGTGTCTTGCAAAAGAACGGTCTCTCAGAAAAGGCGTCAATTAAAATATTCGTAGACATAAAAATTCTAGTAGGTAAAAAGGCCATAGAATGAGATAATTGAAATAACAGCAAGTCTCCTTAGAGACCGTCTTTTTGAGAGACGTCTCTCAGGCACAGTCCATTAGAGTTTAATTCTTACTCTTATTCTATATTTTTCATTATGGGTCATTCAATTAGAGTTGATCTCTCAAAAAGACCGTCTCTCATTAGAATTTGGGTTGAAATAAAGCATTCTATGTCAAAACTCAAAAGGGAGTACAAACTTTTATGTTCTTCAACATAAACAAATACTCCCACCTATTCATCATAAATGTCCCATTTAGTTTTTCACACTTGCCGAGGCAATATTTTAATCCTTAATATCTCAAATTATTCTTAATTAAAAATTATAAAAATTTGATATTAAAAATCCTTGTATTGAGACGAATCAAACAAGATCCCACATGACTATGGTTTAACTTATAGATTAAGAGTAAAATACAAATTAAGAGTGATGAGTGAATAGTGCCAAAAAAATATATGGGACATTTAGGCTGAATAGAAAATAGTAATAAAACACCTTCTCCTAGCTAAGGTATTGATATCAATTTGTATTTTATTTTAATTTATTTGTCAAAGCATAATCTACTGTAACCTTATTTGATTCATTTTAATGTAAAAATGATAAAAATAGATATTAATAATCTTAGTTTTGAAACAAATTAAATAAGATCTTATTTAAATATGTTTTATCATATAAATTAAAAATAAAATACAAATTAAGAGTAAATGATAAATAACAGAGAAAGTGAGTATAAAAAAATAAAATTTAACAAAATGTTAGAAATAGATTGACTACTTTAGTTAGAAATAATTGATAACTATATTTACGTAGAAATATTGCTTTTTTTACCGGTTTTATTATTTAACGGTTATTTGTGAGGTTAATAAATCACTCTTGTGAGGTTGAATGTGATAGGGTGAGAGTTTTGTAATTTTAATTTATTTTTTTTAGTTTTATTTATTTTTATATTGATTTAATCGAGTCTATTCCCAAAATAATGTAATTTCAAAATTTATTTCCAAGATTGCATTGAAGGGAACTTTAATTCCCAGTTTACTGTCCACGTAGGATAGTTTGAAAATTTTTTTTTTTATAATTTTTTTTCGCAAACCGCCACTTGAGATAGCGGTTTGGTATGAATTCTTTCAATAAACCGCTTTCTAAAAACACGATTTCAAAATAAATAATGAAAAAAAATTAAAAATACTAAACCGCCATCTGAGATGGCGGTTTGCTTTGGTATAATTTTTTTGTCTCTTGTAACAATTTAGACATTTACTTCATTTTAAATTATATATTAAACAAACATAATTATGTCACATAACTCTCATGTCTTAGTTGGTTGGCGCTCCACACATTTAAGTGGGAGGTCGTGAGATCAAACCCGATTTTTGTCTCTTCGAATAATTTGACAATTATGACATTCTAAATGCAAAATATCGTAATATTACATTAACGAATGCAGCTGTCTCAGTTGGTTATTGCCCATTATGTGGAATGGAAAGGTCTTGGTATCAAGCCTTGAGCGCTACATTTTATGTGTTTTTGCTTTATTTCAATTTTTGTGCAAAACAGCAAACCGCCATCTCAGATGGCGGTTTGGTGAAATTACCAATTTGCCATCTTAGATGGCGATTTCCATTGATTTTTTTTTAAAAAAAATGTTGTCTGACATGGACGGTAAAGAGGGAATTAATTTTCCTTACGATATAGATTGGGAATTATTTTTTGATTTTGCAATATTTAAGGAATAGGCTCCTTTTTAATCAAGATTAATGATTAGTTATTGATCATAAATTTTTGCTTGTACTGAACTTCAAATGTTTCTTCGTTCAGAGGGTTAACATTTTGTACAAAAATATGATAGGTCTAGTAATCATAGGCAATAGCCAATGAATCACTTGACATTACACTTCAAAAGGAATTGTTTCAATTTCATTATTGATCTCAAATTCTTATGTACCTCTATCATAGAGGCTCTCTATGGTTACCGATTTACCTCAAACTGAAAGAATAAAAAAAATTAAATTTGATGTTAATTCATCATTATCATCATACTCAATATATCCCGCTCATAACAAACTACGATCAGGGTTTGGTGAAGGAAGAAAGACGGCAACTCATACCCATGAAGTAGAGTGCGATCAAAGAGTCTCTCGGCTCTCTATAGTTACCTCAATTTAATGTTAGTTGAGAGACACAATAAATTACATAGAGGTATATATAGAGGATAGTAAAAAAGACTTTATATGTATGGATAAAATTAAAATAATATGGTGAGTTCTAATTCTAAATTAGAAAATAAATGTAATGATAGAAATAATCCAAAATAGAAATTGTAGCAAAATGAAAGATATTATCAAAAATAGAAATGGTATATATGGAATCTAGTGCTACGACTCCCATGAGTCCTTGACTAAGGTCTTATTTAGTTTACCTGATTTTTATTGATTTCTACTGATTGTAACTGATTGAAACTGATATATACTGATTGTAACTGAATTTTATTGACTTCGTCACCAAAACCATCACAATTTTAAGAAAAAGCAATACAAGACTTGAAAGTAAATTACAAATGAACAATACACTTTAAGAAAAAAATTACAAGAGACACTACAACAAATTTAGCTTTTTGCGACATTGGATTTAGTGATATTAAAAAAATGTCACTAATTCATATTTTAGTGTAATAATTATTGATTTTTCTTTTAAGTTTCACCATAAAGTGATTTAGCGACATTTAATTTGGTCTTTAGTGGCATATGTAATTGTCACTATAGTCTATAGTGACATTTGTGAGAAATGTCACTAGATCCTATGTCGCTAAAAGTATAAGTGTGACTTTTTAATATGCTGCTAAAGGGTCTAATAAATGTCACTAAATCCTCTATATACACCATAAGAAATTAGAAATAGCGACATTTAAATTAAATATCGCTAAATATATTCCACTAAAAGCAAATTATGTTGTAGTGAGAGGAATACAAACCAAAATAAAAGTAGGAACTTAGAAAAACAAGGACAAACAAATGATTATAGAAAATTGGTGCGTGGAGAAAAAGTCTGTGCCTTAAGAACATATTTGTATCTCCAATGCACAAAATAACACACCATCTTCCCAAAGATTAACACACCATCCATCTCTTGTATGTGCTTTCTCAAGAAGGATTGGAGAATATATAGAATGTTGTAGGAAGAAGATATGTATGAGAATTGCAATTCTCCTAAACAATAACCCTTTACATAGAGCATGGTACAACTATAAAACATCAGTATAAATTTGTAATTAAAATGAAATTAAGGTTAATTACTCAAGGAAATAAAAGGGAAAAGTAAAGGGAAGGTTACAAAATGATTAAAGAGAAATTAAGAGAGATAAATAGTCATTGAAAGCTCTTTTCCAACCCTAAACTATCGTTATAATATAACTGTTAATTGCGATTTTTGAAATTAGAGAGTCGTAAGCCCATCACGATTTAAAATGGTTGTCATTATTTAAGTTTTTGGCTCTTTACACCTTATACTTTGAATCATGATCATTATAGGAATTTATAATTATTACTTTACGTAGTAGATAAAGAGATAATTGTATTATTATAGTGATTAGTGACTAATCCTTTGGAAACAATAGTTAGGTACAAGTGTATTTTTTTTTATCCAAATTAATCCTCCTTACTGATCTTTGTAATAATCAATCTATGAAGCTAGTGGTATTATGATAGCTACGTATGGAAATAGAAAGCATTTAATTAAATTAAAATGTTAAAAAGACTTTAATCCTCTAGTCTAGATAGATCCTTCATAACTACAATGAAAAGGAAATAAAGTGGCCTTAATTTGGCTATAAAATCAATACCTTAAATGTCAAGATTTAGCCTCAACAATTTTTGTGAGACCATAATTTGTTCATAGATAACATAATCATATTCTTTTAAAAAAGACAAAATACTTTTATCATAGGAAGTTAATATACTTTTAAAAAGACAAAATAAGAAAAAAAAAATTGAAATATATATGTGCATGAAAGAAAATGATAACTTAAGTGCAAAGAGTGTGATGTCATTTAGAATTCTAACAAATTTCATAGTAAAAAATAAAATGAAATATATAGAAACATTTATATCTTCTGAACTAAATGACCCAACTATGCCCCAAAGATCAAAGCTTGATCTCAAGAACAAGTTTCACACAAGTGCTCAAAACTGAATTGTAAAAGTGCAACAAAGAAACAACAATTTGAGAATAATAAAAACGCAAATAAAAGCACACCAAGATTTTAAGTGGTTCACCCCTAATTGGACTACGTCCACTATCTAGCCTAAATGTCTTTATTGATTCTTCAATATTCTCCGATGGAGCAATATACAAGGGTGATGATTACAATTGAGGAATAAAAGAAATATGTAGAGAGTGATTAATTTGTAGAGAGAGATATAGGAAATGAAAGCAATCAACTAATTCTATGTGATTAGCCCTATTTAGAGATTATAGGAACTAACACTTACAAAACATCCTATAGCAATTCAACAATCGAGCAAAAAAGGGAATAAAAGTGAGATAGAGCCTACAGCCGAGTCGACTGTCCAAGGGCCAAAGAGGACAACCGAGTCGACTTTCTCTTATGTCCAAAAAATGAGTTTTCTTCAATTGCTCCTTTTTTAATCTGTCAGAATTACTATTTTGCCCTTATCATTAAACTTATCAATAATACTCATGATTAAGTACATAAAGTCACCCTAATCACCACAATATCCACCTTAACTTAAGTCCACCAAACATCATCTCAAACATGTAAATCATTATCGCAAAAGTTAACAACCAAAGACATCATTCTTAGCTAGATCTTGTGTAAATCACATACACGATTCTTGGTGAGGAAATCACATCCTCCTTTATGCAAATCACATGCATCACCTTAACTCCACTTTAAACTCAACACTAACACAAATCAATTGTTAAATGAGGCGTGCCCAACCAAGTCTTCATATAGACTAAACTTTGGATATGGCAAAGGTTTAGTCATCATATCCGCCGGATTGTCTTCTGTTACTATCTTATCCAACAACATTCTTCCCTTTTCAATCTCATCACGGATGAAGTTATACTTAACATCAATATGCTTTGTCCTCCTATAAAAAGTATTTTGATCCCTAGCCAAGTGTATTGCGCTTTGGCTATCACAATGTACGCATATTGAATTCAACCTTGGACACAATTCCCCTATGAGACCCTTTAACCATTTTGCCTCCTCAAACGAGTCTGCCGCTGCGATATACTCCGCTTCCGTAGTTGATAACACCGTAACCTCTTGTAGAGAAAACATCCAACTAATCGCCGTACCACCCAAAGTGAATACCATACCCGAAGTTGACTTTCTACTATCAAGAACACTCGCAAAATCAGAATCGCAATAACCAATTAGCCCGTTGTTGTCAATCCCAAACTTAAGGCATACATCCGATGTACCCTTTAAGTATCTAAGAAGCCATTTAACCGCATCCCAATGTTGCTTTCCAGGATTTTCCATGTATCTACTAACCATGCTAACTGCTTGTGCTATATCCGGTCGGCTACATACCATAGCATACGTAATACTCCCAACGATATTTGTGTCTGGAATGCCCCTCATGTCTTCTTCCTCTTGCTTGGTCCGAGGGCATAGATCTTTCGAGAGCCTAAAATGAAAAGCAAGAGGAGTAGAAACTTTCTTGGCGCTGTCCATTGAAAACCTCTTCAACACCTTCTCAATGTATCTTGTTTGATGTAGATACAAATGTCCCTTATTTCTATCCCTCACAATCTCCGTCCCTAATATCTTCTTTGCATCTCCCAAATCTTTCATACCAAACTCTTTTGACAATTGACCTTTTAGCACCTCCACCTCAAGCAAAATCTTGCAAGCAACCAATATATCATCAACATATAGAACTAGGTAGATCAAGGGCCCCTCATTCGCACTCCTCATGTAGAGACAACTATCATATGAGCTACGAGCAAAATCATGTGCCATCATGAAAGCGTCAAACTTTCTTTGGCATTGCCTTGGAGATTGCTTCAATCCATACAAAGACTTCTCCAATCTACACACATAATTCTCCTTTCTGATCACCTCAAATCCTTCCGGTTGTCGCATGTAAATCTCCTCGTCTAAATCATCGTGGAGAAAAGTACTTTTTACATCCAATTGATGTAACTCAAAGTCCTCCATCTCCACCAAAGGTATTAGGGCCCTAATCGAATAATGTTTCACCACCGGAGAGAACACCTCATGGAAATCAATCCCTTCGACTTGAGAATAACCTTTTGCAACTACTCTCGCTTGTAGATAGAACCACTTTCAATTGATAACCCTTCTTTCTTTTTGAAGACCCACTTACATCCCACCATCCTCTTATTTTTGGGAACTTTCACAATAGACCAAGTACCATTCTTCTCAAGAGACTTCATCTCTTGCTTCATGGCTCCAAGCCACTTACTAGCGTCTACTAAACTCATGAATTCCTTGAAAGAACCCGGATCATCACTACCTTCTACCTCACTTGCAACCGTGAGAGCATAGGCCACATAATTACACTCCTCAATGTACCTCCTTGTTGTTTTTATTTGCCTCTTTGACAGATGTACAGTATGAGATGTTGATTCCATCGGTTGATACGTATCATTCTTAACCCTAGTTGCTTCATTATCTCTAGGTAACTCCACCTCCTCACAAGCAACATGTGTTGTACCTACATTGTTAGTCTCAACAATATCCAAAGGACAAGCAAACATAGTTGACTCATCAAATTTGACATCCCTAAAAGTTATTACTCTTCTAGTTTTGCCACACCAAACTCTATATCCCTTGACACCCAACCCATAGCTAACAAAAATACATTTTCTGGCCCTAGGTTCAAGTTTCCCCTCATTCATATGTATATAAGCATTACATCTAAAAATTTTCAGATTAGAGTAATCAATAGGAGAAGAATACCATACCTCTTGGAGACACTTAAAGTCAAGAGCGATGTGTGGTGAACAATTGATTGAATAACATGCCGTCAAAACCGCCTCGGCCCAAAACTCTTTACCAAGGTTTGCTTGACTCAACATGCATCTTGCCCTCTCTAGCAATGTCTTGTTCATCCTCTCGGCCACCCCATTTCTACACATGTGCAATGCCTTGTGATACCCTCTTTAGCACAAACCTTGAGAAACTCTTCTCTATCATTGTCTTCCAATCAATGAAGACACCCATCACCTCATCTTTAGTCTTTATGAAGAAACACCAAACTTTTCTTGAATAGTCATCATGAACGTAAGAAGGTAACTACAACCACCCAAGGACACCTTTCTTGATGGACCCCAAAGATCCGAATGAATGTAATTAAGAATCCCCTTAGTGTTATGGACAATGGGTTTGAAGCTCACATGTTTATGCTTCCCATAAACACAATCCTCACAAAACGGTAATACTCCAAGCTTCGTTCCACCAAAGACACCCTTCTTACTCAACACGTTCATCCCTTGCTCACTCAAGTGCCCAAGTGATAAGTGCAATTATTTGCACTAATCGCTTACTTTTTTTATGCTCCATTGAGGTGTTTAGAGGCGATTTAGGGTCATTTCGTTTGGTTTCACTCTATTTCGTTGTTTCATGGTCAAAGTATGGAAAGATGGGTGAATTATGCGGTTTTGAGTTGTTTTTATGGGTTTTCGGTGCTAATCGTGTCTATAGGGTTCAAAGATCAAGTCAAGCTATCAATCAAACCAAGTCACGACCAAATGAAGAAGTTCAAGCAAGCAAAATGGTCCAGTAGCCAAAAGCCGAGTCGGCTGAGGTACCCCCATGAGCCTCAACGACTCGGCTGTGAAAGAAAGAAAGCATCAAATTTTCCAGCAGCTTTCGCCGAGTCAGCGATGGGTGTGAAAAAGGTACCGCCGACTCGGCGGTGATCGAAGCGAGGACATGAAATTTCCAGAAGCAATCGCCGACTCGGCGATGGGGTGAATTTTGTTGTCGCCGACTCGGCGAAATAGGCTGACAAGTTTTATTGATTTTCCAGAAGCTCAAGTCGACTTGGCTTTGGTTGTTCTTTTGGGGCAACCGACTCGGCGACATATCAATCCAGCGTTTTGGCGTGTTTTTCTCCGGGCTTTCTTTGGGCCTAGGGTTAATTACTCCGATTAGTATAAATAGAGCCCTTAATCCTGATTAGGGTTCTCTTCTTCCTCCTTGATACTTTTACTTAGTTTTTCTTAGTTTTGCATTATTCTAGCTTTTAATTACTCTAGCATCAATTTACTTTGCAAGAACTCCAATCTAGCCTTTGAGATTTAATCTCCCTTCAAGTTTGTAAGTTTATTTAGTCCTTTAATTTCTTTTGCTTTTGAATTATTATATTAGTTTAAGCTTTTCTTGGTGAACATTGAATCTTAGTTATTTTTAATTAATCTTTCTCTAAGAAAAGGTTTAGTTTGTATTCCTCCATTATTATTTAGTATTTATTGTTATTGTTATTAAGTATTTCATTATTGCTCATCCTAGTTTAGCTTTTGATTCATTGTCATTCATGTTTAGCATTAATTTTGAAGTAGTATTCATTGCATTCACCATGTCTAGTGAGTAGATCCATTTTCTAGGGTTAGGGTTTGAACCTATTAGTTGAGCATGAATTGATTCTTGGATGTGTCTATGAAACTATGGATTAAAGTGTTTAAATTGTGCCAATTAACCCTAAATTAAATATGCTTTGTCGGACTAGTCAATAGAACTAACGTGTGAGATTGGGATCGACTTTGCTTTAGGGTAAATTTTAGTTAAATTCTTATTAATTCGTTCAATAAAACTAACGTGTGAGAATTGAATTAGTAGGGTCTAAATCTAATAGTTAATCAACAGAGCGAGAGTTTGAGATTAACAAGATCATATTTAATCACATAATTAATCCGACATTTCGTAGACACTAATGAGAATTAGATCATGCAAGACTTTAGGGGATTCCCCACACACTAGACTTCATCATCATATAGTTTAAACCCATTTTAATTATTGCATTCGTAGTTGTTAGTTAACAAACCAACCAATATTTTTACCCCCCCTAGCAATTTAGTCAATTAAAATCGTAAAGTCCATTGTCCCAAGCTTCCTTGTGTTAGACCCGCAGCTACACGTACGTCGTGCGCTTGCGGTTAAATAAATTTGCTCACTCATGGTGGACGAAGAAACATTCACTGAACCGGTAACCAAAGACCCTTCTAGAACATACAACCGGCCCACCATGCTACCCTTCATTAAAATCAGCGATCCTTTTGAAAAATTCAACACTCCACCTTCACAAGTGCACCTACATCCAAGAACATCCAACGTACCCAAGGAGATAAGGTTCTTTTTCAAACTGAGAATACGCCTAACATCACTAAGCATCCTAATCACCCCATCATGCTTCCTTATGGATATACTCTCAATACCCACAACCTTAAATGTGTCATCATTACATAAGGTAACACTCCCACCATTTACTTTCTCATAAGTAGAAAAATACTCCTTATGGGGAGTCATGTGAAAGGAATATCTCGAATCAAGAATCCACTCTCTATCCCCCTTGTACCCATGTGTCACCACCAAGGCTCCACCATCGTAGCTATTATTCACGTAGCTTGCATCACCGGATGTAGAATCTTTAGAATCTTTCTCTTTTTGCCTTTTCTTATACTTCCAACTATCTTTTTTTAAATGCCCCTTCAACTTACAAAAGTGATATGTCTTGGCCTTATTTGAAGCCCTAGACTTAGACCTACCATTGCTCCTACCCCCAAGACTACTATCATTTGTTCTACCCTTTACAAACAACCCATCATTGGCACCATTCTATTTTTGGGTTAATTGTCATCTAATTAAATCTCTTTGCACCAATGCATTCTTCACATCATCACTACTAAGGACAACCCTCCCATATAGTAATATCTCCCTAAAGTTTTTGTAAGAGGAGGGTAAAGAACAAAGCAAGAATATGGCTAAATCTTTATCATCAATCACAACAACAATGTTGTGCAAATCCATGACTATGGTGCTAAACTCATCCAAATGAGTCTTGAGAGATCCCTCTTCTCCAAGCCTAAGGTCATAGAGCCTACTCTTCAACAATAACCTATTTGTGACACTTTTGGCCATGTATAATGACTCAAGTTTATCCCAAATACCCTTTGTAGTAGTCTCCTTCACAACCTCCCCAACAACCTCTTTTGACAAACACAATTGTATTGCACTCAAAGCCATTGAGTCAATTTCCTCCCATCTAGTCATGGTCATCCCTTGAGCCATCTTATCAAATCCATCCAATGCCTTTTGCACCAATATGACCTTCATCTTCACTTTCAATAACCCAAAATTCTGATTTCTATCAAACTTCTCAATATCCAACTTTATGGATGTCATTTTATGTGCAAGAACAATCAAGAAACCTTCAACTAACCTCCAAGAACCTTTGGCTCTGATACCAATTGAACTAAATTACCCAACTATACCCCAAAGAATAAAGGTTGATCTCAAGAACAAGTCTCACACAAGTGCTCAAAACTAAATTGTTAAAGTGCAACAAAGAAACAACAATTTGAGAATAATAAGAACGCAAATAAAAGCACACCAAGATTTTAAGTGGTTCACCCCTAATTGGGCTACGTCCACTATCTAGCCTAGATTTCTTTATTGATTCTTCAATATTCTCCAATGGAGCAATATTCAAGGGTGATGATTACAATTGAGGAAGAAAAGAAATATGTAGAGAATGATTAATTTGTAGAGAGAGATATAGGAAATAAAGGCAATCAACTAATTCTATGTGATTAGCCCTATTTATAGATTATAGGAACTAACATTTACAAAACATCCTATAGCGATTCAAGAACCGGGCAAAAAGCAGAACAAAATTGACCAAGGGCCAAAGAGGGCAGCCGAGTCGGCTTTCTCTTCTTTCCGAAAAATGTGTTTTCTTCAATTGCTACTTTTATAATCCGTCAGAATTACTATTTTGCCCTTATCATTAAACCCATCAATAATACTCATGATTAAGGACTTTAAGTCACCCTAATCACCACATATTTGACGGAATAATATGTCTTAAGTCTAAACCACATCAACAAATATTGTGTTTGATCTCAATCACATCTCGTTTTAGTGACGTTGTTCTTCGTATATTAAACTTTTAATATTATACTATAAAAAGTTATTACAAGCTTTTGGTGAAAAAATAGAGTCTTAAATTTGTCATAATAATTTTTTATTCTGATGTCATTTAAGTCATTAATCTTCTCACAAATTACAAATTGAAAAATTTAGCTTGCGAAATATGTAATACTATTTCAATCACATCTACATAATATAGATGAAAATATAATCCAAACATATGAAAAAATTTTAATGTTAAAAGAATTGGGGATAACAATTTGTGATATGCCCTATTCCAAATGGCACTCAACAAGAAGAAGATCAACAACAAGTTAAATAAGAACCACTTAAAATGCAAATGAAAGGAGAATCATAAATTAAAGCACAAAACTTGAATCACATTGAAAAGGTTAGTTTAATTGGTTTATTTGGTTAGTGGTATTAAATGGTGATAATGAGAATGATATATAATGTAAAAATTCTTTAAAAGTTTCAAATCATTTCCATCGTAATAAAACTTTGATCACAAAAAAGTTTGTTTTTTTACAAATTTCCATTACCACCTAATACCACATCTCCAAAGATAATGCATTAGAATAAATTTTATGAATAAAATGAGATGACTGAAGTTGAACAAGCATGACCATCAAGTTAACAAGAGATTTTTCAACCAAAATTACACTAATTTTTCATTTTAATTACCACCGTTTATTACCAACTAGACGGTTAAGTTTTTATTGGAAGTACAATTATTATATTAATATTTAATAATAATACTTGGTGAAATCACACAGAAACGTCATGCAAATTGAAGTACTGCAACAAATTCTAAGTTTCATGTGACCTATTTAATGGCCTATTACACTGATTTTAGATTACTTGCTACCAGTTATTACCTAGTTTTTTCTGACAAAGGCTTTTATTTTCTTTATTCACTTTTAACTCTTCAATAAAATTATTTTACCATCTTAAAAAAATGTCTTAAGTACCCTTTTCACAAACTTACAATTGATAAAACATGTAGTAATTAAAATGATAATGTGTCGTAAAATGAGAGGATTATAGAGGTGGAAATGGTAATAATAGAGAAAATAGAGTATCCATTAATAAAAGAGGGTTTTCTAGGTTCCAAAGTAAAGGTCTCACTATCCGCACAAGGTAGGGTCCGAGTGGGGTTTTTTTATTTTCCTGAAAGATGCGGATAAATCATATCCGTACCCCCAATGAGAGAATAAAGAGATATATGTACATAGTCAAGATTCCCCCGGCTGATACATGTGCCTAGTAAGAGTCGAACCCCAAACATTCTACTCCGCATGTAGATGCTCTATCCATTGAATTACGTAGCAGTTTTGGTTTTCTGGGTTCCAAAGTGTTAAGCAAAAATGATGACAAGTAGTGTCAGTAAGTAGGGAGTGAGGAGTAAGGAGTAAGGAGTAAGGACCACAACATGCAAGCCAATGCAGCTTTAATTGAAATTTGTGAAAACAGCCTAAATCATAACAACACACCAACAAACATAAAAACAAAATTTTTAAAGTTATTTTACAGCCTAATTCAACAGCGATGCTTTTTTTCAAATTTGTGAAACATACTTAATTCGTCTCACAAGGCAACACCATAATTTATACGATTTTATTTTATTATATTTGCTCCTAATAAACTGATAGCTATATTTTCCCGCGTAATATGTCACAATTTGTCACAATAGGTGTGAGTATTTTTGAATGAAAGAAGTACTTCGCGTATCCCTCTTATTTTACACCTACAATAAAATGAATGAATTTAGTGAAAAGAAAAATTTAGTTGGAGTTTCAGATAAAAAATAAGTGTAGAATATAAATGAGTTTAAGATGGAGATAGCGAATGAGATTAAAAGACGGAAAATGGGATTCTTGCCAAAAAAAAAGGATATAAATCAATGAGACAAATTCATGATTCATAATATGATTATGCAGGACAGGATTAGAGCAAAAATACACTATAAACTTTACGTTTTTGCAAAACATTTTAAACTAAAAATAAATAATTAAACTAAAGAAAAAAACAAAATTTATTTGAGACGAAATATAATTGGTAAAGCTGCCAGAAATAGAGGTGTATGTTGTTGTTGGGAATTTATGCTACTTTTTCTATTAATGTAGTGTTATTGCTCTTTCAATTTTTATAAAAAAATGTTGCTATCCGGGTGACATTACTATTGTTCAGTTGCACTCATTTTCTATTTTTGAAACATTATAATTTAAATTTTCAAGTGCCAACATGTGACTGACCAGTGAAATCTAGGGATTAAAAATTTGTCAAATTTCTCACCTTATCAATAATACTCCTACTTAGACGTCTACATTATTTTCCGGGTATGATACATCAACTCAGTACTTCTACCCCCTCGATTTTAATTTACTTGTAATGTTTGTTTTTTTAGCAATTTAATAGGATAGTGTTTGGCAATATAAAATTCATTTAAAAATAGAAAATTTAAATTTGGTATTCAAATTCAAGAATTGTAATCACCTAAACACTTGTAATTTGCAAATTTTAATACTTGATCAATTTTACATTACTATTGAGCTTCTATGTAAAATTGAGCCAATTCCAAATTTCAAATTTAAGATTTGCCAAACATGATATTTGACCCAATTTAATATTTGTAAATGAATTTCAAGTTGCCAAACATACCATAAATTAATTTAAATCTTAATATTAATTTATAAATAATAAAAAATTATCAAAATTAGATAGTAATAATCTTTGCGTTGAGACGAATTAAATGAGATTTCACATGGCACTATTCACAAACTAAGGATGATGAATGAATAGTGCAATATTCTTAATGTTGCGATTGATTCAAAACGGAGTAATTCAATGAGTGTAAAAAGTACTCTTAAGTAAATTACGGTAAATTTTATCTATTGCAATTTGATAGAGTGGATTTTAAAGGATTTTTATTTATTTTTTATTTTATTGGTATTTTCTTTTTCTTACGTGAGAATTTACATATCACTGTGAATGACTAGAAATTTTTGTAGAATATTTCAAAATGATTTGATTTGATTTTTATAGTATTTTTTAGGTTTTTTAATTGATCTCAAATAGAATTCCACGCGAATAAAGAAAACATTGAATTTTTTAAATGGAGAATATATTATTTTATAGTGTAATAAAGTTAATGGATAAAAAATTAAAACCATTAATATTAAAAAAATTTAAAATAAAATTATTGGAAAAATATTTGAGGGTCTTAAATAGTATATATGTAAATGAAGTTAGTGGAAAATACATAAAGACCATAACAATCAATTAAATTGAAAAATAAATATGAACAAGACTAAAATTATGTAATGTAAATAGAAAGATTTATTAAACAAAACAACCAATAATATGGTCTAAAATGACAAGTAAAATAACTTTAACAAATGAATGGAGTATGTGTTATTTTGGATCGGTCGAATTGATTCATACTCATTTTCAATTAATCGCACTACAAAAATTTTGCAAAGTTGCGACCAAACTTACCGACTACACCTATTTAGTCGGAAAATACCGACTATTTTACCGACTACTCGCCTGTAGTCGGAAATTCCGACTAAATTCCGACTGAATGGATATGGTAGCAATATTCCGACGGAATTGCGACCCAATCGTTAGTCGCAATTGCTCCGACCACTTGTTTGGTCGGTAGTTAGTCGCAAAAATTCTAAAAAAATTCTAAAAAAAAAACTGTAAAAAAACCTGTAGTTGGCCGACTGGTTTCGACCAGTTCTTGGTCGTTAATTAGTCGGAAACTTCCTGATTTTGTCTATAAATACCCACCCTCAACGTCATTTTTCTCACTTTTCTTTCACCCTCTCTACTCTTAACTTTCTCTCTAAAACTCGATCTATTTCTCACTTTGTCCCTCTCCTCTTCCATCTCCTGTTTGAGTGTTTATCGATCAAGTAGGGGATGGAGGTGGAGAGGGACAAGTTGAAAAATATAAAATTAACGGTTCCATTTATTGTAAAAAGTGGTCGAATGGTCTTTGGCATGTTTCTCACTTGCCCCGTTCATCCTCACTTGCCCCGTTCATCCTCACTCTCACACTCGAGTTTCTTCACTCAAGTGTGAAGGTGGGAAGAACGGGACAAATTGCGAAACATAAATTTGATATTAAATGTATGAACTTTGTCGCGAGAAGGGTGGGATGAATTGATTAACATAAATTTAATTGTTGTATTTATTGTAAAAAAAAATTTTAATGAGCTTTTTTTTGGTGCCATTTTGTTGTAATAATTATGAGTACTTAACTGAAATATTTGTTTTTCTTACTTATTGTCTTGTATGTTTACTATAAAAATGTCTTAGAAACGATTAAATATGTTCCTCAAAATTTGAAAAACTTCAGCATCGTATTATTTTACTTTTATTTGCTACTGAAAAAGAATAATTTCGATTTGCAGGGCATTGGTTTTCCTCGATAGTGGTAATTACGGCCTATTGTACTCCCTCCAATTCACCATTAAGTAGTTCCTATTTGTTTTACGATATGAATAGTGTCAAAAAACATATAGGAACTTAATGGTGAATTGGAGGGAGTATTTTGTAGGCTGTAAAGTGCACTATGGAGGAGCCAATGCCATGCAATGAAAAAATTATTCTTAGTAAACTCATAAAAAGTAAAATTTACGATGCTGAAATTTTTCAATTTTGAGAAACATATATTTAACGTTTTTAATTTTTTATAGTACATACGAGGAAATATTTAAGGAAAAACACAATTTCAACTTAGTACTTATAATTGTAACCCCACAATGGCAGGAAAAAAATCTCATTAAAATTTTTTTTTAATAAATTCACCAACTGGATTCCGACTAGTGAATAGTCGTAATAAAAAATGTGTTAAAAACGATTAAAATATGTTTTTAACTTTGTCCCGCTCTTCCTCAGGCTCGTACATGGTTAGTTTCAATCGAGTACGAGTCGGAGAAGGGTGGGATGAAGTGATTTTAGGAGCATTTTTTTAGGTCTGATTTTAGGAGGACAGAGGGGGCTGTCACTCCCTCTCTGGTGTCGTCACGTGCTTCGCAACGTCACGCTAGGACACCAGAGGTTGACACTGCACAGGGGCCGCCGCGCAATGACTTTGCCCATGTGCCGCAGCATTCACTTCCACCCCTACCATGGGTGCCTGACGAGCGAACGTTTGCCACAGACGGTGGTAGCCAAATATTCACGTCCATCCGTAGGACGTTTGAGGCCTACCAAGATCCTAATGGATGGGCTTGGAAGCACCTATCTAGGCAAACTATCGAGTTTTATTGGAACCAGTTTCAAGTAAGGCTATATACTTCATTTCTTCATTATTTGATTAACGTTTTATTGACTTGCTTTGTTATACTAATACTGATTGTTTTAATCGTTTCAGAAACAATGGGCTTGGGATCCCTCTATCACTTCTCGGGTGCGCGAGGAGTGGGAGAAGAGGGCCAAGCTCAGGTACAAGGACATTATGCATCATCAAAGAAAACTCTATGAGGAAAATAATGAGTACAAGCCCAGTTGGGCGTCGGCGGAGGCTTGGGAGCGATGGGTACTAGCCTGGAAAAGTAAAGAGTTCGAGGCCAGTCGGTCCAGAGGGAGGAGGAACCGTCGCCGGGGCGATGAAGCGGGTGTCGCTGAAGTCACCCATACCGGCGGATCGGTGTCTGCGCGCAGGACATTACGCATTTTGGTATAACCTTCAACTTGTAATAATTTGATTTATTATTTTTATACGCATAAATATTTAAACTTAATTTCGTATAACCTTCAACTTTGTTATTGTAGGAACAAGAGCAGCAACGCACGCCGCTCTCTTATGAGTTGTTTCTACGCACTCATAAGGTGCGTACAAAGGACGGGTTGCAGTGGGTCAACGAGAAGTCCAAGGCCATAAACGTAAGTGGAATTTCTGATCTATATTACTTATTTTTAGATTAGCTTTTTTTGGTTATCATTGAATCGTAGCTTAGTTAGTTTTTTGGTAGGTTAGCTTTTGGTAAATTAAATGTTTTAGAATATTTCTTAGGTTTATTTGATATTGGATTTTGAGGAAATGCTGGTTTGATAGTTGTTTTCGTTGTAGATACGCATTATATCTATATTGGCTTCTATTTCAGGGTTTTTTTAAGTTTTGGTTTAGTTAGTTTACAGTCGTTACTCTGCCGAAATTTTTACAGAATATATTGTTTTGTTGTTTAGGACGAATACATTCGTCTCTCTGCCGATCTTCCAGTCGATGCGCCTGATGAGGAGGTTAACGACGCCTATTTTCAGGCCGTCAAAAATATCGAATCACAGGAGACGACGAAGAAGTCCTCCAAGAGTGTGTTTGGTGTTGGTGATGCGGCACCGGTTTATTACGCCGATGTTGTGGCGCCGCAGTCTCAATACCAGGCTGCCCCTCCCCCAACGCAACTGATGAACGAGAGGTTGGATAGTCTACAGCAGGCTATGAACCGAGTTGAGGAACGCCTCAACTCGCACATTTCAAGGGAGGAGCATGATGCACTCATGGAGGAGCATCGACAGTTGAGACAAGAGGTCAACAATATGTTCCACTTTATGCGCACTGTATTTGTAGAAAGACAACCTCCTCCGCCTCCGCCTAATTGAGTCCTTGTATTTTATGTTTTTATATTAGTACTTTTATGGTTTAAAACATTTGGTTGTATAACATTATTTTTTACGTGCCTATTATATAATCTTTTATTGCGTTTTTCGTTATATTTGATTGATAATTTAGGTTTAATATTAAAATAAAAAAACTGATCAAATGTGGTCAACATCGTTGACCACATTTGACCAGATTTTTTATTTTAATATTATATTTTTTCCGACTAAATTCCGAATAAATAGTAGTAGGAATTTAGTCGGTACATTTGAGAATCACCTACCATCTGCCGACTACTTACCTACTAAATTATAGTCAGGATCCATAGCCGCCAGATTTTGGTCAAGTTTTAGTAAAATTAAGGTTTGACTTTTCCGACTACTTACCTACTAACATATAGTCGGAGAGTAGTCGGAAATGGTGATTAAAATTTTTTTTTTGGGAAAAAAACTGTCATTATATTTTAAAAACCCCGCGACTACTCTCCGACTAAATGTGTAGTCGGTATTTTGCGAGGGTATTCTAGTAGGAAAGTGGTCGGTATATGGCTACTACTTTGTGACTAAACTGTGTAGTCGGAAAAGCGACCAATCTGCTACCACAGCCCTTGTAGTCGGAATTCCGACTACAATTCCGACTATTTCTTTTTACCGACTATTTTGTACCGACTATCTTGATTTAGTCGGAGGTTAGTCGGTATAGGCGTATACCGACCAACCACCGACTATTTTGTCCAGTCGGAAACGTGCGTTTTTTTTTTAGTGTCGGATCAATTTAAATAAATTTAATTATATAAAATGGAGGAAATTTATAATCTTGGACCATCACATACAAAGATGAGAACATGAAATGATTAATAAGAAAATTATTAGCATCGGATCTATCGACCTTCCGGAAGATGATGAGCATTTGGATTTGGGACTTATAGAAGTATTTTAATTTTTAAGTGTAGTAATTATTATCCTCATTTAATTTGTCTTATTTGTTTTTTTTTTCTAAAATATCTTATTTGTTATTTTAGTTTGTTTCATTCACTTTACATTATTTTTAAATATAAAAGTGAATCCATTATTTGAATAGTACTTCCTCCGTACCGTTTCATATTAGTTGCATCATTTGCTTTTTTATACTCTCCGATGTACGAATTTAATCTTTTACTTTCACACATTTAAGAAATGTTCAACTTTATTTACATAATTTAATTTTTTTTTATTAATTATCAAATATCTATTTTTTAAAAAAACAATCTATGTTTTTCTTTAAGGCTAATCAATAGTATTTGGTCATCAATAGTTTCTCAATCCGTTTGAATTTGTATCGTAAAACTCAAAAATTCTTATTGTCTTATATATTTGAGTTTTATAATACTTTTTCCGTTTTATAATACTTGTTGTTGATAGTGACATTTCTCCACACAATATGTCACACTCAGTAGCAAGTATTATGAAACGAATAAAATATAAATTAAAAATAATTAATTTAAAAGGGAAGATGTTACTTGTTGGTTGGAGGAGGGGAAGTTAGAAGAGGTCCTCTTTCCCAAGAAAAATGTAACAGAAAAAAAGATTAAAAAACAGAATAAGTAGTATCTCATTATTATTTAATTTAATTAAAACGAAGTTGAATGAAACACCTAACTTGCATTCCCCATGTAATTTCAGAAGAGCTGCGCTGGGTAAACCTTCCATTATTTTCCAATTCTTGCATTGTCCAAAATAATCCTATATTTAATCAATATTCACATTCTATGATCATTGATATTTTATTTCTCCTAAATTTTTGTAAGCTCTACTTTAAATTCAATACCAATAAGCATAGAATTATAGACAATAATAATAATATAATAATTTATAAAACATACCACTAATATTGTCAGCAATTCGATAATATTAATTTATACAACTTATATTTAATCAATATTCTCATTCGATGATATTAATGTTTCTAAGTTGTTATTGTCCACTATTGGTTTTTCACACAAATTAAGAAAATTAAAATTTTTGTAGTAAGTGTGTATTATTTTAATTAGATAGTAGTAAGAAGTAATGACTGTATTGGTATTATGAGAGAGAAAAGACATTAAAATTAAAATAAAAAATAAAAAATAAAAAAAAAGAAATTATCATTGTCATTAAATATTAATACTCTATAGAGAGAGTATATTAGGGAAAAATGAGAGGGATTATGAGGTATATTTGGGAAAAAATTTAAAAAATGGAAAGTATTCTAAAGTGGACAAATATTTGAAAGTACCCCTTGTAGTATGGTGGACAAACGTAAAAGAACGGAGGGAGTATGCGTTTTGAAAATCCTAATAATTTTATTATTATTTTTATTTTATTTTTATTATTATTATAGATGTTTCATATCATAGAAAAAGGTATTACAAGAAATTGGTAGGGAGTCGAGCTACAAACTGAGCACCCACACCTTTTTGAATACAAAAGGCAAGTCTATGAAAAATGTACGCTCGAGATTTAGTGATACTTGAGTTGCTTACAGCGATCGATGCGATCCTTGACAGTAAGGCGAGTGCGTCTTCACCTAGCTCTCCAAAGGTGGAGAAAGCAAAAGGGATGAATTTGTACCCGTTCTCCTCGCACTTAGCAGTGTATTTCTTCTGCTTTCGTTCTGCAACCTTTGCTAAGGACACACCAGGGGCCCATGAGGAGACTCCTGTACCAGCAAAGGGCGAACTTCCAGTTACATCTACGCAAACATCTTTACCATGAACCCAATTAAACAGTAAGAGTTCTGCTGGCTTAAGATCTTTCCCCGCTTCTGAAGAGAACCCCATTGGCGCCTCCTTACGGATAGAGATTCCAACTTTGCAGCAGATATCCACAAGCATGTCCCGAACCAAATTATGTCGAAACTTCACACCGACATCACTTGAGCAATGTACTGCATGATTCCCCCATACATCCATCTTGGCACCGTTGCAGCTCGGACATAGGCTACCTTCAGCGTACAAGGGAACGGTAAGCCTATAACATAAAACAGAGCGATACTGACGGGGGTTCATTCTCTGTCCCAAGCCATCGATGGGAATCGTTAATAGAAAATCTTGTGCATGCGGTTCCAAGGTAGAACTAAGGATGACAATTTGCCTTGGGGTGAGCATGTAGCTAGACACAAGGTTGTTCTCAACAACATTAAAGTAGGCCCCTGCCAACTTTTTCATCATATGGGGGGCAGCTGATTCATCATTGAGAGAAAAAGCATTGCTGCCACAAACAACACGGAAGACACAAAGAGCCTGTTCAAAAGCCGGTCCCAGAGATTGAAAATCACTGTTGGCCAGAATCCTAGCTTGGAGCAATTTGGTTTGGAGACGAGAAGTTAGGAAAGCATAGTTAATAACATCTCCTGCTGAGAATGTACCAAGGCCACCCATCTTGATTGGGAGGGTGGTTAACCTACATTGCCAATCCCCAAACCCTGGTCCCGAAGTCGTAACAATCTTCTCCAGGGAGGCACGCAAAGCAAGATCAAACTGAACCTGTGCGTCCCCAAACGAATCAGGAGGGCAAGTCCGCAGCGCATAAAATAACCATCCAACCCCTGCACAATTGCGAAGAAGGAGAAGCTCGAATTGAGGGTCACGAAGTTTACTAACAGCTGTCATGAGCTCTATGGTTTTAGAAACCCTCTATATAGAAAAATCCCGACAAAAGCTTTGATCAGTGCTCACAGGCCCGCCGAGGAGTTTCACCACCTTTGGGCGAGAAATGTTGGAGGGAAAGACTCCAGGCTTCATACTTCTAGGATCCTCTCTAGGCCAAAAAAGTTCAGTCTTATCCTCCACTACTACTACTACTATTATTATTTACCAAATGTATAATAGTTTTGATGTTATACATTGTCATATTAAGAAATGTTATTATTACTTCGATGTTAATATTATTAACATTATTGTTACTAACTTAACTTCCTATGCAAATCAATCAATTAATAATCAATAAAATATAGAAGTACTAATGAAGAAACAACTTGAAACATGTGTTATATTATAATTAAAAATTTTCAGCTTTTTTCCTATTATTAATAGGAAAACTTTAATATTTGACTTGTTGTTTAGGGAAACAACTAACTTATCAAAACATGTAATATTTGTTGATTGACTTTAACTATATGTGATTATCTATTGAAATAGTATAAATTTCCTTATATAAACCAAAAAAATATTTTACATATTAATGTTTATTTTATCTTAGATAATAAACCATCATCGTATAATGAATAAACTAACTAATTTGATCCTCCTTCTTATTTATTATAATTTAAGACTTTTTAAAATTTATTTGTCACAAATATCAATAATTACTATGAGTATATGTTTTAATATTGTTGTATAATAGATTATTTATTTACTTTGATAATGATAATATCATAACAAATATAAAGATTTATTAGTTAAATTTATATTGTAAATGAATTAATTTTATAAAATAATATCCATATTCATATCAGTAAATATTTATAGCATCCGTGTTTTACATGGGAATCTCTCTATTATTACTATCATGAATTCAATCATTACTATTATATACAAAACTACATTGATTTGATCATCATGTAATATATTTTCTCTAGATATCCTAGATATTATTTCTGAATGCATTTTTAAGATGAGAATGTATATTTTATATTTATATGAAGAATATTTTGCGTACTATTATTGAAAATAAATGTTTCATGATTATTTGTTGAATATTTGTTTGTTTTACATAGTGAATTTTGACAGGAAAAAAATAAATATAATTGCAATACTTACGATAGAACATAATGAATTTAGTATAGTATAGTAAAAATTACTACTTATGAAATATATTTTTAATCTTAATCTTAACTTTATCTATAAATGATAACCATATTATTTTGACGATGTTCGTGGTTTTGTACACTCATTAATTAATAATAATCCTTTAAAAAATTAATCATAATAAAGTGGAAATTTGGGTTTACAAAGCATTGTTTTTGCCAAAAAAATGCATTATTATTATGTGTGCTAAACATTTTTATTATTTTATTTATTTATCTATAATCTTATATAAATTTTCTGAACACACAAACTGGTGTTCGATTATTAATATTAAATGGTAGTAATGTAAAAAGTTTTAACATAACATACTAATAGCCGAAAAGCTCTCATCTTAAAAGATCAATTTTACTTCTAAATTTTCATTATAAGCCAATACCAAATTTCTAAGTATGTGGTAATACTTCTTCCGTTTCATAATACTTGCTACATTTAACTTTTTTACACAATTCAATGTACTATTTTATTCATTTATATGTCGAATTGTATACATTTAAAAATTATAAAAAGTTTATATTATGAAAGTATGCGATTAGACGATTCAAACAAGATCCCACTTGATTATATTATTACTTACATATTAGCTGCAATATATAAAATAAGCTTAAACGATGAATAGTACCAAAAACAAAATGTAACAAGTATTTCAGAACGGAGAAAATAATTCACAAGGATAATTTTGTGGAAAAAATTAATTAGACTGAGGAAAGCATGAACAATAGTAATTTTTTAAAGTAATTTTACTTTTCTAAATTATATCAACTATCAAGATTCTTTTTTCCATTTTCATTATTTTATACCTATAAGAAAAATAATTGCAATTAACATAAGTACATAAGTAAATGACTAAGTTATAAAAAACAAAATAAAATAGATAGCTAAAATGCTCTAGATTACAGAAATCCTAATGAACATGATTTTCATCTGACCAAATGCAATAATGCAACTCCATCGAAATAACAAAACACACATACTTTTTGTTATTCTAACTCTGATTTCCATGTAACACACAATAATGCAATTAGCTTGTACTTACTATTTCAAACCTTACCAATTTATTGTCCTTTTAAATTTGTTACATTATAACAACTAATATAATATAGACTGTTATTATATTATGAAAAGAAATTGAGAAAATATAGTATAACAAACTAATTACACTAAATAATACATCATCATAGAATTTCTCTAATTCATTTTAACATCTTTGTATAATTCAATGAAATTTCTATTATATAATTAGTCAAAAGTTTGATTCAAAACATTAAATATAAATTTTTAGTTGAACTGATTCTGAATTGCTCGAAAAGCATCCATAGCTTTATTTGATAATAACATAATTCATTAACAAATCAAAGGTACAAAATAACCACAAAGACATACAAACTAAATTAGACCTCTAAATTAAGAATAGAAAGTGGGAGCTAGAATGAATTTGCAACCCCAATTCCATTTTTAGTAATAACACTAACATATGATCATAACACTTAATACTAAAAATATAACACAACAAAACCCCATTATCTTAATCTAGTACAATAAACAGACAAATAAAAAAGTACATTAATTTATTAATTAAAAATTAAAAAAAAGGACAATAAATTAATAAGCTAATTAATTAAGCTAGCTAAACTAGGGTTTCTTACCAAGGGTATGTTTGTTATTATGCATCCAAACCTTAAGAACATGTCTTTTAACCCCAGTTTCATTACAGAATTGGTGCACCAAAACATCATCTTGTTTTTGTATCTTCCAATCTAATCTCTCCGCTAAACTCAACATCTTATCCTTTTGTTCTTGTGTAAATTTTGTCCTAAACCTCTTTTTTCCCGAACCATTGGAACCTCCTTCCCCACTTCCGACAATCTCTTGTTGCCGGTTGTTGTTGATGTTGTTGTTAACGTTGTTGTTCGGCGCCGCCATTGTTGTCGGAGAAGGTAAAGCTAAAGCTCTCTGACTCTGTCCCCCTATCACGTGATACGCAGGTGGTGTTGTCCTGTTATAAGGGTAAAATTGGTAGATTTGTTGAGGGTGGTGGGGCCTAGGATGAGTAGGAGAGTAAAGTGTGAGTTGGTGGTTGTTGTCTGGCGAAAACAACTCTTTACGGTGGAAGTTACGGTGGCAGTTACAAGCTGCGCATCTTAACGCATCTAAACTGCCTTCTATTCCACCTGGCATAAACTCACCACAACCGTCGACGGCGTGACCTCCTATTCCGACGGCGTGGTTTTTTAAGCACTCGCGGTATCTAACGGCGGCTAACGGCGTTACTTGATGTTTTTTTAAAGTTGGAGTTATTGTTGCCATTTCTGATTCTTCCTCTTCTTCTTCTTCTTCTTCTTCCATTTCCTCCTCTTCATGGTCTTCCGAAGGTTCGAACTCCATCATTTTTGATTTAGTTTAAATAATTAGAAAGATGGTTAGTTTAATTTTAAATAAAATTAAAATTAATTAATTTTGTTGGGATAAAATGGGGGAAGATTTGGAGATGAAGAGAATAGAGGAGGATTATGAGAGAGGAGATGTGAAAGAAAAGACTAGAGTGAGTGAGTAGATAAAGATTAGAAATACTTAGGAATGGGAATTTATCTTATATAAAAGGGGTGAATTTATTGCTAACCAAAAAAAAATTATTAAAGTTAAAAAATATAAAGTTTTAATTTTAAAGAATTGTTTAAAAGTTTTACATTATAGAGTTAATTATTTTATTTTAAAAATTTTAAATTTTAAATTTTGTTTAGAAAGTTTGACTGTTTTTAAAAATTTCAAAAGATAGATTAGGTACTCTCTTGAGAGACCGTCTTTTGTAAAGACGACTCTGAAAAGTCCAGCCCAAATCTATATTTAGAGTTGTAACAATATATATTTGGAATTGGATTGAGCTTTTAAAAGCCGTATTTACAAAAGACGGTCTCAAGTAAGAATTTGTGAAGATAAATATACATAGATTTATGGGACCAATATACTTAGACTTATAATGGTCATCAATTGGTAAATCAAGATTTAAAAAAATTTACACATAATGTAAGAATTTTTAGATAAAATTGTAAATTTAAAATTTTTATAATTAAAATAACATAATCAACACTAGTAGAATAAATCTTTTGTTGCTATTTATTTGCTACTTAAATATCAAATATAACAAATAATGTAATTATGGCTACTGTTTTGACAATTTCACATCAAAAAATAATTTTTGCTACTACTTTTAACATTAACAGTGAATAAAAAATCTTATTGTTGTTTTTTATTGACAAACCTTACATTGTTATCTACCCTTCTATTTACTCTGATTCTTTTCGCACATAATAATTTTTATTTGCTATGGTTTTTTAATTAACAGCAAAAAGCTTTTGGTTATTTGAATCCCCTCCATTTGACGCAATTCGAAATTGAGCAGCAAATAAGCACATTTTTATAGTAGCAAATGACGTTAATTCTAATTGTGCAAAGATGAAAATTTTCAAAAATCAATTAAAGAATTAAGTATATTATTTATAATATTAATAATTTCCTTCGTTTCTACGATTTTATAGATATTTCGATATTAGTTTCTCAAGGACTTTTATCCTTTTTTACTTCAAGTTAATCTAACATTTTTTTGTTAGAAATAACCTACATGTGATCACATATCGAAAAAATAGAAAATTATTGATTAACATATATACATGATAGTCTAATGGACTATTATCCGCTTAATACCAATTAGTTCGAGGATGAAATATATCAGAGCAGTCAACTCTTCTATTATATGAGTTTTGTGTACAAGCATAAATTTATCATGGTAGTAAACCAACAGTTGCAATCAACTGGAAACAAAAAAAATCGGTTTGAAATACAACGGTTTGAGGATGAAATGCATCAGAACAGTCAACTCTTCTATTATATGGGTTTTGTGTACAAGCGCAAATTTATCATGTTAGTAAACCTACGGTTTGCAATCAACTGGAAACAAAAAAAATTGGTCTTCCATAACAAACTTGCAGATTTGAAAAGAATGGTGTTCACATACTCAGTACATATTAGAGATGTTGATTGATGGGCTACTATTCTTAATATCAATTGGTTTTAGAATAGATAATGAATTTGTCTGTAGTCAATTTTACAATTGTGTGGTTCTTGTGTACAAGCCTAAATTTATAATTTTTCTTTCAATTTTATCGATAAATTTATTTTTTTACCTTAATTTCATTTTTTTATCCTCTTATTAATTTTTTTTATTCACATAATACAATTAATAAGAGACTCTGTGCCTAAGACTATTGTAGATTTCATTAAAAAAAAAAAGAGACAATTGTAGATTAAACTTTTTTTTATGTGCCCACGAATGGTAGGTTTGTCCGAATAAATGTAAGGCTTGCTTTGGCCTGAACGTTTTTGCCCCTTTTTTACTCCATGTATTAGGCCTTACACTTTACTTTTTACCGGCACTAGTCGGTTTACGTTTTATTAGTGGTCATTTTGTGTTTGCCTATACAAAGGAGAGGCAAGTAATTCCTGGTAGCAGTGGACAATACATACTTCCTCCGTTTTATATTACTTGGTGACATTTTTCCATATAATATGTCACGTTTTATATTACTTGGTGACATTTTTCCATATAACATGTCACACTCAGTAGTAAATATTATAGAACGATGAAAGTATGCAGTATCTTATGCTAAGTCTTTTAAGCCTACAAATCAAACACTTACTTTTTTTGTCCCTCATATTTTGCACCAGTAGTGTAATAAGTTAAATTTAGTAGAAACAGAAATTGAGTTGGAGAAATAGATAAAAAATATGTAGAGGATATAAAAGAATGGTTAAGCTAGAGTATAATAATTATGGGGAGAAGATAAAAAGAAGAGAAGTGAGACCGTTGCTTAAAAAGAAAAAATCAATGAAACAAATTAAAATCAAAAGTGATGCGAACTCTTTTGGGGTGTTTGACAATTGACTGTTTATTGTTGTAGTTGGCTTGTTTGAACAGCTGGTGTTGTGATTAAGTGTGACTTGAGTGCACAAATTAATATGTGCATTCATGGGTGACTTATGGGATGGAATCCTATGGAGGTCATGAATGGGATTTAAGTTAGTAACTTAATATGGTGTTGAATGTGATGGTTAAAGCTGAATTAATGGGACTTAATGAAGAAGTGTAATGGTTTAATGCAAGATGCTCTACTATGCAAGTCGAGCAGAAACTGTCCAGGAGGGATCTGGTGGTCACTCGACCTCCGTTTGACCGGCCGCTCGACCCGAGCAAACTCTTCTGTTTGGTCGAGCTACAAGTTAGGATGTATCCAGTAGCTTCTGTTTCTCCGCTCGACCCGCCGCTCGACACACCTGCTTCGCTCGACCTGGTCGAGCGGACCCTCTGACAGCATAGGATGCTGTTTTTTGACGGATCAAATGCTTGGGGAAGTTACAACTCATTTAACTCAGCTGATCAATGGTGTTTATTATGTTATTTACTCACTATAATAATCATGTGTAACTCCTAGAGTATCTAGCACTATAAATAGAGACCTAGTGTGATCATCCAAACACATCCACAAAATTACCCCAAGCCAAACACTTAGCCTCATCTCTTCTCTAATTGTAATTCTCAAATTATTATAATATAAGAGATACTACACCAGAGGACGTAGCCAAATTTGGGTGAACCTCGTTAATATTTTGTGTCGTTTATTATTGTATTTTTATCTCTTACAAACATCGAGTTCATAGTTTGCGTAATTTGTTTCACACAAGACTTCATACTTTCGATCTTGGTGGTATTGGAGATTGAAACACAACGTTCGATCTCTAATACGTCATCGTTTTCAATTGGTATCAGAGCCAAGTTGTTATTATCGTCGTTTAGATATCGCTTTGGTGTAACATGGCTACAATGAAACTCGATATTGAAAAGTTTGATAGGAGCGTGAACTTTGGCTTATGGCAAGTCAAAATGAAAGCAATATTGATACAAAATGGAGTGCATAAAGCACTTGATGGTAAAGAGAAGATGCCCGAAGGCACTAGTGAGGCGAAATGCGAAGAAATGGATGCGAAGGCTCTTTCCGCCATACAACTTTATCTCTCTAATGAAGTTTTGAGAGAAGTTGTAAAGGAGGAAACTTCTAAAGGCATTTGGGAAAAATTGGAATCACTCTACATGGAAAAGAGTGTTACCAATCGACTTTTGTTAAAGAGTCGTTTGTATGATCTCCGATTGTAAGAAGGGAAGCCGATGAAACCGCACCTTGATGAATTTTACTCAATAATTATGGATTTGCAAAATATTGATGTAAAAGTGGATAATGAGGATTTGGCCATCTTTTTGTTGGTTTCACTACCACCTTCATTTATATGGAAGAGACACATTAAGTAGTGAGGATGTTAGAAAGGCCTTGACACAAAAGGACCTTATTGATTCTCAATTTGCTCAAAAGGAGTCCAAAGATTCCAATGATGCTTTGTTTATGAAGGATGCGGGTAGGAACAAAAGGGGCATGACTTGTAACTTTTGTAAGAAGAAAGGCCACCTTAAGAAAGATTGTTGGAAATTAAAAGCCAAACAATCCGATGAAAGCAAGTCCAATAAAGCTATCGCCGCCTAAGCTAGCTATGTTGAAGGTGAGTTATATGATGTTGGTGCTCTCGTTGTTACTTGTGAATACAAGGGTGGTGACTCATGGATTTTGGATTCGGGATGTTCAAGACACATGACTTTTAACTCAAATTTCTTCTCAACTTATCAAAAGGTTGATGGAGGGAAAGTCACTATGGGCAATGAGGCTAGTTGTCCGATAGTTGGTATTGGAGATGTTAAAATTGTCATGTTTGATGGTGTTGAAAGAACATTGACCAGAGTCCTTCATGTTCCAGGTATGAGTAGAAACTTAATTTCCCTTAGTATTTTGGATAAAGAAGGTTATAGATGCATTGGTGAAGGTGGAGTTTTGAATGTTGGCAAGGGTCCTAATTTAATCATAAAAGGATTTATAAAAGATGGCTTGTATATGCTTGTGGGTTCAACCTTAATTAATTCAGCATGTGGGTTCAACCTTATGCTTGTGGGTTCAACCTTAAATGTTGGCAAGGTATGACTTTTATTTTTCAAATGATTTATTTTCAAATAGCTTTTTCAATTTTTTTATGTGCTTGTGTGACCATGTGTAGATTACATGTTATGATTATGTTAATGTAATATAGAA